>JAXGGT010000141.1:1652829-1675890 GCA_035583425.1 Marsdenia floribunda | reverse complement strand
AGGATTAAAAAAAAAAAAAAAAAAAAACTAATCATTCAAATCAATGTAGAAATAAAATGGCTCGAAAACTTCAAAAGAAAATTAAAGTGTATTTATTAATATTTTCTTTAATATTTTTATAATTAATATTCGACACTTAAATACTTACATATTTAAAAAAAAAAAATTAAAGTTAAAAAATACATAATCTTTTTTTTTTTTGTTGTATGTGACATGTAAAAAAGGGAGACAACAATATACAACATTAAATGAATCCACAAAATCTGGTGGATGGGCATATGTAAAAAACCAGAGAGAACAGTAAATAGCATTAAATAAATCCATGAAATCTTGTGGATGAGCATTATTGAATTCATAGAAAGATCAGATTAATACATGAAAATAAAAGTCTTTGCGGGGGGTGGGGGCGGCAATAATTGTTCTGGTAAGAATAGTAAATATGGAGGGGGTTATTGATTGATCATGATCACTTCTGATCAGCTCCCAGTTTGGACATAAGAACCTTAGCAAATTCCACGAGCTTTTCAGTTTCCGGCATAACATCCTTCACCGAAGCATCAGCACAGAATTTCTCAGCCCATTTCACCAGATTAGGGGTCTTGGCTTCGTCCAGTAATTTCAAGTTGTTCATCTTCTCGTTAACTTTCAGCCACCCAGCAAAGCTTCCCAAGGCTATGTCCAAGAATCCAATTCTGTCTCCACCGAAGAAATCTTTGCCTTTGCTGCAACTCACAAAAGCTTCCTCCATTAATGCTATACCTTCGGCCACTGATGCTATTGCAGCCTGTTTGTCTTCTTCACCTTGAGCAGCTGCCATGCCTTTCAGGGCTGGAAACCACTGTGCACCCATCATCAAATCCCAGTTAATGTCATCTTCTTGCTTATATATATATATAAAGTAATTAAAATCACGGGAAATTAAGTTTGCCTGTTTCCATCTTTACAGTACTAGTAATTCTGTTTATTCTAAGAATCCACATTTACATTACTATATATAGATATATATAAAGCACTGAACTTTTTCATCAAAAGAAAGGCAAACAAAAATTTGTCCGATCGATTGATGACTCCCAATGTCTGTAATAAGCGGTACGTAACCTTAATTACCTTGTCGTCAATATAAGCAGCCCAAAAACGAGCAACTGCACGGTCGTAGGGATCAGAGGGAAGGATTGAAGGACCTGAAGAACTCCAAACTTCATCAATGTAGTGAACAATTATCAGGGATTCACAAATGGGTTTTTCACCATGGATGAGAACAGGGATTTTCTTGTGGACGGGGTTTGACTTGAGTAGCAGCTCACTTTTGGAACGAAAATTTTCCTCAATGAATTGGTAGTCAACTGATTTGATGTTGAGTGCAATCCTAGCCCGCATTACATAGGGGCTTGGCCATGCACCGATGAGTTTCACACCGTCATCGGAAGCCATGAATGATGAATGATCAGAAAAAAAAAAAAAACACAGAATGAAAAAAAAAAATGAAAATGGAG
This sequence comes from Marsdenia floribunda, assembly GCA_035583425.1. NCBI lineage: Eukaryota > Viridiplantae > Streptophyta > Magnoliopsida > Gentianales > Apocynaceae > Marsdenia > Marsdenia floribunda. Next base: position 1,674,397 of record JAXGGT010000141.1, on the reverse strand, counting down.
AATATAAGGAAGGGTTGATTGATTTGGGATCAGTACAGCTTTGATTTAGCCTGGAAACCCGTAATATATAGACGAGGAAAGGAAGTGAAAAGCATGAAATTGGAGGTCGGTTGGTGTAACGAACGGTGCAAAAGCCACCACGAGTCGTTTTGGAAACCTATCCTTATAGACTAAACTATGAGAGTATACCCCCAAGATTAAAGTACATGATTGATCGAAATGTGGTGAGAATCGAACACAGGTCCTCCACTTGGAGGCACCTAAACAAGAGGAGTCATACCATTGGACTATCATCTTGTTCTTTACCACAAGTAGTTTTGAGTCTACAATATTGCTTATAAGTTTTGAATATAGTCTTAAATATTTAAGATTTTAATATGTTTTGTCTTAAATATTTTATTTTGATATTTTAACTTTTTAAGTTTTAAATAAATTAAATTTTGTAGTTTTGATCGTTTTGAACGAAAATAGATTTAACCAAATGTATGAGCAAAGCGATTTTCAGATATTTGTTATTTTTATTTAAATCATTTTTTGTCTAAAAGGACTAAAATTATAAAATATAATTTATTTGGAATTTAAAAAATTAAAATAAAATATTTAGGACCAAGTACACTAAAATTTTAAATATTTAGCACTATATTTACCAATTTTTCTATAGTATTTAAGCAGAAAGTTCGTTAGTTTAATTTTTATTTCATTAGTTTTTTATTATTATTATTTTTTTTTGTCTGTATACTTTTTTTTTTTTTTGTGATAATTTTGATCCTTATTATCACGTTTTGATTAATTTTTTTTATTAAGTTAGGATTTTACAATAAAATTTTAATAATTTTTAACTTGTCTGATCAATTTAGAAAAGTATGAATTAATTATGGGATTTTAACTTAATAAAAAATAGTAAAAATATGATCAAAAAGACCAAAACAATCACATAAAAATAATAAAATATAAATTAAATTGATTAAATACAAAGGTTTCCTAGAAATTAATGTGATAATTTGACTAATTCCCAAAAAAAAAAAAAAAAAGTGATAATTTGACTAACAATTTTAATGGTACGTTTAATTTAATTTTCTCAAATTTTCTAACGTATCTTTAAAATAAAATTTAAAAATAAGTCAAGGAAAATTCTCAATTTTAGTCCTCTAACTATTTACGTTTCTCGAACTTGGTCTTAAATCTTTAAAAATACCTAACTAGATCCTATAACTATTTTCAAATTCTGAAGTAGGTCCTTCCGGCCAAAATTCTCCCCTTTTCTGGCACTCCCAATCACATGAGATACACATACTCTCTTTTTTGAGGGTATTTTTGGTAATCTCTTCCATCCCTCAAAAAAAAAAAAAATTATAAATTAACTCCCATTATAGTGAAGTGAAGAAGAGGAAAAAGAAGAAATTTCAGTAGTGGAGAGTTAGTTTATAATTTTTTTTTGGAGGGATGGAAGAGATTACCCGAAATGCCCTAAAAAAAAAGACATGTGTATCTCACGGAATTGGAAGTGCTGGAAAATGGGTGAATTTTGGTCAGAAGGACCTACTTCAGAATTTAAAAATAGTTATAAGATCTAATTAGGTATTTTTAAAAATTTAGGACTAAATTTGAGAAACGTAAATAATTACATGACTAACGCCAGGAATTTTCCAATAAGTCAATGAAATCATTATTATTCTTGTCGCGGGATGTTTCTAGCTAGGCTAGGATGATGTCCTATTACACTATATAAATATATATAAATATATATATTTTTTCATAACTCAATATTTTTATTTTTATCAATTAATTTTGAAAAAAGTGTATAAAAAGATGTCAAAATTATGAGTCAAATTCATAACTTTTCACTTAATAAATTAGGTGAAAATACTTAAATAAGGAAAGCTACATCTAATACAAATAAGGCACACGTTAGTTTAATAATTCTAAAAACTTTTCTCAATTATTTTCTATTAAGATAATATTTATAATTTTTTTTTAAAAAAATAAAAGTTATAATTATATTAAAAAATTTATAAAGATATTTAAAATATATATTGTTCATTATTTAAAATAAATTAAAAGTATTTTAATAAATTTTTTTCTCAATCCATTGACAATAATTCCATATTTACCCCCCTTCCCTCTCTCTCCCTATATATAATAAGACTAAGTCTAGAAGGTTAAGTATTATTTGTGTTTGATTCTTCCAAATCTCTTTTGTCTATAGAAATAGCAAAATGTCTCTTCACTTCTTAGTTCCATAGAGTGTCATCTCTTTGCATCTTTTAGAAAAATTCCACCCAAACCCCTTCTCTCACTAAATAATTGTGGTGGTTATTACAAGTGATTCATTTGCATAATAAAGTAATCTATTACCCTAAAAAAAAAAAAAAAAAAGAGAGAAATTTCAATACAAATATCTTATTTCAATTGTGACGTAGTTGAATGATCCTCTTCTTGATTCGAATAATATATTCTATGCAAGTCGAGGTTTTTTATCTTGCGAGATAGAGAAAGTTGAAACATTTTCAAAATGTTATAACAGTTCTGATGTGGTTTAATACATTGGAATAAAAGAACTCGATTTTGAATAGTTTTTATGTAGTTCAATGAATTACAGAAGAGTTTGGTTATGAGTAAATACTTTCTTTTGAAAAGATATGAATAGTTTATAATTTTATATTATTTAAAAGGATATACATTATTTATCTAATAGATATTAATTATTCCGATATTATAATTTTCAAAATATTTCATGTTAATATATATTCTTAAAATTAATTACTGCGCAGAATTAAGACCAAGAAATAGATTTCATAGATTTTGAAAATTATCAAATATACTTATTAATTTTATTATTTTTTTTATTGTATCCTAAAAGTAGATTGCATAGGATAAATATTACTTTTAAGAAAGTGGCATTGTTACACGCTTTAAAGTCTGTTATTTATTTTGTTGTACTTTTATTTTATCCACAACAGAGAGATGGTTATTCCCAAAAAAAAAAAAAAAAAAAAATTTGCAATGTTTAAGTTAGAATTTATGATTTTTCAATTTCCAAAAGCAAATATATATATATATATATATATTCTTCTTTTCTCAAGTAAAGACCAGTCTCAACTAGTTGTAAAATTTTTTTTATTTATTCATTAATTATGAGTAGAGATCAAAATATTGGATTGAATACCAAAATTCAACACGATATTATCGAGTAATTAGACATAAATCAATTTGAATATAAGTGAATTGACTTATTTGTAATTAAACAGATTTAGATAGTAAACATGCAAATTAGATGGTTAAATATGTATATAATTGAATAAATTTGACATAATTATTAAATGAAGTGAATTTACATTAAGGTTTTGAATAGATTTATTAAATGAATCGTATTCATATTATATTAATTTATTTAAGTTGAAATATTAAAAATTCAATATAACAATTATACAAATTTGGCATGATTATAGAGTCATATTCCCTTTTTCGTGTAGAAAACTATTAGAAAGCAAAGAATGATTTAAATATATATCTATATATATATATATATGATGGAATGCACTAATTAATGCATGGCGACTAGCAACCCACTCCTAATTCTTATCTAATTTTCTAAGGAACGAAGATTCTAAAGCACAGGCTTTTTTATCATTTTTTTTTTTTGTACATAGGAACTTGATCGTGCGATCCTCAGCTGTTCTGCCACTTTCGTTTCTTTTTTCTATGCCAAATATTAAAATAAAATAAATAAATAAATAAATAAAAAACCCTCCAAATACACTTATATTGCCTTAATTATTTTGTATAGTAATATTCTTGAAAAGGAAAAAAAAAAAAAAAAATGACTTGGTTGTGTTAAAGAAGAAGAAGAATATGAGTAAGTACTTAATTAGATGAATGTGAAATGGATATTTGTTCAAGAAATTTTTTTTCCACTTTTGGACACTTTTTTTTAATGGTTCAAGTACTAGTTTAGAAAAGTGGTAGGGCACATTAACAAGTTAGCACATGACTAAAATGCAATAATAAATACAAATTCAAAACTTTTATTTGATAAGTTAGATAAAAACGTCGCCACACTATTGAAGTTACCTACCACCTCGAAGACTTTTTTTTTTTTTTTTTTTTTCTCTGATTCTTTGTAAATGGCAAAAAAATATCATTTCTTTGCTAACCAAAAAGTGAGAATATGTGTAGGGGAAAAATGTGGCATTAATGACCAAGACTTTATCCCTATCCCTACCAGTAGAACTGTCTCATTTATTTCAATGTTTTCTTCTTTATTTTTTGTAAATTGAACATGACAGCACTGTATCAAATATTTAACAACTAAAGTGATATATACTTCATAATTTTATATATTTTAGATGTGGGATTAGTGTTTACATTAATGAGAATAAACTTGTTACTATGTTTTTTGTTTATTTCTTGCTTTAGCTGCCCTTTCCTTTTCAACCACTTGCATCCACTGAGATTTTGCAAGATAGACATGTCAAACCAAGTCTTGAATTATTGCTCAGCTGGGGCTACTTAGTCTTATCTCCCATTTATCAAGTTTACAACTTTCTGGTTTGAGTGCTCATTATGGCACTCGTCAAAAGTTCAAATGAAAGATATTTTCTTGCTAAAAAGACACTGGAAATGTCAACAGTTTCTGGAAAGGTTGATACTTTTTTAAGGTCTTCTTCTCTCCTCATTCACAACCTTGATTCTCTCTCTCTGCTGAGGTAGAAGAAGAAGAAGAAAAATAAAAAGGGAAGGATTTCCCTTTGTCACTGATTTGGTGTTTTGGTTGCATGTTGTTGTTGTCTTCTCTTATCAATATTTCAATGGACGATGTCCTCAAAAAGCTCTTGTTGTTTTGTCTTCTTGTCTTGTTGTTCCCTTATCTCTCAACCTCCCTACCCTTATGCACTGATTTGAGTAAGTCCCTACGTCTCTCTTTCTGCTAGAAAATTGTATGTTTATGGCTAGCTTTTGATTGTTCATCAATGGGCTTTTGTATGGAAATTTTTGAATGTTTTAGGAGCTCCTGTTACTGTAAAGAAACCTCTGGCTTTTTGTCCCTATAATGGAAGTATCTGCTGCGATTCATCCAAAGATCTGCAACTGCAGCAGCGTTTTCTGGCCATGAACATATCTGATACTGCTTGCGCTTCTGCAGTGAAATCAATCTTATGTGCAGTGAGTGGAAAATACAAATCTTTTTTCATATACATTTATCAATATCCTTCCCAAATCTTTTTTCTTGCCAATTTTTTTCTGTAGCATTTTCTGAATCCATTACCCATACTGAGAGAAGTTGCATCGTTGTTAACATTCTTGAAAAAGTTTTAGCTTTGTCTCTGCCTTATTTATCAGTTATTAAAATTTTGTATTTAGTCCAAGCGTGACCAGATATATGAAGAATAGCGAGGATAGTTCAAGTAAGGTCAATTCTGCTAATAACTTTCCAACCTCACAAGAAATGGCTATTTTCTAATGGTGTCCTTCCTCCTCTATCCCCTTCTCTTAAGTTAATGGTTCTTGAATCTAGAATTTGGCCACCATCTATTGACTGTTTTTGTGGGTTTTCTTGCTACATGAAATTTGATAACTATTAGGTAATTCTTTGTAGGCCTGTGACCAGTTCTCAGCAGAGTTGTTTAAGGTCAATTCAGAACCTCAACCGGTTCCTGTTCTTTGCAACTCTACTAATGGCGGAGGGTCATCCACAAAAGACCAAGCAGATAATAGCTTCTGCTCAAACGTGTGGGATGTCTGCCAGAACATACCAATTCTGGATTCTCCTTTTGCTCCTGCTTTACAAAATAAGGCAGGAGTGGCTCAGAATTCTACCATATCCAAGCTAATTGATCTATGGCAATCAAAAACTGACTTTTGTAATGCATTTGGTGCTGTTTCTGATGAAGACTCAGTTTGTTTTAGTGGTCAAGAAGTTGCACTTGACAATAACGCAACCATGCGTCCTCCTAAGGGAATGTGCCTCGAGAAAATTGGCAAAGGATCGTATCTCAATATGGTAGCTCATCCAGATGGGTCAAGTCGTGCCTTCTTTTCCGATCAACCTGGTAAGATTTGGTTGGCTACCATTCCAGATCAAGACTCCGGGGATCCTTTAGAACTGGAAGAATCTACACCCTTCGTTGATTTAACAGATCAGGTTTTTCTGGAATCCAGATTTGGGATGATGGGAATGGCATTCCACCCTGAATTTGCGCAGAATGGTCGTTTTTTCGCCTCCTATAACTGTGATAAGGAGAAGACTCCTGGATGTACTGGAAGATGTGCTTGTAATTCAGATGTTGGTTGTGATCCTGCAAAAATTGTTTCTCCAAATGCAGTTCAGCCTTGCAGATATTATACTGTTGTTTCGGAGTTCAGTGCTAATGGGACTGCATCAAATCCATCAATGGTATGTTTCAGTGGTTGCAACTAAGAGCTTGACAGTTATGAGTTCCTTTGGATTTAAAACACATGTGAACCTTCAGCTGACTTGAGTTTTTACTTTTTTGCAGGCAGACACGGCCAAGCCAACAGAGGTTAGAAGGATATTCACCATGGGCCTTCCATTTGAAGGGAGTCATGGTGGCCAGATTCTTTTCAATCCAGAAGATGGTTATCTGTACTTTATGATGGGAGATGGTGGTGGAAATGATGACCCTTTTAATTTTTCCCAGAATAAGAAGTCTTTGCTTGGAAAGATAATGAGGCTTGATGTAGATACCGTGCCAAGTAAGTATTCTTGTTCCAGAAGAAAACCAATTGATGTTTACATCTGTTTAGTTACAGTTCTTTGGTGTTTGCTACACATTTGGTAACATCATGCTAATCAGGCAAAGAAGAAATAGCTGATCTCAGTCTATGGGGAAATTATTCTGTTCCCAGAGACAATCCCTATATTGAAGATAAAGAAATGAGGCCCGAAATTTGGGCACTGGGATTGAGAAATCCATGGCGCTGCAGTTTTGATTCAGAAAGGCCTCAATATTTTTACTGTGCTGATGTTGGCCAGGTGTTGCTATTCTAATCTAGTTATATATACTGTTGACAGCTGCTTCTAATACACTGATCCATTGAAATAATTTCATTCTGTAATTGTTTTGATGACTCATTTGATACAAATCACTGTAGAATCAATATGAAGAGGTTAATATTATCACAAAAGGAGGCAACTATGGATGGAGTGCTTACGAAGGTCCTATTCCTTTCAAACCTCAACAAACTACAGGAGCAAATGCATCCCTTGATTCTGTTAATCTAATCTTCCCTATAACTGGATACAATCACTCTGAAGTAAACAAGAAAGAGGGGTCAGCAGCAATATCAGGTGGATATGTATATCGTTCTACAACCGATCCATGCTTGTATGGAAGGTAATCATCTGAAGGACCACTTGGCCTTTCTGTAAAAGAGCTAAAGTATAGTTTCTCAACTAACAAAATCTGAATGGATATGTACAGTTACCTGTATGGGGATCTGTATGCTAAAAATATATGGACAGCTTCTGAGAACCCAAGAAATAGTGGCAAATTCACAACTACAGCAATTCCTTTCAGTTGTGCTCAGAATTCTCCTCTTCCATGCAGTCCAGTTCCAAACAGTCCTCTTGCGGCTTTAGGTTACATATTCTCATTTGGACAAGACAACAAAAATGATGTTTTTATACTCACACAAAGTGGAGTGTATAGAGTAGTTCGCCCAAGCCGATGCAACTATGCCCGCTCAAAGGAAAATGTTACAGCCCCTGCAGTTCCAACTCCAGCTGTTTCTCCATCAAGCGGCTACCTTTATGGTCCTCTATTAAAGTTGGCAGTTATCCTTTCCTCTCTATTGCTTTTCACATAACTGAGATGATCTTGTAAGATATAGCTGAGGTTGCCTTACTGATCCAAAAATTCTTAATGCTTAATACTTGTTTCAGCCATTCATCTTTTCTTGAAGTCTCTGTCAGGGCTGCATTCCCAGGTGTCTTCAATTTTTCAAAATGGAAAACCAGAATGCATGATGCTTAGGAGTAAGGAGGAGAAGTTGCCTATCTACTGTTCCAGATTCTCATGTTTAATGCAAACTGATGTAAAACTAGACCAGCTTGTTTCCCATCTGCAAAAGAAAGATAGCCATTAGAATGGTAGAGAAGATTATTGCCATCTACATGTAGAATTGCATCATCAATCTATATTCTAATATATAACAAAATATTTATAGTGAAAAATCATGCCCCCCCCGCCCCCCCCTTCCTCTATGTCAGCTCTGCCCCATGTTTGTCCAGTAATCTACAGACCAGCAACACCAGAAATGCATTCATGTGACAGAACTCATCCTTTTGAAACAGTTGTTATCACTCCAACAGAGAGTAGCAACACAGCAGTAGAACGAACCCAATATGATAAAAAGATTTTTATTAACTAGGAAAATCCTGTGACCAAATGTGATGAATCACAAATGCCACCTAGAGTAGAAAAAGCGTAAAAAAGGGGATCTCATAATAAACCCTGTTAACGATATAGGAACAAATGAAATAACATTGAATAAAATGTGAAATAGCAATAATTTAGTTCCAAGTAGATGTCTAGCAAGGAAGACACTGGAAAGACGCAAAAATACCCTAAACCCATATCCTAGTAACTCTGATATATCAGACAAAGCTTCCCATGCTATATGGAGAACTCAGCTTTACGGCTCAATTCAGAGGTGTCTGATATTGAAAAGCTAGACCCTAAAGAAGAAATCTTTCAGGTAATGAACAAAGATTTATGCATGGCAAGAAAAATTGAATTTCATACGAGAAACCTGAAAATCATTAGTTCATTTAATAAGTAATAACCAAAGATCACAATCTGAAGAAAGCTTATCTCATGCCCCACTGCAAGAGTCAGAGAAACTGTAGTATGCCATGTAAAAAATATTAATAAATTTATAGTGAAAGAATTATGTCAGAACAAGTTCTTGACATGATAATCTGATACTGCAAACTATCCAGTCTTGTAAAAGATATATTACACAAACTAGTACCTGAAGGGAACAAACAAAATTTGTGATAAATAATCTAGCATCCAGCACACCACAGATTCTGCTTTAAGCCAGCAGCCAGTACTCGTCTTTCTGTGAGGTATTACCTAGATACAGTCAGAAAGAAAGATCATTTCCATTAGCCCATTTGGATTAAGCGTTAATCCATTTGTTATAGTTCAAGTGCTTTGGCAAGAGAAGAAAATATTAAAACCATCCAAACTGCAGACTGCGGAACAATTAAAAAGAGATAACCACCTCTGTCAACAGATATCCCTCTGGTCTGAGGATCCTCCTTCTGAAAAGCATAAGATAGCCTTCTGAACTTTTCTATGGTAGCTCAAAACCAATGCTACAGCTAATCATGTATTTTCAGTACTGCCTTTGTTCAAGAGACAATTTTCTATTGCTTCATCACAAAGCTCAATGGTCATATCTATGTCTCCTTCATTATAGTTCATATCTAGGAAGACTTTATATAATTCTTGATCTGCAAGCAAGCCTTTTCTTCTCATCTCTTCAAAAGTTTCTCTTGCCTCCAAATACTTTTTCCTTTTAATATAGCCCTTGATGAGTGCAAGATAAGTATCAACCGTGATGCAAAATCCCTTTCCATCCATTTCCTTATGTAAAAACCATGCCTCTTTCATATTTCTTGCTTTGCAATGACCTCGAATTAGTATATTATAGGTATTTGCATCTGGCATAACTCCTCGACTACACATTCCCCTGTAAATGTCAGTTGTTACACGCATATTGTTTCTGATGCAATATTGCTTCATTAGTGAGTTATAAGTGGTTGCATTTGGAAGTATACCCTTATCTAACATCCAGTTGAGCAGCTTTTCTCCATCTTCTAACATCCCCAACATGCAAAATCCATTCATCAGAACATTAAATGTAACTACTGTGGGTTGAAGCCCTTTTTGCAACATCTGCCGCAGAAGCTCATGGGCTTTTGGGATCTCCCCAGATTTACAATAGGCATCCATTAAAGTTGTATAAGTATAAACATCAGGTTGAATCCCAGCCAATTCCAAATCTTGCATTAAACTATGTGCCTGCTCTATATTTCCAGCTTTGCAGAGACCATTAACAAGTGAGTTATATGTGCAGATGTTCAATTCTAGACCCTTTCTGGACATGTCATGAAGAAGCTCATTTGCTGTATCCACCTCCCCCTGTTTACAGAGCCCGTCAGCCAGCGCAGTGTAGGTGACAACATTTGGTATCAGTCCATTTTGTACCATTTGGTTGTGTAGGAAAAAAGCTACCTTAATTTTACCTGCTTTGCAATATCCATCAATTAGTGCAGTATAAGTAACCTCATCTGCCTCCAGTCCTTTACGAATCATTTCATTGAATAGCTTATCAGCCTCTAAAACCTTTGCATTGTGACAAAGCCCACAAATTATAGTTGTGTATGTCACAGAATCTGGAGTAATATTCATATTTTGCATTTCATCAAACAATTTATAAGCTGCAGATATATTCCCAATTTTACAGAAACCATCAATAAGAGTAGCATAAACTACATTATCTGGAGCAATCCCAAGCCACATCATCTCCCTGAGGATCCTCTCTGCATCTGACACATTACCATTCTTGCACAGAAGAAGAATAATGCTGTTAAAAGTGAATGCATTTGGGTTCAATCCATTAGCTTGCATTTCTTCAAAAATCTTTAAGACAAGTTTAAGATCCCCAGCATTAGAATATCCATTGATTATCGTACTATAACTTATAAGATCAGGAATGGAGCCCTTGAACACCATTTGCAGAAGGAGAGTATGAGCTTCTTTTACTTTTCCCATTAGACATAAACAGTGCATTACTATATTGTATGATGCAGTATTCCAAGTAACACCCACTTCAGAAAATTCTTTATATGTTTCCAGCGCCAAATTTAGTACATCTCTACTTTTTGATAGACAAGAAAGGAATAAATTACAAGAATCAACGGATAAAACCAGCCCATAATTCAAAATTTTGTCAAATAGCCTCCTTGCATGATCAAGATACCCAACTTCAATAAGCACTTGAAAGAAAATATCAAAAACATAAGGACTAGAACCCCAATCCTTATATGTATATATTAGCTTTTCAAGCATATGGGAAAAAGAATGATCAACATCTAAATTGGGCTTTGCCCAAACATCACGTATAAGACCTTGAGCCACAAAGAGATCTTTTGCAGCAACAGCTATTTGAATGACAACGCAACGAGCTTCCAGTGAAGGGTCCCTACGTAGACATGACCATTCAAAGGCCTCTAAAACAAGTTTGTAGTCATTCTTTATGTTCATGAGAACCCAAATGAGGAAATCAGGCTTAAACTTGGACTCAAAGGGCTTCAAAATATGACGAAGGTGCTCAGAACGACGTTGTCTAATTGTCGTGGAGATATGGTTAATAAGCTCAGAATCTTTGATGGAGGGTTTTTTTGGAGAATAGTCAGGGAAAGGTCTGATACCTATTGAGCCAAAGGTAGATAGATTCTGGAGAAAAAATTTACAATAAGAGGATGAAGGCTGACTTATCACAGGACCCAAGTTTAAACGATAAGAGAAGGCCTGATAACAAGAGACTAACCTTCTCTTCATATCTTTGAGAACGATCCATCAATATAGATTTGGACAGTACAGTAATTGTGATGCAGTTGCCTTCCTCCATCGAGAAGAATGAAAAAATAAAGGCTTTTTCATCACTGAGTCACCTGAACATTAAATAAATTAGTTATACATCAATTTGACACATTTTTTTCACAAGATAAAAGAACAGTAAAGAGAATAATAAATTTAAATTAGCAAGAAGTTTACTAAGGTGCAAATCATTTTTCAACTATTACTAAATCTAATGTGTTCTTCTAGGAGCAAATCCATACTCCTTTGCTTGATGCATCAACAAAAGAGCTTCAAACCTTATAAGAAATGATACCTCAGACCTCAAGCTACCACTCTTTACAATGCATGGTAAAAGCTTATTCTGAAGTACCACTGATTCAAATTATGATCACAAAAGGCTCCAACATGCATAATTATTCCTGTACACAACAACACAGCTCTACTTAGCTAATTTTACCCCTAATGCTTGCAGGCTCTAAACAGTAACAATATCTTTTTTCTTGTTCTTTGCCCATTTTCTCGGATACTAAAATGCTTTACTTCTAAGCGAGATTTACAGTCCGTTCTCTCATATATAACACTGAACCAGGTGCTGGCTTTCAATTTTCTCTATGGAAAATAAATAAATACTACTTGTGTGTATCTTTCAGAATCCAAACTTCTTTCCCGGCATAATTTCAAACAAACATTAAGCAATATAAACTAACTAATTCTGGGAAATTATATCAAAAATATTAATCAATTTTGATAAAAGAGACAAGTGCAACTTCAAATTGAGAATCAACATACAAAAGGTAATCCCTATCGATAAAAACGACAGCCCACAAAGCTTGATGTTCTTAGAAAAAAAGGGAAAGAACACACATACAGTAATTCCTAAATGCCTAAAAACTATGAAAGTTGAGAACTTGTAATTATTTCTTTAAGAAAGAGAAAAGAACGAAACAAGACGATGAAGCTCACTTACCTTAGAAGAGATGAAGGATTCACAGGGGCGAGAGCTGCAGAAACTGAAAGTCACACAGGGCAGATTGCTTTTTGGGCTTTGGGGTAATTCTGGGTCGGGTCAACTTATTATCTTAGGTCCAATACAATCGTAAATACTAATGCATTTGATTGGTCCAATACTGATTTAGAATTAATTTATATATATATTCAATAAAACCTTTAGTCCAAGTAAAAAAAAAAAATTAATTCTCCTTAAATAAATAGTGTTTCAAGTTCCAACTTTTCGAATAGAGAAATAGTATTGAAAGTGTGATGTGGTATTCTAAGTATATAAATATGTGATATGAAATATAAATATGAATCTAAGTATTCATTGTCAACTCGAAATATTTTTATTGAACGATGCAACCGGATTGACTTTTAGTATCGTCAGGTTCATAATCGTATCACGGGCTTGCGGGTCTAATCTTGACAAAAAAAAAAAAATGTTTCTTTTAAAAACAAATTCAATTTGACTCAATTCTAAATTAATTTAGATTTAAAATAGAAAATTGAATAGTTTTAGTCTTTTTACTATAAGATTCACTTTCCTATGGCGTGCATGACATATACCAACAAAATATTGTTTGATAAGAAAATACAAGAGCCAGCTTTTTCTTTTTTAACTCCCAATGGACAGCATAATCATTCATAGATATTATTATGAAAATCTAAGTGAAGGGATCAATTCATGGACCGACGCTTCTACTAAAGTTTTTATATACACACAGATTATAGATGGGAAACAAAGCTTGAATTGAAAATGCCTCAAGAAATTCATGCACTTTGTGATTCAGTGGAAGATTGTCTGCCTTCTTTGAACTCAATAGGGCCAATTAGCAATTGCTCAAGAACGGAATCTAAAAAAGGCACCATAAAGATTTGTTAAATTTCGAGTGGAAATGGCTTTCACTACTTGGAATCTTTTCTTTTTTGCTTGGTTTCTTTTGATGCTCCTCCGAGAAACTTCTATTACTTATTTTATTACATCATCTAATATATGAAATTACTATTTCGATTGATATAAATTTGATTTTCGGAAGAAAGCTCAACTTCTAGCATTCACAAATCGTTTACTACTTTTTTGTGTGATGCTAAACAAAGGGTTTAGAAACTTTTATTATTGAAAAAGCACTATGTAGAGTTATAGAAAAAGATTCATCCTTTTCCACAATGACCAGAGATAACTATCTATAAGAGACCAACACCAAGCATTTCTTTCTCCTCCGCCCCTCCCCTTCTACTACTTGTGCATCAATGGATATGAAGTTGAAGAATTTTTCTCTTGGTTATTGTATATCCTTAGTTCTGTTCATATTATCTATCCCCTATGTCACAGCACAAGCTTGCAAGAAAACCTGTGGCAGCATACAAATCAGGTACCCTTTTGGCACTGGACCTGGATGTGGTGATCCTCGTTTTCAATCTTATGTAACTTGTAATCAGGGCCAACTCACGTTCTCTACTCACACGGGTTGTTACCCTGTCACTTCCATTGATTACAATAACCAAGTCTTGTACATCACTGATCCATCCATGTCAACTTGCTCTTTTTCACAGCCAAGTAAAGGCTTTGGCCTTGATTGGAATGCCCCTTTCAGTTTTCATGACAGTACAGTCTTTGCACTTCTTGATTGCTGCATTCCTACTTCACCAATATATAGTAATAAAGGCAGTGGTGGTGGTGGTGGGGTGGGGAACAACTCTACTTTTCCTCTCTGTGATCCTCATGGTGCAGACATTTGCAACATTCTGTATTCTTGCTCAGCTATCAGCAGGATCAACACCCCAGTATCCACTTGTTGTGTTTATACACCAGTTGATCTCGGGCCGTCGTTTGAAATGGATTTGCAGAAGTTACAGTGTGCATCATATTCTGGCTTGTACGGCTTTAACGCCCAAGAATCCAACCCAGATGCCTGGAAGTATGGTGTGGCCCTGAAATACAAGTTCAACTACAACAATGATTATCCATCAATCTGTGCTAACTGTGAGAAGACAAATGGAGTTTGTGCATATAGTGGACCTAATTATAATTCATATTCTTGCAACTGCCCAGCTGGATTCAACACTACTTCTGATTGTTTTTATGGCGCAACTTGGACTAATGGTGGTCTAAGAATTGTCCCATGGCAGACGGGTACGGAGATGATGGATGATATTCATTCCCCCCACGCCCTCCCTCCATTATTTTCTGTCTTAAAATCATACAAAATTTCCTGATCCTAAAGACTAGTGATTTTTCTTTCTGTTGCAGGGACATTTTTCATTTGTTCCCTGGCGTGGATTGCTTATATGGAGGCCTTGTTCTTTATCCTTCAATAAATGGTGGTCACGGTGGACAATGACCAGAATTTTCATGTGTATTTTTCTTGCAGAAATTTCTGTAAGCTGTGAAGTGTGAATACTGTAACCCTGAAACAAAACACCATTTATCTGTAGACTCTGTGTTTGGTCTTTTACCATTTTCTTTTCATATCACTGTTATTTGTTCCCGACCTATCATGACAGCTAAGATTACATCATCAATCAATATAATATATATACAGCTTAGTGGGGATTCTCTGGGGAATTTTTGAGCTATAAAACAAGGTGGAAAGTAGAACCTTTTTTTTTTTTTTTTTTTCTGAAGGGAGCTGATCTGATCATCCATTAAAAGTTGAAGATGAAAGTTTTCAATGGAATAAGCATCTCTCCGGTTCTCCACCAAGAGAGAGAATCACTTTGTGCCCCAATGTCCTTTCTTTTATCTTAAATTTCCCAGAAAGAAAGAAACAGAGATGGAATCACTTTATATTTATATACATATATATGCCCACAACCCATTACCCGAGAAATGATTCAGATCCCCTACTGCATTGGCAGGCCCCGGAATTTCATCTTCTGTTCAAGGACTAGAGAGCATTATTTGAACAGAATACCATTTGGAGGATAGGGGGCTAATAGCTTATGTGTCAGTCCAAAAGGGTGTTATCTGATTAGAATTGAAATTCTGCTTAATCTGTCAGCTAAGTTCAAGATGAAATCAATAAGACTAAACTGATCTGGTACATTGAATGCTGCAGATATCCTCCACGAGTTAAAAAATGTACCAGACTTTAACAAAAGGAAAAAGAAGAGAGAAAGAGAGAGAGAGTCTGATTTGAACTAATTCATCTCATTTTGCTGCTTTGTTTTTCTCTAAATAATAACAACACCCCATGTTGTTAAAGGACTAGTTGAGTGTACCATTCAGTTATATTAATGAATTAAAAGCTGACATCCCTTGGACTAGGGGTAACCAAAAGATGCCCCAAAGTAAATGAGGCGTGAGAAAGGAGTTGATAGATAAACAGAGCAACCCGCATGTCAGTCAAATCTTCTATGTGCAGCACAAGCTATGGCTGCTGCATAACTCAGGCTCTCACTCTCTCGTCTGGTAAGATTTTGCCCATGAACCTAACAAGACCACTGCTGCTATCACAGAATATCGGTTGTCATCTCATGTTGCAACAGTGAGGTCTTCCCTGAGTCTGCAATTTTCTCCACAAGCAGATCATCTGTCTAGGTGATTGGTAATGTGCAGTATAATAATTCTCAATGCACCCGAACTGACAGAATTTTAAGCTGTGTACGTACTTAACTGGCTTGCTGTTGTTAAACTGTTCTACCCACATCCCCATGCTCACATCTTCCATCTTGAACAACTGCAACATGTAGGTTATACATAAGATGGACAAGGTTAACCATTCATGATTCATCTGTCAAATTTACAAAGTTCCCGACCTTCACCCCGCTCCAAATACCCAAAAAATGAAATCCAGAATACAAAGCATAGATAGATCCAGCAAAAGATACATGAAAGAAAGAGTTGAGAACCAAGCAGAGGAGAGGATGACATGGATATAAAGTTGATGAACCGTACCCTCAGCTTGTGTTTCTCAAAATCTGATACTAAATTCTTTGCAATGTCAGATGACAGGACATAACCAGGTCCATTGGCATAGGGAGGATACTCTTCTTCGGGCCACTCCTGCAGTTCCAAATAAATACAAGGGAATATTATGTGAGAAGTTGCCCTTGACATGAAAAGGCAGATTATCCAGTTGGGCAATAGATGTTGAACTCACTAGAAGATAATGGGTTATCCAAACCCCCCAGCACTCTCGGTTATACTGAATTTTATTTTACACAGTTGGACGCATTCTTAGGAACAGATATCTAATAGTTGAAATTTAAAATATTAAGTACTTTATTGTCAAGATATTGAGAGTGCAGGGGGGTTTGGAATTAAACCTAAAACAATAACATGAATTAGATTTTTCTTTTTCCTCACTTACTCAAAATATAAATTTCATGGGTATTCAATGAAGACAATCTTCTTATGACAAATGCAGTTTGATGACTAACAATGAAACACTAAAACTCATTTATAATCCATATTTTGGCATAAAGGCATTCATGATAACACCAGATATAACAAGTACTGCCATTGGGAGCTCCACACTATAAAAATGTATAATTGAGATCAATTCTATGATGATTATCTCTGCAAAAGCAGGGTTTCCAAGCTGAAGTAACATAGGTAAGCTACTTACAAAAAGGATCAGTATTTTATCACGTATGTTATTGAGTGTAGACAGAAAATTTATTGCAAACAGTAATGATTATTAACATTTACTGGATTCAAATATCAGAGCAAGACAACAAAATATAAGTGAATAAAACATGTACTCTAGCAAGCATCAACCATTGACAACAGAACCAGTTTCTGGGGGAAAAAAGAAAAGATTAAAATAACAGGGCAGCATAGTAATACCCATATCAGGCACAGTAAACTCTGCAATGGTTTATAGTTATAAGAAAACAAACGAGAAAAAAAAAAAAAAACCTTCTACATGCTTCTTGTTTCCTAGGTAGTTCTAACTATTCCACGATCTATGCAAAATGAAGAATCCTCTGTTATCAACCCATAAAATTTTGGTCTCTCCAAGAAACAGTAGAAACATACCTCATAAGTCACTGCCCATTTACCATGTCGCAGGGGCCTGTGGTAATAATTGATGTTTCCTACATACAGGCTTCTATTACCACCGACTTTCTTTACTTCATTCAAGATAGCATCTATCCTCACAAACGTGTCATCATCACACTTCATAATGTATTCTGCTGCAACTGTGTGTACCTGTAACAATCCAACATAAGATGGTATACACAACATTTTCAAGAACAAAATAAAGAAAAGCAATGTAGCATTAGATGGAACAAGTTTCAGATTAACAATGATTAAAACACTCACCCCATATTCACAGATTGCAACAGTCTTCAGTACAACAAGATCATAATTGTCCATGTAAGGAACTATAATAATATCTCCGAAAAATTCTGCCTCTTTCATTAGCTCCACATTTACTTCCTTTCTCCTGTGCTGCCAAAATACAATTTCCCAGTAATTATGGCATTCATACAAGTACCGTGTAAATGGGAGTTTAGCATATCTTTAACCAATGTGGGATACTCACCATGGCTACAAAAAAACGAGCCACAACTTCTGAAGACTTGATTGATTTATGCTGCAACCATGACTTTCTCACAGCCATCCTCTCAGCAAAGTGATTACCTGCAGATAGGATCCCAATAAACAGCTCCACAGGTCCACTTGGAAGAGGTGGAGCCTGCCACTTTGTCTGCATCTCCAGGTGCTTCTGTGGAGAAAAACTGGGATGTGATGTTGGTAATGAAGCAGCAAATACTGAATGAACATCCACATCTCCGTCTATATATAGTCCAGTTGCATCCTCAAGAGTGAAACCCTGTCAGCATTTAAATTATTTATAAGAATTCAGTTCTATCAGAATAAATGATCTTGAGATATAATGAGGAATACTTACCGGATGATAAGGAAAAGAAGTGATGTGCTTCCCATCCACATTAATATGATAGCCTTCTAAACCAGCACTAAGTGTGAGGACAAACAACTTGTCCTCAGCAAAAGGATATGGCCAGTCAACTGTGACCTTCTTTGTCTTCCCAATCAATCTTTTCAACCACCACGAAGCTTTTGATTCTTCCGAGCGACTATCATCATCTCGAATCCACTTCTCACATTTAACCTGCCCATCAACTTCACGCGGACCAATTAGTCTTTAATCCATCCCTTAATGAGTCAGCGACAAGTCACACGTTGGCAAATGATACAGAGAAAAATACAGAAGCAGACAATCGTGAACTCTACTACCAAAAGGAGATAAGTCTAAAATTAAGCAGCGGTACAAGTTCTCTAAAGTTGCCATAATAGGAAGTGCAAAGTTTGAAATACAAGCAACCATAATTCAAGATTAATTAGCTCAATAAACTCAAACTTCCAAAATAAGTTACAGCAGTCTTACTTCAGTTTCAAACTACAGCAACATAACAACCTAATTCAGAAACATTTCACCATTTTCAGGAAATGACTACTAAAATCCAACGATTGTCATCATAACACAACAATACCACTGAAGCATCATATTACACGGGAAAAAAAAAAAAAAAAACTATGATTCTGAGAGTCAAAATTGAGATTAGCAAAACTGAAAGTGGCATCTCGTTTGCCCACACAAAAGCACTGACAAGTGGTAAGAAAGGGGAAAGCATAATCAATCATTAAAAACCTACTCAATCAATCACTTGAACAAATATCTATATAAAGTACGAGAACTCATACCAGTTTCCTCATCAGCCTTAGATTTCCAGCCTTCACACCTCAAGGGTGATCCCCATTGCATTCTGTAACATGTATTCTGCTCAATCACAGGTTTCCCACTCCAATCCCCCTTTATCCTGGGATTGAAATGCAATATCTTAGGAGGGTCCTCTCCATCAACAACTTTCAATCCTTGTAATTCCATCATGAACTGTGATACCATGACAGTCTCATCTCCATCTTTCACCAATGCTATCTTTGGATCACTTTCCGGATGAGCCCAACGTGGCTTCCCCACCACAGTTATATGTGACCCCAATGATAGTCCACATGGTATCAACATCAACTTCCCCCTCGTCGCAACATCACCTCCATCTAAAGATACCGAGTTAGGGCAAGATTCAGCAGCAATTTGAGTGCTATTTTCAGTATCAGTTTTTGTATTCCCAGACTGGATTTCCCCAAAAACTTTCTTTCCCATGGCAAATGCATCTCGAGCCGCTCTATGCAACTCGGAAAACACGTCTTTATTTACACTGTCAAATGCATTTTCGTCGAAAATGAGACCTGAAACTTTCCTGAATTCACCTATTCTCCTCTGGGGTGAGTGGAAGCTTGAAGTTTCTTCAACAAAGAACTCATTCCCATCTGGGGTTCTGATTGGCAAACTATTGATGGATACAGTGAAGGCTTCCTCGGAGGACTCTAATCCTAAACCAGTTCGCAAAACTAAAGGGATTTCAAAGCTTACTAAGACAAGATACAGAAACATAACGCCCATCAAAACTTGGATCGATCTGAGTCGACTCACTGAAATCAGTGTATCGAACTTCCAACGCTTCATTTTATTGGAACACAACCCAAAAGAAGAATGCTTCCACAAACAAATTAAAAAAAAAAAAAAAAATCCGGGTTTTGCTTGTTTTCAACCAGATTATAAGTAAAAGATGAAATGGCTTCCTCCTTATTAAAACATCTCAAGGAAGAAAAAATCGATAACCCGAATGAACCCTAGATTAGAATGACGAGCGGGATTCATTCATCAGCTCAGATGAACTGTTACAAACCTTTAAAATATATATATATATATCCAATAAAAACTACGAAAGAAACAGAAAAAAAGAAGGATTGCTTTAAAGCGTGAAAGAACAACAGAAAATGCCTTCAAAGGAAAATCACAACAAACAAGAGCTGTAACAGATCATAAGACCATTAGCCCTTCACCGGTAATCTTAATTGCTTCCCTCACTTCCCATCTTGCTCGGTCTGCACATTTTCTTAAAGCCCAACCAAAGCGTTTTGAGATCACTGCAAACCATTTTTTTTTTTTTTTCTCTTTTTTCCTCTTTTAGTAGCACCAATTTTTGTTAATGTCTCGCTTAATATGACCAATTATTCAGTGCAATCATATGAACTCATACTATTTGTATTTGAATTTTAATTTATTACTCTCTCTAAATTCTTTTTTTTTATTATTTTTTTAAAGAAAAAAAAAAAAAGTAAGTAAACCATTAGAACGTCAATCATTCATAATATAGAAATTTATGTACATTTTAAATTTTCAGGACCCATTTGGAAATTTCTCTATAATATTAGAAATATATCAAATTAACAATATATATATATATATATAATTGGTTGTTTCCGTCTCATAACTATTTTTTAATTAACTAAAATTTAAATTCTTCTTTCTTAAAATAGTAAATTTTATATTTTTTTTTTACGAGCAAGTCCTTTCAATCAAAATTTTAAATTTTTTGGTCAAAATTCATCACCTCTCAAATACGTGATAATTTTTTAAAGAGCAAAATCGTTCAAACAATGTTCCTCTCTCTATTTCTCTCCTAAACAAAATAATAATAATAATCACCTCTTCTTGGATTTTACCACTCTCTTTCCCAAAAGTTGTTCATCCCCTCTCCAATTTTCAATTTCATTGGCTTTTTTCATTTAGGAAGGAAATACAGAGGAACAATGTTTAGACGGTTTTGCCCCTTAAAAAAATCATCAGGTGTCTAACACGTAATGAATTTTGACTAAAAATAAATTAAATTTTTTACCAAAAAAAAGTTAATAAGCTGCTCATAAAAAAATATAGGACTCACTCGATTAAGAAAAAATAGATTTTAGTTAATTAAAAGAAATAATTATGGGACTCAACCAGCCAATTTTCCATATATATAATGGTCCATTTTATATTTACATATCAAATTCCTACAATTTTTAAATTGTAATATTAAAAACTACAATACATTTAATTATTTTTTTACATTTATAAGTAAGACAACTATTAATTAAATTG
>JAXGGT010000141.1:1632925-1645249 GCA_035583425.1 Marsdenia floribunda | reverse complement strand
AATGCTGATATGTATATAAGCATGGATGAAAGTGCAGATGAACCAGAATGGTTCCCATCTCCAATATTTCAGGTAATGAAATAAATGCATGATTCAGGGATTCTTGTGTTCCAATTCTCAAAAACAAGCATAAAAATGAAAAAGAGCTAAATAATCCTTTCCACTCAGGAACTGTTTGCAAAGTTAACCAGGATTGCAAGCCTTACCTCAGATATGTTCATTGGAAGAGAAAGATTTGCAACCATACTCTTGATGAGACTCACAGAAACCATCATACTATGGCTTTCTGATGATCAAAACTTTTGGGAAGAAATTGAGGAAGGGCCAAGGCCTTTAGGTCCTCTTGGGCTTCAACAGGTTTGTTTTTGAGCAAAAATGAATCTGTTTTGAAGAAACCTTATCAAGAAATTAATCCCTGAATGAATGCAGTTTTATCTGGATATGGAATTTGTGATACTCTTTGCATCCCAAGGCCGGTACTTATCCCGAAATCTGCACCAAGTTATCAAGAACATCATCGGTAGAGCAATTGAAGCAGTCGCAGCAAGTAAAATAGATCCTTATAGGTAAGTAAGTAATAGCATTTGAAACAATATTCTTCTTCTTCTTCTTCTTTTCTGATAACATTTTTTCCAAAGATTAAACCCCATTTTCATTCTTAATCTTTACTTTTGTTCATCTGTTCTCAAACCAGTGTATTGCCGGAAGATGACTGGTTTGCTGATGTAGCACAAATAGCCATAAAGATGTTAACTGGAAAAGCCAATTTTGGAAATGTAGATGGCGACAGCCCAACTACTGCATCCTTTTATGGAAAATCTTCATCACCAGTCCACTCTCATGGAAGTAATTAAGCAGTTGGTTGGTACCTCTTGTTATCAAGAAAAACAGGTGTGGGACTTTCTACCGCTATAAGATCAGTCAATAGTTCCTACTGTTTTTTTTACTTTTCATTTTTGTTGCACTCTATTTTTTATCTTTGCTTGCTGTCAATGCACTTAGTAGTATTAGTTTCCCATACAATGTCAATTTATGTAATGGATGCAATGTAGGAATATGAATTCTGTGAAATTGCAAAAAGGGAGAGGAGTGGAGGATGTCTGCAATTTTTCATTACCCGCTCCCTTTATAAAAGAACCATATTCTGCACAGTAGACTTGTTGGCAACTTTCTTTTCTTTTTAATGAAAAGGGATATCCCGAATTAATAATAAGTATCAAAAGATCATACTTATATTTTATAACACATAGTCATGTACTTGCAATATAGGATGAAGTATCACATATTCTCTCCATTTTTTTTTTTTTTACTTGTCGCAAATAAGAAAACACACCCTCTAAAAAAATATATAAAAATTAAAAATATTTTAGTAATTTTATTTTTTAAAAGAATTATAAATATTGAAGGGCAACCGTGTTAATTGTTGAAATTAATTAAATTGACACATATAAGGAAAATTCTTTGATTTAGTCTCTTAATTATTTGTGTTTCCTCGAGTTGATCTTACAATTTTAATTTCATTCAAATTGATCCTTTATTTATTTTTATTTCTCAAATTGGCCAAAATTTAATCACTTTACTAGCATATCCATTAAATTAAAATGTTATTTTGATCATTTTATATTAGGAAAAAAAAAAAAAAAAAGTGAATTACATATATTAAATTTGTTCACATCTTTTTCTCCTTTCTTGAAAAAAGTGAATATTTTGACAAAAATATTATATATATTCTTTTATTTTTCTAATATAAAATTACCAAAATACATTTTTAATTTAATAGATATACTTGTAAAGTGATCAAATTTTGGTCATTTTTTATCGGGAAGATCAATTTAAAAAATAAAAAATAGATAAAAGATCAATTTTGATAAAATTAAAATTATGAAATTAACTTTAAAAAAAATATAAATAATTAAATGATTGAATTAGAGAATTTTCTCACATAAAATAATATTTTAGAGAATGACTAAAAAGATTTAGTGGGAACCACGATGATAGTTTCTAGGAGTGCGCAAATGCTGAAAAACGAAGGGACGCGCGACCTTAAAAGGTATCAAAATCTAGAAACACGGAAGTTGTCAGTGACCCCCGATTTTTACAGTGCAAGAACAACATCAAAGCTGTCGGGTAATAGATCCATAGGCCCATATCTTCACAAAAAAAAAAATAATAATAATAATAAGTTATCCTTGAATCTAATTCTTATTTAAGATTAGAAAAAAAAATAAAAAATAAAAATCTTTGTCGAAAGTTGACGAGGTAGACCGTATTCCTGCTGCTTCTTTTTTTTTTTTTTTTTAAAGTAAATACTAAATACCATCTGTAAAGAAGGAAAAAGATGAGCTTAAATTATGGGCATTAATGATAATCTTTGACTCAAGAAAAAAGGAAAAAGAATTGATTCTTTTCCGTCATTTATTAGTAGTCCCTTCGTTACAGGACATGGACAAAGTCTTCAGTTTTACTGTGATTTGGGTTTTTTGGCTTTTGCAGGCGGAATGGGATTTCAGGTTGCTGTGAGTCTTGTGATGATTCTAATGGTAATAGGAAGAAGAAACGGGGAACAATGCCACCCCAATGACCACAAGGGTCTGATGAGTTTCAAGGCTGGGATTCGACATGACTGGTCCGACAGGCTCAAGACATGGATCGGCAATGGCTGCTGTAGTTGGGATGGAATTGTGTGCGATAACACTACTAGAAGAGTCACAGAGCTTAATCTCCCTGGTTTTTATACCAGATATGGTGCTCCTTACCAAACTACCATGGAAGGGAAGCTATCACCTTCCATTACACTTCTGAGTCATCTTGAAGTTATCAATCTTGGTGAACTTCATTTTCTAAATGGGAAAATTCCTCCATTGATTGGCAATCTTTCGAAGCTCAGGAAGCTTTATCTCTATGAAAATAATCTCAGTGGTCCAATCCCAGAAAGCATCAGTAAGCTATCTAATCTAGAATATCTGTTTTTGCAAGTGAACAGCTTTTCTGGATCTCTCCCTTTAGGTCTGGGAAATCTCAAATGTCTTCGAGGAATAGATTTGCATTCTAACCAAATTTCTGGTCCTATACCTGAAGGTATTGGTAATCTTGCACTTCTTGAAGAACTTGATCTCTCAGACAATTCTCTGACTGGAAAAATTCCAGTTTCCATGACCAATCTAAGCTCCCTTCGTGATCTTTATCTTGATACCAACCAACTTGAAGGCGTGATTCCATTTCCTTTGGCTCCTTCTGATTTGCCTTCGCTTGGAATTCTGAGATTGGATGACAATCATCTAACGGGAAATTTGCCTTCCTATTTTTGGCATTTAACCTCGTTGCAGAGAATTTCTATGGTAAATAATCGACTCGAGGGCTCCATTCCTTCTAGTTTAGGTAATCTGCGAAACTTGCAAGATATGTATCTCAGTGGTAACCGGTTCTCCGGCAAGCTTCCGACAAGTATCGGACAGCTCTCCGAACTTCTAGTTCTAAACATTTCCCACAACATGATTCACGGACAACTACCAAATGAGATGGGTTCTCTTAGGAATCTTCAAATTCTTGATTTATCATTCAATCGTTTCAATCTCTCATCCATTCCAAGATGGCTTGAAGGAGTGTCATCACTGTACAAGGTCTACCTGGCCGGATGTGGTATACAAGGTAAAATTCCAGATTCTTTGCAAACTTTTGGCTTACATTTCTCGGAACTGGATTTATCATCTAATCACCTCGTCGGAGAACTACCCGAATGGCTTGGGAGGTTCAGGCAGCTTGAAATATTGAACCTTTCATTGAATTCAATTTCTTCCAAGATTCCCAGCACCGTTACACGTATGGAGTACTTGCGAGTTTTAGATCTTCATTCAAATAGGCTATCAGGACCTCTGATTTGGAGCGGCTCGTTAGCCTATATTGATCTTTCAGATAACAAATTCTTCGGCGGTCTGGAGCAGATTGACAGGTCAGGGGAACAAGGCATTATTGAGTACCTAAATATATCTCGGAACTCTCTCAAGGGCGAGATTCCATCCTCAATTGGAAAATTGCAGAAAATGGAGACTTTGGATGTGAGTTACAACCAGTTGAGTTCAACACTACCAGCATCATTGTCAAATGCAACTTCATTGGAGAGGCTGAAGTTGCAAAAGAATCACTTCACAGGGACAATCCCAAGTCAGTTTTTGAAACTGAGAAAACTGAGGGAATTCAACGTCTCTGATAATTCTCTTGTTGGGAAAATTCCTGATTCAAAACCTTTCATCGATTTTCCACCGAGTTCCTATTCGGGAAACAGAGGCCTATGCGGCAAACCCATGGCTCCATGCAGGGCTTAAACCTGATATACACTTTTTTTTTTTTTACCCATTCTCTTGTCTTACACCTAAAACAATTATTACCAGTAAGGGATTATCATCAGCAGCAGCAGCAGCAGAAGCAGCTCCAAAATTTTCAGAAATGTAATTATTTTCAAGAACTTGCATACATTTCTGTGAACTTCACAAACAAACACATTTATTGGCCACAATTTATAAAATCTCCATTGGTAAAAGAGTGATTAAACCGGAAAAATACCTTGCTGTGTGGGTAATGCATGATCAGGGAGGACAAGGAGCTTTAAAGCTTCAGTGCAAGGATAGAGAGAAAATGTGAAAAAGAAAAGCCACTGATACGAAACTAACGTGGTACTCTCATTCATATAATATTATTGAAGCTTCTTATTATTAATCTGTGCAAATATCATTCTAAGGTATCATTACTCAGACTCAGCTGCTGATAATTTAGATAATCAATTTCATTTAAACGAATACAGCATAAAATCTGCTCCGGTAACTCCTCAGCTTTGTTACCCTGGTTTGCAGAGAGAATAATACATGT
Organism: Marsdenia floribunda; assembly: GCA_035583425.1. Lineage (NCBI taxonomy): Eukaryota > Viridiplantae > Streptophyta > Magnoliopsida > Gentianales > Apocynaceae > Marsdenia > Marsdenia floribunda. Next base: position 1,640,386 of record JAXGGT010000141.1, on the reverse strand, counting down.
TAATAAGAGACCAAATACTCAAGAAAGGAAAACAAACCAATTCTGAACCTCATTTGGTTGATGCTTTTACCTGAATTGTAAGGCCAAAATCCAATACGCAAAACTTCAACCGGTCAAGAAATGCTTCAAAACCCTTTCGAGAAATGTAACTAAATCTATGCATATCCAGATCAATCTCAAAATAGTTATCTCCCTGCAGAGAAGAATTTATGTAAGATACAGCAAGTGGTTGCAATGAGAGTAAATGTTGCATGTAATAAAAATTTAAAAAAAAAAAATAAATAAAAGACATTCAAAATCAGAATTAGAGCAATAGAACGATTTTGGATTTATTAACTCTACCATGTAAAATTCATGCTGAGGACGTGAGAGAACAGGCTTTTCATTGTACGCATGCATAAGCTTTCTCTCCGCTGAGCTTAAAGGGAGTTCTTCCATATTTGTTACACGGCCTAGTATCTTTAACCTTTCCCTGAACGGTACACTTGTATCTACGCGGAAAGTTTTCATTCTTTCAACTTCATCATCAATCAATTTCTGTTAACAAAAAATAAAACGGGTTGGAAACCATCTGGAGCAACCTTATTAACTTATTGTTTTCTGTTGCAATCAGTGTAAGCAAGCTTTCACAAAAACAGAAGCAAGAATAGTACAATCTCGCATACATAAAATCTGCACTTTTTGAAAATTCAAGTGTACAAGAAACTGAACTTACACGGATACTATCTTGAAAATGTTCTGGGAGTTCCTTGGCATAATTTTCAGAGAGTTTAAAGTACATAACAAAACTTATTCCCTCTCCATCAACTTCATTCTGAAAGATTGTGGCAGGATAGAGTGGTATCTGTAGAGTCAGAAAAACATAAGTATACTGGAAATGTAGGTAGGGAAAGCTGTAGAAGTAACATTAGTATATAAATAAGAAGCAACTCTTGTGTTTACATGCACTACTTGAGCTTAAAGAGCAATCTATGAAGAGAATAAGCCTAAATCAAGAACAAGTACATAAATTTCTCCAATATTTATGTTGGTTTTAAACATATGATGATAATAAGGGACTAAAACGGGAAAACAGGAATATGCAAAGAAAAATTATTTATTCTGGAAGAAATGTTTTGAAAGGTAAAAGAAGTACCAAGAAGAAGTATGTTAAGAAAGGTAATGTCATATTTACGGCCCAACGTTAGTATTTCACCATGTTCAAAATGTCAAATCTCCACAAATAGGCACCCACATAAAAGTTTTGAAAGATTTCAAGAGAATCAACTCTTTCACATCTCCTGATACTTTTTTACTTGAATATAACAAATGAAAGGCCTGCTTGATATAATTATAAGTTATAACGAACTTATATTACAATAACCAAGTAAGAATGCTGTGAACTAGACAAGATAATACCTGAGCATTCACAACAAGGATTGGGGGAAGTTTCCCAGAGTGATTGATAATGGGAAGTTCCACATATTGAGCAATGTGATGAACTTTCTTTGGTGACAGAAACACATCAAGGCCAAAGGGGTAATATGCTGCATATTTCGGAGCAAAATCCTTCCTTTTATCCCTGCATGAGAAATCCCATATGAAATTTTATAGAGAAACTTTAAGAGACTTAAGAGAAGCATCTGGATTAGATATCCATATACACTAAAAAAAAAAAGGAAAAATGTGAGAACAGTTTCTAACCTTAAATAAGTTGGTCCGCGAACCTTAAAAGTACCTGGTTCAACACGTGACCAACTGTCTGGAACTTTCTTTTCCAAGGGACAAAAAGGTACTTGGGAACCAGCTACTGGCCTTTGCAAGAGCATCTTGGAAGAAACTACAAGGAATCAGAAATAAAATAGTTGCTTTTTTCTCCTTTCTCTGTAAGTGTAGGTACTAAAAGTAAAAGGAGTTCGGCCTCAAAAGAACTAAATTTGAGGTAAAGCATTCTATTAGACAAGCCGAACAACAATGTAAAGATCTAGATAAGCAGATATGTTAGTGAAGGAGATGCTAAGTTGCTAAATTCTGATTGTAATTTTTGTCAAAATGGAAAGAACAAACTCTACATTACTGAGATCTTTTATTCTTAGTGCCATAAGTTATAGTTCCAATTTAAAGTCATACTACCAGTTCATTTAAGTTTCTAATTCACAAAGGCAATCAACATAATTACTCAAAGCATTAGCAGATAGCAACAAAAGAATAAGCCCACATAACGATTTATTGGAGACTACAGCTATTTTTCATTCCTGGTCATGTAGATAACCTACTGGCTCATAATCATTCATGCATGTACAACTAATGACAGCATGAAACTTAGCCAAATGTAGCAATAGAAATTTTTTTTTTTTTTTTTCCCCTTTTCTCACTTTTCTTTCTTCCTCCTGGTAACAACACACATTTTTGTGGAATCTGAAGCAATAATCAGAAATGGGAGTAAAACTGAAGTACTCACATAAAGTTGCATTAGGATGTCCTTCCCTCCATTTGAAGGGAAGTTTCAAGGCCTTTCTTGAGGCACTTGGAGGACTGGAACTTAGAGATCTTCTTTTTTCTACAGAGGGCACAGTCGAAGCAAGACAGGGTAAACAGTTGTTTGTAAGAATTCCACAGTGATCTAACAAACCATCTTCTCCACCAGAAGTTTCATCTGCACATGAGGATATCTCATCAACGTATACAGGCATTACGTCACTTGAAGGCCCATCAGTTTTCACTCGCAAATCAGAATCAGTAGGATGCACTGAACTTTTAGAAATCCCACTGACAGAGTTCCGAGCAGAATTGTAATCCGATGACTCTCCAGGCTTCTGCAGGTGATCAACTGAGGAGGCATTCTGAGAAGTGGAATCACTTGCTCTATTATTAGCATATCTGGGTGAAGTAATACTGCATGCTGATGCAACATCCCATCCATTCAGTGAGTGTAGATCTGCAAATACCAAAAGAATTTCATATTTACAACACTATAAGGAGAACAAACTAGCAAAAAAAAAAAAGATATGAAGATTGTATCAGAAACAAGAAATTTGGATGATAGTTTTTGGCACCGCTAAGAATACATACCGTCAGGAACACTCTGGAAATCCTCATCACTGCAGTCAGACTCAAGAATGTTAGAAGAATCAAACCATGCCTCCTCGACATTCCCTGTAATTATAGTTGTAAAGACCAAAACATTCCATCAGAAAATTTTCTAATATCGTTATACATAAAATAAAAGGATACTTGCAGATCTTAGCTTTTGCATCAGAAAGAACACATAAAAACTCTTTATAAACTATTCTATGCCATTGAAGCTCAAGATACTGAAAAGCAACCAATAGTAATGCAAGCAAAAAATGAAAGATTTCAATTAACTTGCAAGTCAACATTTCTGCAATGTCATATTGTGAAAGTTTCAAGAAGTTGGAAGACCTACAAAATGCAGTAACTAACATGAAAGGTAAACAATCACTTTCGAAGTAGTTTAGACAAGTCTTAGCTTCCACCACATGAAGTAGGAAAAAGTTAATTAATTTTATATGATTCAATTGATTTGCTTGAACACCATCAAAGAAATTAAGAGCATCTCAGCGGACAAAATATACAAGCTTCATATCCTGGCACTGACCTACATTGCCAAGTCGAAGTCTACTTCAACAGGCTATTATCACGTCTCCCTTGGTAATCCAAGAACAAGACATCCAGAACCCTTTAAATCCTGTGTTCAAACACCCAGGTAAATCCATACTATCCAATATAAGAAGTAGAACCTTAGTTTGTCAAACATATAAGTTCCGTATTTCGGGGCTGATCTCCTTATGATCTACATATGACTAATAAGCTAATGTTTTAACTTCAAAACATACATCCCCATCCTCTGGTTGCAATAGCATTCAAAAATCAAGCACAATAAATCAACCTCCAACTAACTGGCAGATTCTAATTTAAGTAATGGATGTTTATGGTCTAAATCAAGACTGCCACCAACCCACAACACAGAGCCAGTAGTATCCAAATACTGCAAGCGTATACATTATGTACAAGGCAGAATGGTACATTATCAAATTTCAGCTAATAAATTCTCTTCAAGGACACAAAATTAATGAGAGAATTTAAAGCAAGAATCGCAGCATACTCCTCAATCATCCCTCCACTCCTCCAGGGGGCCACAAATCTTGAACTATTTTCTCAGGTATGGGATAAGAAGTTAGGGGGGCCTCATAAACTAGCTAGTACCAGCTGTGGTCTCACATTTGCAAGAATCCACATTTTCCTTTTGAAAAATAGAATGCTAATTTTCAATGCTCCGCCCAACATCCAACCAACCAACACACACACCCACCCCCTCCCCACCCCCCCTGGGGGCGCCCTCCTAAAATAGAAAAAATCACTTCTCCCACCGCTCTCTTGAGGCGTTGCTTTTTCAGCAACTAACACACTCAGAGAATCCACCGTTAAATCTCCTTCATTTTCTGGAGTAAGAACCTGCAAAATTTTTCTTAAAGAAAAAAAATATATATGCAACACTATCTGCCCAGATATGTTTTGGCAGACACCTCGTAAATGATAATGCAGCTACCCTCGTTAATAATTTCCACGAAGCTATCTCCTAAAGCTACAAAAACTCGCTAACGAAATCAAGAATCACTCACATTAAAAAAAAAAAAAGAAAAAAAAAAAGAGAAAACCTTTAAAACCTGGATTGTTGAAGGGGCGATCCATAAGAACAGATTTGTCAACTTTATCAAGTGATCGATCAAGAACTTTTCTCTTGGCCCCTTTTGTCCTTCTCCTCCTCAACTTCTTCTTGTGTGAACCTCCTCCCAATCTCCCTCGCACGCAGCCCTGTGGCCTAGAAGCACATGCCCCCATCTACGACTGTTGAAAATATATATATATATATATCAACAAACAGAGGAAACCCTTCTTTCCTTCACTTATGTATATTCACATACGTAAATTTAACACCCCAATAAGATGGTGATCATCATCGTATCAACAAATCAACGTCGTCACAACAAAGAGTTCAAGAACAAGGGAGACGAAAAAAATATTTTGATAAAAGAAAGAAAGAGAGAGACAGGGAGACCAATTCTTGCACAGAGAGAGAGAGCGCGCACTGTTTCTCTCTCTTTCCCTGGATTTTTTCGCTTTCTTCTCTCCGTGTTCAGATAGATGTGATTGTGAATATACGTGATTTTCAGAGCTCATAGCTCCTTTTTTTTTTTTTTTTTTTTTTTTATATTAAAGAAATTTAAAAAATAAAATAAAATAAAATAAATTACTACTAATAAATGAAAACATGAAAGAGGAAAAAAAAAGTCCTTCCCTGGGAACACAAACAAAGTCAATATACAACACGAAAATCAGTGACGGGAGTTGGGAAAAGAGGGTTGGGGGGATGTGGGGGAGAAGATGTAGGGTCCACTCAAATGTAGGTCCATCTTTTGTATAGATAGCCACGTGTCCGAATCATGGATTCCCAAACGTGTGGGTCTGTCCCAGTAAAGTAAATACTAAAATGTATTTTCGTCCGTATTCCGACCCGGCTGACTGGGATTCGGGCAACTGCTCCGTTTTACCCCGAATCGGGAGGTGTTGTACTTTGTTTTCTCCTATTTCAGTTTCTATTCTCTCTCTATTTGTTTTAATGTTTCAGGATTTTGTGTGTAAAAAATTGGCACTTTGAGCTTTTTTTTTAATTTTTTATTCAAATTTAAAAAAAAAAAAAAAATGAAGTGTACTTGTTTGGATGTGAGCTGGCAACTTGGCTATGATATCAACTGTTACGACCCAAACTCGCAAGTTCGTGCTGTAACTATGGGTCTGGCGGTACCAGGGTCAACTACTTGGCAACGTCTAACAAAAAGGATATCCTAAGTTGACAATGATTACCTAGACTCATACTTATATTTTATGACATATTCACGTATATTTTCAATGTGAGACAGGTATCACATCCCACTTGGCAAAAAAATAATAAAATTTAAAATATATTCAATAAATATAAAAATATAAAAATTTCAATAACAATATCATCATAACACCTAATAAAATATAATATTTTTGTCTCTTACTAGATAATTTCTTCACTTGTCCCACCTTACTCCTTGTTTTTCGCAATTCACTCAACTCAACTTGAAAAAAATAAGTAAACTCAAAAAAAACTTCAATCCCTAAAGTTGTTTTTGGATTAAGTTTTAGTTTGAGTTTTTTTACTAATTTTAAGTTTAAGTGGGTGGTGTTTATTTAGATGACACTTAATATTAATTTATTTTTTATCAAATCATAGGGTGTAAGAGCTACTAAAATTATCAAATCATTCTAAAATCAACACTCTTCACATCATTCTAAAAACAAACAATCCAATAATTATATCATTACATTTATAAAATTTCTACTTTTCTCAAGAAGTGAATCCTAATTTTTTAAAAATAAAATTCACTCAATTTTAAAAAATTCATTTCACTCAAAATAAAATTTAGTCCAAACACACCCTAAATTCTAAAACTTTTCTTGTTGATTTGGTTTAATTTTCAAACTATTTTAAGTTCAAGTTTAAGTTTGAATGCGAATTTAAATTATATTTTGTTTAAAATATAATATTTAAATAATAGAATATTAACATATAATATTTTGTATATATAATATACAAAATATTATAATTTGTCAACAAACTTTAACTATTCTAGTTCGTTTGAATAATTTTCAAGTTGAGAAAAATATTTGAATTTATTTGTTTAATAAATAAACGAATTTTAATCAAATTCGAACAAATTTTGTTCACGAACTTTTTAGCTCATTTACAATTCTACGTAACACTCATAATGAGAGTCGGACCAAAAACTTTTATATAGTATTTATAATTTACTTACCATCTATATCTAAATAAGACATATTTTTTTTTTTTAATAATAATGTTATATAAAATTTAAATGTACATGTAATTTATAATCAATTGTTATATAAATTATACTAAAAAAAATTATTCAAATTTATTATTTCAATTAATTTGAATTTAATTTAAATTAATTAATTTTATTTGAATCATGATTTAATTTTATATATATACTAATATTGGTATGATTAAATTGTAGGGGTAAAGCTACATTTGTTGCCATTTTAAGTAAAAATGTAGGAGTGAATTTGGCCAATTATTGTGACAACCTATTTTTTAATACATAGTAAGTACTATAAAAGGTTGTCCGATTTTACTATTTCAGTTGAATTTTTTGTTTGGTTGGGATCATGTAAGTGGTACTGTGAATTTTTGCGGCATTCATATAATCAGCATGTTGCGTGAAGCTACCTCGGATTTTAGGGAACTCTAGGCGTAATATTCTAACACGTATGAAACCCTATATTGAGATTCTATGTAATATTTGTAAAATTTTTAAAATATATATATATATATATAGTAAGAAATATATATCTCAATTTTTTGAAAGGTATTATAGAAAATCTTTTATAATCGATATTTTTGTGTTGAAT
>JAXGGT010000141.1:1596565-1613876 GCA_035583425.1 Marsdenia floribunda | reverse complement strand
AAACAGTTGGGTGTAACTTATTGGTAAAGTAACAATATTTGATAACAAAGTGGTAGTATAGTGATGTGATTTTTTTTTATTTAGGTGTTTCCATCTGATTTATCGAGTGAAAAATTTGGGTTCAAATCTCACAAGAGACGATCTTATACCGAATTTCAGCAATGTAATGTAATCTTGTAGTATACCCCCATAAATCTCTTTCATATTAATTAATAAAGATATCGAATTACCAAAAAACGTAATAATATCTATTATTAGTAGCAAAAAAATTAAATATATATGTTTATTATACAGGAGTCGAGACTTATCAAATAAAAAAGAAAAAAAAATTATTTACATTAATAATTGAAAAATTGAAAATTAAATTTACTAAAATTTTTTTAATAAAAATTATTAGATGAGTTTTCACTCTCCATAGTTTTTTTTTTTTTCTTTTGAAATTTTAAGGATTTTTACCTATGAAACATGTCTCAAACTCATAATTTTTCAAATTATAAATGAAACTTCTCTGAGTTAAAACCTTCTTGACCTCTTCATAGGTTCTCAAAAAAAAAAAAAAAAAAATTTCAACAGCGCGGCAAAACCGCACCAACTTGCATACCAGGGCGCGTGTCGAACCCCCACACGTTAATTTACATCACATTTGAAAAAATTCTTCATCATAAGAGCGAAGAGAAACAAAAGTAAAGAAGAAAAATAGGAAAAAAAAAAAAAAAAAGAATAAAGAAAAAGCAAAAAAAGAGAAACTACCAAAAGCCTCCGTCCATCCTCACTTCATTTCCTTTCTTCTGTTCATCCAAGCTTTTCCCCAGAATCGTTTTTTCAAATTCCAATAACCCAGAAAAAAAGGTAATTGAATCCGATAAAACAGAAAAAAAAAAAAAAAAAGAGCATCACAACTATATCCTCCTGCAGTGCAGTTCACGGCGACAATAATTTTTGCTCCGTCCCGTTCGATCGGACGGGTATTTTAGAGGAATAGGATGGCGGGATGGAGGGGATCTAGATCACGGCTAGGTAGTGGTGTCGGAGATGGTTCGCCGATGATGGAACGTTTGGCGTCTAGCCGCACTGTTCGGTTAGGAAAAGTTCAACCTCAGGCACCTGGTCATCGTACCGTGTTTTGCAATGACCGTGAAGCTAATGCACTTGCTAAATTCAAGGTTTATTTATGTTGTTAATACTTATGTATTTTATGCTTTTTTTTCCTTGTGGTTGTGAGCGGAGAATGAGAAATGTAGGTGATTGGTGTTAATCGGAGGGGTGGGCGGGTGTTTTTAGGTTGAACGTATTCAATGAGATGATAATTTGAGGGTTTATTTAAGGTTTAAGTCATTGTTAGGTTTTGGTTATCTCTTCTACTCGTATTGATGTTAGTACTGAACCTATGATTTGATAATTTGTTGGAGACTACTTCAAATTTATGTTGTTAGTTGTGGAATCATATGAAAAACAATTGACGTTGTTCGGAGCTGACAGAACATTGTTGCAAGAAATTCCCGGGAGATGTATTTATTTCATTATGATTAAATATTTACTTCCTTTTAACTCCAAAAGGGATAAACACCCTTTGCAGCTCCACTGCTGCTGTGACTTTTCCTTTCTCTTTGTAGTAATTTAACTCATTATTCACTTGTGAGGCTTGGAATGAAAAAAAAAAAAAAAAAAAGAAGTTAGGCACGTAATTTTTCCTGTATATTTCATTGAAGCAATGGAACTCTTGAAATCAATGGTTCGTGCACAGATTTGCAGGACCTCAAAAAATGCATGGTCTTTTATGTGTCCTCTGTCTCATAAACTTGTTGTGGACTGTAGCAAAAAGCTTTACTACTACAAGTTTTCTTTCCAGATTTCTCCAGGAATCCATCTATTAAGCATGCATCTTCCAATCTATCTTCTTAAAGAAGCTTCAAATGCCATATTGTTGTCTTTTGAAGGAGTTGCTTATTGGACTCCCAATGGTTACAAGATTTTGTGTTCGTTGGAGATGTATTATCTGATAAAATTTTATATCACTGATCTGTGTTTCCTTCATCTAGAGATGTATTTCTTTCCTCATAATTAGATATTTACTTCTTTCTTAGCCCCTAAAAGGATAAACATCCTTTGGAGCCTCACAGCTGTAATAAGTTTTTCCTTTCTCATTATAGTTATTTAGTTTGCTTTTTACTTGGAGTCAACTTGTTTACATAGTTATTTATTACGAAATTGTTTAGGGTAGAGAATAAGTTAAACTATAATGTGCTTTTGGTTTGTGTCAGTGTTCTGTCCTTAACTTTTCTTTATGACATGGTTAACCTGGCATATGGGCTACAGTAAAATATTTATACATGGTGTGACCAAAAAAGATGTTTCTTGTATCGAGAGTAGTAATACCCTTGGTCTAGGTTTAATACATAGTACATGCTTAGGTGCATTGAGAACTCTCGTCAAAGTGATTAACATAACCTACTTAGAAAATATCAAATTCAGTTGTAGTATCAGTTGCTCCAAAGTTAAGACATGGAATCTTGACAGGATGTTGAAAGTGTGGAGAATCAGGTTGATTCAACCTCGAGCCACTATAGGGTAGGTCTTGTTGTTTTGATGCAAATAGGGGAAAGGAAAAATGTTAGGGGACAGCAATGCATAGCTAGTATTTTCGGTGAAGCAATAGAGGAAATAATGCAGTAATACTTGGTCCTCTCTGTGTCTTCACCTCCCACGAGCTTGTTCAACCTATAGTTTTCCAAACTTTATTTCAATCTTTCTCTTGCAATTCATCTGCTAATAAGCATATATCTTCCTATACATCTTCATAGGGAAGCTCCAAATGTTAACACCCCTCCCCCCAAAATATATATATATATATATGTAGGAATGCATGGCATATTGTGTTTTCCTAAGATTTTTTTATTAGTAGGACTCAAGGTTCTCTCTTTGCCATTAAAATGCTTCTACTACTTATCTTGGATAACACGCATAAATACTCCTCATATTCCTCTTAATTCATAATAAAAATATGTAAAATGATGCTTTACTATTTTGACTTTGATAACGGTGGTTCTTACTTTGTATACAAGATTACATCTTTCTTGCGAAATAAGTATCTTTCGATATAAGCAGTTTTCTTGTAAACCTTTCAGGGGAATTCTGTATCAACCACAAAGTATGATGTTTTTACATTTCTACCAAAGGGTTTATTCGAACAGGTAAGATATTTTGGTTTTAATGCTTGAAAAAAACATGTTTTTATTGATGCTTCTGTTAGAGAAACACTAAAGCCAACGTTATATGTCTTGAGACAGAGGAGTTGGTTTGTTATGGTTTAGATAGAGATATCTTGAGAATCATTCATGTGGCCTACTTTTCTAGGATAATCACATTGTTTGTAATAGAATATCCTTGCTCTTACACTTTCTATGTTGCCTTATTTTCCCCCGTTTTTCTATGCTGACAGTTCAGACGGGTGGCGAACCTTTACTTCCTTATGATTTCAATTTTGTCATGTACTCCTGTCAGGTATGTTTAGATATGCATTCCTTATCCAGATCAGTTTTATTTGTGGATCTTCTATAATTTGCTTGAACTGCTTGAGGAATGTGAACCATTTATGGCAAATTGATCAGAACTAGACATTTAGTACATGATACGTCACATTTAGGTTAAAGAATGGAGAGTATAAAAGAAAATTTTGGTGGGAGGAGTGAATTGAAGTTTTTTCCTTATCTGTTGTTCAACCGTACATGAGTTTATCTCTCTCTTCCCCCCACCTCCCCCCACCCCAAAAAGAAAAAGAAAAAATAAAAGAAGAAGAAGAACAAAACACTACATGATCAACGAGACTATGATGCGCTAGACTAGAGGTTTATTTTAAGCAGGAAGTAGTGCTTTGGTCACCCAGTTGCTATTACCTTAATTAAGTATTTTAAAGTCCTGGATTAGTTTATTCCAAAAAGTCTGGATTAGTTTTAAATGGTTATGGTTTTCACCTCAAGAAGTTTTTGATATGCAGCCCTGTTAGTCCAATTACAAATGTCCTTCCTCTGAGCTTGGTGCTTCTTGTTTCTCTTGTTAAGGAGGCATGGGAGGACTGGGTGAGTAACTCTTCACTTAAACATTTATATATCTCTTCAATTGTTATTCAATCATCATTACACGCGTTTTAAGCTATCTGGGCATTTATTATCCTGAAAATAAAAAGTCCAATGGATGTAAATTTATGTGAATATATTGTAAAAATGTTGAAGTTTAAACATATGAACTTAAGGCCTGCATCTTCTTTTCTGTTGCTTCTGCTCTAGAGTTTTAAAATTGAAAGATGGCTTACGGCTTTTGTTTTTCTTCTCTGTCATTATGTATAACAGAAGCGTCTTCAGAATGATATGACAATTAACAATACTGCTGTGGACATATTGCAAGATCAAAAATGGATATCTGTTCCCTGGAAGAAGCTTCAGGTTGGAGATATTGTTAAAGTAAGTACATAGAGGGTTTAACTTGTGATTTATTCTTTATAGTGTTTATGACATTTACTGTGTTGTTGTTGACTACTTTTTCCCTTTATGTGGCATCAACATTTTAAACTGGCATCCTTTCTTCACTCAGTATAGCACTTGCAGAACTTCTTTTTCTTGCTTTACTGCACTCTACACATACATAATTTACTGATTATTCTTTGAGAGTCAGTATACTTATTTTGGAATTCCTTTATCTCATTCTTCTTAATTCATGATCTTTTGTCATGCTGCTGAAAACAGTGCTAGTCATAGGATTCATTATCTGTTTTTAGAGGCACAGATAATGGAACTATGTAATCTCAAGAAAAGACAAACAAGATTGGGTCTTTCATTTTGCAACAGGCAATTCTAAACATTTCAAACGATAAAAGTTACTTTTCCAGTGTGGTAATACCTACCATGGAAATGTATGGAACTGCTGGTGACTTAAGAAAGGAGTTCTTTTTGTATAAAATGTTACTTCTTTTCTGTTTTATATTACTGGAGTATTGCTTAAGCCCTTTATATTGTAACATAATACACACGACCCTTCGGATGACTTTCTTGTTGAATACAGATATAATATCTAACCCTGAAATTAGGTATTTGAATTTCTTTTCTAGATAAATATCTAATACTGTTAATTTTTTTTTACCTGCTTCATAATCTAGAAGAATTATTAAATATGTAGAAGTATTGATCTAAATAAATGATCTGAAATTGCTTGAGCAATTCTATGCCCCACAAAGCAATGAATTAAATGACTACTTTTCTCATACATCTTCATGAAGCCACTGATAGAATATATTGCATTTCTAGAGTCGCTTTTCATTGGAATCTGTAGAAAGTCTCTAATAACTACATATTATGTGTTAATTCGGTTGCAGATTAAACAAGATGGATATTTTCCAGCTGATCTATTATTTCTTGCTGGTACAAATCCTGATGGTGTCTGTTATGTTGAGGTATAACTTCTTATAGTTTGGATGATTTTGGCTCCACTTCTTCATTTAGCTAAATGGCATGATCTTTTAATTGGTAAAGGATGAGATAGTTTCAAGAAGTCCATGCTTCTGATTCTCTTTTCTATGTCATGATAATTTATTTTATATTTTGGATCTCAGACAGCAAATCTGGATGGTGAAACAAATTTAAAGATCAGAAAAGCATTGGAGAAAACATGGGATTATGTGACTCCTGAAAGAGTTTCTGAATTCAAAGGTTCCGTCCAACTTTCTTTCTGATTTTTATTGGATATAATATATGTAGGATTCAGATTTCTTCTGGCATAACTGAAACTTGTGACATCACATGTACTTCTAACTGTGAAATCATCTTTCTATTGTCCATTCTTTCTCCTTGTAGGCATTTTTTCTTAGGGAACATGTTTATGTTTTTCCCTAGCTATATGCTCTTTTTAAGTATGTGATTTACTGGTTGCAAGTTTATGCTAGTTTGAGCTTAGAGAATTTAAATTGATGGAGTGCTTTTGAATTTGATAAGAATTAGAATTAACATAGACTTGAGTTGCTTAGCTTTTTTTTCCATACTTGAACTGTTCTTATAATTAATGCACTCTGGCATGGTTGTGTTAATGCACTACCTGGCAGTTACATATACTTATGTAATCATGTATAATTCACTGGCAAAATCTCTCTCTCTCTCTCTCTCTCTTTCTTTTCTCTCATGTTAAGAATCTTTCTAGTGATATTGCTTACTGAGGCTTTATTTAACAAAATAAAAGCTCTTAATGAAGTATCAATTCCCTTGTATGGAGGCTATGTTTACTCAAATGGAATTAAATTTTCAGCTTGGAGTATTTGGGCAGCCTGGAAATACGTAGCACCATTTATCCATATATTTTTACGCTAGAACATTCTCTCCTTTTATTTCCATATCCTCAGGTTTAACTCCTACATATAATATGTTTAGTCTGTGTCCAAATGTTATACTGAATTATCAGGTTGGAACAAGAATAGAAAAAATATTTGTCTTCTGTTAGGGTTATTCATTTGGTTGGTAAATTAAAAACGTTTACATACAGCAGAATTGATGTTTCTGGATTTTGGAAAATTTGTTGAGTAAAAGTAATTGGCCTATTGTAACATTGACTTGTGATGCAGAATTCCGATTTTGTTCCATGTCCTGATTCAGATTCTTTAATACGCAGGTGAAGTGCAATGTGAGCAACCTAACAATTCCCTGTACACTTTTACTGGCAATCTAATTGTTCAAAAGCAAACTCTGCCATTGAGTCCGAACCAGATTCTACTACGTGTATGACACCTTTTGACTCTTATTGTGCTAGGCAGCCCAATATTCAACTACTTAAGTGACATAGTTTTACTTTTGTATTTGTGGTTTTTGAACTTGCTACTACAATTGATTTTACTTTTTCTTTCATCATAGTGATGGAATGTAGATATACTTTATACTTTTCCCTTGATTATCATGCTGTTTTCATTTAATTTTTTGACGGCTTCAACTAATTCCTGAAGTGTAATAACCCTGGCTTCAAATATTTGTAGGGATGTAGTCTTAGGAACACAGAGTACATTGTTGGGGCGGTCATTTTTACTGGGCATGAGACAAAGGTACCCATTAAGGCTTCCTGTTTCTCATATACTTGTTAGTTCCCTTTGTCATACTTCAGAACTTCTCTAATTCACAGATGTGGAATAACATTGTTTTGACTTGGAGTAATTCTTGTACACAAATTTCTAGAAATTGCTTTGATCTATTCTAAAGCAACTGATTTGCTTTAAGCACGTTCATATTTAACTGGGTTGATCACCTGCTTTATGCTTGTCTCTGTTACTTGAGCATTTGTTGTCTTTTTGCGTTTGTCTGTTGTGCTCATATCGGTTAGTTTCTTGGTTACCTTGGTTTAATTACAGGTTATGATGAATGCCATGAAAATCCCATCAAAGAGAAGTACATTGGAAAAGAAACTAGACAAGCTTATTCTCATTCTGTTTTGTGTTCTCTTCTGTATGTGTCTCTTGGGTTCCATTGGCAGGTTCAATCTTTAGCTCAATACTAGAATGCTAACATTTATTCTTTTTTTCTTCCATATAAGATGATGTAATGTGTGCCATTAACAAATTTTGCAGTGGGATCTTCATAAACCGGAAGTATTATTACCTGCGGTTTGAAAATAACAAACATTCTGATGCACAGTTCAATCCTGACAATAGATTTGTGGTAATTAATGAGATCTTCTGAAGGAGGGTTTAAGTTGTTTTAAGGTTTTCCTTCTATGTATGTCTTCCAAGCAATTAATTTATTACTCTACAGGTTGCCACCTTGACAATGTTTACCCTGATTACTCTCTATTCACCAATTATCCCTATCTCTCTCTATGTTTCTGTTGAGGTATGTGTCAGAGCATTTTCCTCTAGTTTTTATTTTCTATGCATAATCATGGACATCTAATATTACTTTTATTTTTCATTTTTAGATGATAAAATTTATTCAGTCAACTCAATTTATCAACAATGACCTGCATATGTATCACGCTGAAAGCAATACTCCAGCATTGGCTCGAACATCTAATTTGAATGAAGAACTTGGGCAGGTAACATGATTCTCCCCTCTCTCTCTCAGATGCACAGAGATACAAATATACATGCACATGTGTGACATGAGTTGGAACATCACCAGTCTTTTCTTTTTCTTTCTTCTCCTATAATTAAATTTTGCTTGTCTGTTCATCAACAAAGTCAAACTTTTAATCTTACTGGAATTCTGATATTCTTTTATACAGGTGGAGTATATTTTTTCTGATAAAACTGGAACTTTAACAAGGAATTTGATGGAGTTCTTTAAGTGTTCAATTGGGGGTGAAATATATGGTACCGGTGTTAGTGAAATTGAGATTGGAACAGCTCAAAGAAATGGAATGAAAGTTGAGGTATACTTAACTGTCACTAGATGAACAAAAAGATATGCACATATTATTCTTGTGTCCTTATTGATGTTTTTATGTCCTTGCATTATCACAGCTTCAGAAATCGCCGAATGCAGGACATGAAAAAGGCTTCAATTTTGATGACAGTCGGATTATGCGAGGTGCTTGGCGTAATGAACCTAATCCTGATATATGCATGGTAAGAGTCCTAGATATAGCTTAACACAAATGTGTTAGGCTCTTTTTGGATTAAAACTTTTTTTGAGTTTGCTCATTTTTTTCAAAAAGAGTTAAGTGGATTGCGAAAAATGAGGAGTAAGGTGGGGTTAAGAAGTTGTTAGTGTAATGATGATATTGTTATTGAATTGATATATATTTATATATTTTTTATTAAGTGTGATGATTTTTTTATTAATTTTTTTGCCAAGTGGACAGACATGAACAGTGCCATGTCAGGTGGTGTCCAAACAAGTACACCTCATTTTTTTTTAGTTTGAGTGGAAAACTAGAAAAAAGCTCCAATCCAAAAGGAGCCTTATTTGTTGAGATTGAGACTACTTGATTTAATTGTTATTTCTTGTGCATATGTTGTCATGTGGTTTCAATCTATGCTTCAATGCGATGTGCCATTGTTGCTTTGGAACTCATAATTTGTTGGCTGCTTTCAGATAGCTGTCTGCTATTGACTTGGAGAAGTACTTCTGTGTAGATTTTGGATTTTAAATGAAGTTGTGCTTTTTTGAACCTTTTCAATTAACATTTAACTTTGAATGTGCTCAATGTAAGATCATGGGTAATATTCTTGGTGTGGAACAAGATGGCAAAACATATTTGTGTCCCAAATGATCTGTTGGTCTATTGTACGATTTATATAATCTAATATACTTTGGACATTAAGAAATTTGTGGTGGCCATGAATATGTGAAGATAAGAATTCATGGCTCGTGTTACTCTGCCCAGGAAATATGAAGAATTGCATTCAAGTTTTGTGATCATTCTTCTATTCAACTGTGTATCTTTTGATGATGTATTTCTTCTATCTGTACAGGAATTCTTCAGATGTCTTGCTATATGTCATACTGTACTTCCTGAAGGTGATGAGACACCGGAGAAAATTCGTTATCAAGCTGCTTCGCCTGATGAGGCTGCTTTGGTTACAGCAGCAAAGAACTTTGGCTTCTTCTTTTACAAGTTACCTCCAATTTCTTCTCATACATATTACATGTCAATTTTATTTTGCCTCTCCCTTTTTTACTTGCATTGCACTTTCCTAGTATAATATTTATCTCTGAATTAATTGTAAAAGGAAATTTATGCTGACATTCTATAGATACAAGAAAATGAAGGCACAGCCCAGAATTTTAGTTTAACGATCCATACCCTGTAAAAATGATATGGAAATTAGTTCCATGCCCATTGGAAATGTATTTGGCTGAAAAAGATGTGCATGGAGTCATGAAGAGGGCATTTCAGGATGAAGTAATGTGATGCATAGTGTGTTAAGAAGAATTTGCGTTTCCTAGTTCTGCAGATTGGTGGAGTTATGATGATTTTGTATGAAGCTAACACAGGATTTTTCAGGCGTACACCTACCATGATTTATGTTCGTGAATCACATGTTGAAAAGATGGGTAAAGTTCAAGATGTCCCTTATGAAATCTTGAATGTCCTTGAGTTCAATAGGTGATAACACTTCCTGGCTTGAATTGTTTTTCTGATCTCATGCTGTGTGAACTTTGAAGTGGATTCTAACAAGTTCTCCTGTGTTCAGTACAAGGAAGCGCCAGTCTGTTGTATGCCGCTATCCAGATGGAAGACTTGTATTATACTGCAAGGTAATGGTCACCGGATGAATATGTGAGTTTACAATTACTGACATGTACATGAAATGTTGGTCTTTATGTTCCCTGTTTTTTCACAGGGTGCTGATACTGTAATTTATGAGAGACTGGCAAACAGAGACAATGATTTGAAAAAAACTACCAGGGAGCACTTGGAGCAGTTTGGAGCTGCTGGGTTACGTACTCTTTGCCTGGCCTATAGAGATTTGAGTTCTGACATATATGAGAATTGGAATGAGAAATACATTCAGGCAAAGTCTTCTCTTAGGGATCGTGAGAAGAAGTTGGATGAGGTTAGTTGGTCCGAGCTTTTTCTGTGATTTTATCATTTAATTTGTTGTACATTGGTTCAAACTTCACGTTATCTCTTATTGGTTGAAGTTGTCCTGTTAAAACATTGAAAGTGAATTTGTGGGAAGAATGCTGGAGGCAGCTTGTTGCTGCTTCAACATTAAGTATTCAAGTACAAGAAACAAAAAGGACCATTTTGTTCTGTTGAGATTTTAGACTTAAATGTTCAATAAAAGTTTCTTTTAACACTATCAACATGCTAAAGTAGTTATTGAAAAATTAAATTAATACCTCATGGCAATCTAGTTTTTCGCTATTATCAAATCTTGCTCTCTCCCACAGATCTCAAATTGTGTCTTTTATTATGTGTTATTCATGATATTCTTTCATCAATGAGCTTATTTGCAAAGGAGTCACTGCTAGTGATGGTTTTGAATATATATATATATATTTTAATTATTTAACTTAAAGAGGATTAAAATACCGTGCAGGTAGCTGAACTCATAGAAAAGGATCTGGTTTTGATTGGATGCACTGCTATAGAAGACAAGCTTCAAGAAGGGGTACCCTCCTGCATAGAGACTCTCTCTAAGGCTGGAATCAAGATTTGGGTGCTTACTGGTGACAAAATGGAAACAGCAATAAATATTGCTTATGGTGAACATTTTAGATGGATGTTTCATTTTGTTTTGTTTATTTTTTAGCAGAACTGGACTTTATTAGATTTTGTCTTGATCTTGCAGTACCTGAATATCTTGTTCATTTTAGCATCCTTGTTAGTTTGTTTGTAACATCTTACCTTTTCTTCTCTTTTGTTTTGGCAACAGCTTGCAAGTTGATCAATAATTCAATGAAACAATTTATAATCAATTCTGAGACAGATGAAATTAGAGACGTAGAAGAGCGAGTAAGTAGACTTTCTTTCTTGCTATATTTTTTCCTTTTAAAATTCTGCTGTCAAATATGTCATTTTTTTTTTTTTTTTTGGGGGTGTAAAAATCATCTTTAGGGTGATCAAGTGGAGCTTGCGCGGTTTATGAAAGAAACAGTTAAGAATGAGCTTAAAAGGTGCCATGAAGAAGCCTTAGAGTGTCTTCGTACCTCATCTGGAACAAGACTAGCCTTTGTGATTGATGGGAAGTGTTTGATGTATGCATTAGATCCAAGTTTACGTGTAATGCTTCTAAATTTGAGCTTGAATTGTCATGCGGTGGTCTGTTGTCGAGTTTCTCCTTTACAGAAGGCACAGGTCAGTTTCATAATTACTTAGTCTGAACTCTTTAACCTTTCTATGATTCACACTCTTCCTTGGTCTTTGAAATTGTCGGGCATTTTGTAAACATGAAAACAAATGAAAAGCTCTGGAACTCAGTAGCATACTTTTTCATTTCTCAGTATCATTATTTTGTCTCTTGTTCTCTCATAATAAATTATTTTCTTCTTTTAAAAATAAAGAGATCCATAGATGGTTATTTGTTCTTCTGTGCTTCTTCACAACTTCTACAAAAGCAATTTCATGCCAGGTTTTCCTGTGGTTGGAATATAAGAGTGAGATATTATTGTTGCTTTACTCTTTGGGGTTGAATAAACTTTCCACTAGTTAGACGATTAGTGATAGTTGGAGGGATCTGTTAAATTTTTAGTTTGGGTTAGATAATCTAGAACGTGATTGCAAATACTACTTGTCATTCACGAAAAGTTCAAGTTAAGATGTTTATTTTATTTGATTGCAAGCAAACTGCAGAGTCATTAAGAAAGTTAATCTACCTTGTTCTTCCCAAACGAATTTATAAAACTAATGGAATGCTACTTCCTTTAGGTGGTTGTGTTTTTGTTTTTATTTGCAGAATTGAACTTGATTTGAATATTTTAACCTTCAGTTTTTTGGTGGAACTGTTGAAAATTTTATTACTGCTTCCAGGTTACGAGCCTTGTCAGGAAAGGAGCAAAACGAATAACACTCAGTATTGGTGACGGTGCTAATGATGTTAGCATGATTCAAGCTGCACATGTTGGTGTTGGGATAAGTGGACAGGAAGGAATGCAAGCAGTGATGGCAAGTGATTTTGCCATTGCTCAGTTTCGCTTCCTCACAGATTTACTTCTTGTTCACGGACGATGGTCGTATCTCAGAATATGCAAGGTTTACTAGTAAAAGTTTTAATTACGTCACAGATTTACTTTTCAAAAGCCTTCAAGAAATCATAATTAAAAGTCTCTTGAGAAAATGTTAGTACTCTTTGTTCAGAGGTCATGAATTCCAATGTCACATATGCAGGTGGTGACATATTTCTTTTATAAGAATTTGATGTTTACTTTGACTCAATTCTGGTTCACATTCCGTACTGGATTTTCCGGTCAGAGGTTCTATGATGATTGGTTTCAGTCTCTCTATAATGTGATCTTCACTGCCTTGCCTGTGATTGTTCTTGGACTTTTCGAGAAGGTATTGAAAGTTTTCCAACCCTGCATAAAATACTCATTGGTTTCAATTGAATTTTTAAATTGCAAACTGTCTGCTACCCTAATTCAATAACCTTAACGTTGACTAAGTACGCTATACTTTTCAGGATGTTAATTCTTCACTTTCCAAGAAATACCCGGAATTATACAAGGAAGGGATAAGAAACACGTATTTCAAGTGGAGAGTTGTTGCAGTTTGGGCTTTCTTTGCTATCTACCAATCGTTGGTGTTGTATAATTTCGTGATTGCTTCTAGTACTATGGGCATGAATAAATCAGGCAAAACCTTTGGTCTATGGGATGTCAGTACAATGGCTTTCACGTGTGTTGTAGTGACTGTCAACTTGCGTCTCCTCATGATGTGTAACACAATCACAAGGTGGCATCATATTAGTGTTGGAGGGAGCATATTAGCTTGGTTTGTTTTTGTCTTCATTTACTCTGCTGTTGTCTTGCCAAAAGAACAGGCGAGTGTTATTAGTACGTGCTCTTTTCCTTCTAGGGTTAATCACATATTTCTAATTTTCTGTTGATTTATTTTGCAGGAGAATATCTATTTTGTCATTTATGTGTTGATGAGTACACTTTATTTCTACCTGACAATCGTTCTTGTTCCCATTGCTGCGCTTTTTGTTGACTTCGTATACCAGGGGTAAGACTTTAAAATGCTGATCATTTTAAGGATGGCAGGATTGGATGCAGGAGAAATTACATTTAATTATTTAGACATAATGAAGGAAGTTATCATTGGTTTTCTGTCTCATATATTTACAAATCTATTCTTGCTCTGATGGTTTATTGACTGACTCATATTTTAGGGCTCAAAGATGGTTCTTCCCTTATGACTATCAGATCGTCCAAGAAATCCACAGGCATGAACCTGACAGCAGTATGGTTGGATTGCTAGAAATTGGAACCCAGCTTAGCCCAGATGAAGCACGTAGCTATGCCATAATGCAGCTACCAGGTCAACAGTCAAAGCATACGGGCTTTGCCTTTGACTCCCCTGGTTATGAGTCCTTTTTTGCATCACAAGCGGGTGTTTTTGCCCCTCAAAAGGCCTGGGATGTAGCTCGACGAGCTAGCATGAAGTCGCGACAAAAAGTGCCTAAAAAGAACTGACTTTAGACCTTTGTACAAAATTTTTCCCCACTTTATTTCTTCTCACTTCGATAGTTTTACCATTCGAACAAGTATGTAAATTTTGGTGTATCATATCCCGGCTGTATTCTAGATTCTTTCCTCAACCGTATCCCTCTCGTTGGCAGCCCGTAGAATTATCCCCTTTGTAGTTCTAGGGGCCATACGTAGGTTGTATCAGATTCTTTTTGTGAATGATCTGCCGCATTTTTCCCTTACCTCATGTAATTTTGGTTTCCCTTACAGTTCCTATCAATATAAATACAGTTTCTGAAACAGGCACACGATGTGGTTGAAGTAGCACAAATTACTGTCAATTATAGTTTTCTTTTCAAAGCTGAAATATTTGATGCCATCTTCCAAAAACTCCAAATTCATTAAATATAGTTGTTCCGAAACAGTTAACAATGGTCCAGGAAACTTGGAACCTTCGATTCTGGCAACAATTCAATCATTGAAAATGGTGGGTGCCCTCTGCTCTCTCAATACATCATCAACATTGCTTATTTAGAGGATGGTAACTGGAATCATTAACTGAAATTGATCATCGGGATTGGGTAAATTAGAATTGGTGACTGACAATAACAGACCCTAAATCTACCCTATTAAAACTACTGGAATAATAAAACTAGCGTTTGGCTGGCGTTTAACTATACATTCGGCAAATCAATGTGTATGTAAATGATAAACAAATAAGTGGCATACGGTAGTCTCATAATTCATTTTCAGGGCTCTACTAAGAGGTATGAAGTGAATAAGGGATCTCAGATTTAGGTTTAGAAAACGATGGCTAAACGAGAACATGAGAACATGTTTAGTACCTTTACATAGAGGCTGATGTTCACAGTTTTAAGAATGTAACCACAGGCGGTCATGCAGTCTCTCTTCACCAGCACCAATCATCTCATCTACCCTTTCACCATCTCTATAGAAGTGAAAAGTTGGGGTATAACGAATATGCTGAGTTGTCTCTGGGCATTCGTCAATATCAGCATAGACAAAGGACAGCTTTCGAAACTTGTTACTTAATTGACAAAATGTAGGAAGGATCTGACTGCAACCATGACACCTGAAAAATGGGAAATCAACAAATTTAAACTCT
Source organism: Marsdenia floribunda (assembly GCA_035583425.1). Classification (NCBI taxonomy): domain Eukaryota; kingdom Viridiplantae; phylum Streptophyta; class Magnoliopsida; order Gentianales; family Apocynaceae; genus Marsdenia; species Marsdenia floribunda. The sequence continues at coordinate 1,598,651 of JAXGGT010000141.1, read as the reverse complement.
CTAATCCACTAAAGATGGCAACTTTTGCCTCTTATTTATGCATGATGTTTATTATCATAGGCTGCCTCCAAACACATTTTCATTAACTGTTTGTTGGCTATTTAGCAAATGACTTGGGAAATCTCTATTTACATCCTTATTCAAAAAAAAAAAAAGAAAAAAAAGAAAGAGTAAAAGCTAAAGAACACCAATTCAACTATTGGTTCTCAAAATCTTACATCCTAGGACATTTTGCAGCGTACATATTTATGCAGGTATCTACCTGAAAGAAAAGAGCTACTAAACTTTTAACCCATAGCTAATTATATCTTTTAAGAGATACCAAAAATTGTATTCTAGAATCTAAAAGAGTGGAAACTTCAAGTACCCTACCTTACATGTATATGAACATAAAGAGGGTTCCATGGAGACAGGTCCTGGTTCAGTGCTAAAGAACATAGATAACAAAAATGTGCGTATGGCAGAGTACAAGTCTAGTAGCATTTGAATCTATCTACCATCCTATAGTGCAAAGCAACCAGGCTCCGACTTTACAGAAAAACAAATTTTTAGAAAAAGAGATGGTCAAGATATGGTTCCTGCTAGTGAAAACCAACCAAAAGGATCAACTTCTTGTATCTGTGTTGATAAACTGTCCTGTTTTCAAAGTTCCAACTCATCCGAAAACTCCACAGCATAGAGAAATAGATTCAGTGAGGGCGGTTATCATCTAGGGCGTAAACCTACCACTGAAGTTAGCGCCGAAAAGCATCAACTTAACCACTACGATACATGTGGTAAACTTAGTCGGTTCATAAGTTCATTTTCACATAGCATCATCTAATCAAACACCTGGCGTCCACATTATTTTCTTTTGATTTCTCAAATAATCAATTGAACAGAACTACACAACAAAAGCTAAATTTACCAGTTCCCAAGCATTCAAATTTCAAAACTTATACATTTAAACAAAAATTTTAAAAAAATAAATAAATAAAAAGGAAAGAAATTCGAAATGAGGTGAGTGGAACCATACCAAGATGCACCATAGTTGATAACCATCTGCAGATGAAGTTTACACACCAGAAATTAGCTAAAAACATGTACAGCCTCGATGAATTTGGGGGGAATAAAAGATTAGTTTTACTAACAGAGGTTTTGGAAGTTCTGATTTGGCGAAAAATTTCCTTGAGATTTTCGTCGCTGGAAGCTTTGATTAAGTTGCCACGGCTAGCTGCTGGACTCCGCTTTTCTTCTATGGCGCTTTCATTCGCCATTTTTCTGTTGTGGGTTCTCCGGTACAGAGAGAGAGAGAGAAAAAGATATTGTCGCGGGAATCAGCAGAGCTAAGCTGAAAATTCTCACTCATTTCAGGACTTTCTGCTTCACTGCTTTGATTCTTCCATTATTTTTTATAAGTCCCTTTTTTTTTTTTTTTTTTTGTGATAAGATTTTTGATAGGGTTAAATCTTAAATCGAAGTTTCTCTCCTTACCTATTTGTTTAGGAGTCTCTCCCTTACCTCTTGGCAAATCAAGAGTTTGAGAGTTCCAATCTCTCCTGGTCATAGGTCAAGAAATTTCTCTTTACCTCCTGGCTTGTCAAGAGGTTAAGGGTTCAAACTTTACCCGAAATTCCACAGTTCGAGATATATTCGCAAGTGTGGGTATACCCGCATTGTTAGGCCTCCCTGGGTAGATTAGTTTGAGTTAGAAGGACCTGGAATACTACCTAAAAAAAATCTTAAATAAAATAATAACAATAATAAATATTATCTTAAATTATAAAATATAAAAAATCTATAATAAAAGGAACAAAAAGAAATTAAATAAAGAGAAATATAATAATACAATCATAAATTATTTTTTTAATTCTTAATTTGTACAAAAAAAAATATTTCAAATTGATAATGAATATTTATATTCATATTACAATTTCGTTTCTAATATGTCTCGACTTATGATCTTTCAAATCATAAATGAAGTTGTTGTTGGGAGTTCCACATAGATTTAGGAATGAAGGGAGGAGAAGCTTGCTCCTTTTCCTATTCCAAGTAGGTTTAGGAATGAAGGGAGGAGAAGCTTACTCTTTTTCCTATTCCACATAAG
>JAXGGT010000141.1:1557658-1577634 GCA_035583425.1 Marsdenia floribunda | reverse complement strand
AGAGAAGCTTAGCCGAAGCTAAGCTTCCTCTTGGCCGGAGCTGAACCGAAGAAGACGAAGAGGAAAGCAGTAGCAGCGGTGAAGAGTAAAGAGAGAATTTTTGTTGCGGTTAATTCGGTTAGTACTTCATTATTTTCTATACCATCCTCTTTAATATTGTAAAAATCATAAAGATATATATATATATATATTTCAAAGATTTGGAGAAAATACAATTGATATATTAGATAATATATTGAAGATTTCACATTGTATTTTTAAATAGATATTTATATCTACAGTTATTATGACTGAAATTCATAATTCAATTATAGGTAAAATTAATTTCTTTGAATCCTTTAGTTTGGTACAAGTAGATAAGCGTCTTGTGAATGTTACTCAAGGTCATGAGTTTGACACTCGTTGTGAGCGACATGTAAGAGTTAGGATAAAGCCTTCTCCTAAATAAGAGTTAGACTTTACAAACCTAATTTGAACAAAATCTAAATTAATTAAAATAACAGCATCAAATACTCAACGGTCTATTAAAAAGAATTATTTTATCTATTTATCAAATATATTAATATAAGTAAAGGTGATAATTAGTAATTACCAAAAAGCACCAGACAAAAAGATGCTTGGCATCTAAAATTGGTTTAATCTAAAGGTAGGCTAAGCTAAACAGAGTCCCCTCCCCTCCTGTCTTAACACATTAAGAGTTATGAAGCTTCAGATTCAATACACTTTATGCAAAAGAATAAGCATCAATTTCCTCAAATATACACAAGGCACTCCCCACCTAAATTTGGAAAGCATTAAGAGGGGGAAACATATATATATATACATATATATAGTCAATTACAAGAATATATAATCTCAATTAACATTTATTGTTTTAAAACATAAATATTTATACACATCTATATAAATATATATATATATATTTTCTTCAACATCATATATGGAACAACATTTCATGATCAAGCAACTTTATACTAAACATTAAGAATCATATCTAAATCAAGATATGATTAATCACTCTTGTCCCTTAACATGTCTCTATAATTGCAATATTTTTGTGCATTAATACAGCTTCACTTTCACTTTTTAAAATTTGGGTAAAACAAGTTTTAGATTCATAAAAACTAGACATGATTCTCATTCTCTTAGTCTTGAGTTTTAAGCTTATATATATATATATATTAGTATTCAAAAAGTTTTTTTTAATTAGACTATCCGATATCCAAAGTAACTGCTTTGACTGATTTAGATTTGGTTTGCGGTGACTTGAATTGCCCGTAGAGTCTAATTCTTACTCTGGAGAAAGCTTCACTTTAGTTCTTACATGACGCTCTTAGCAAATGTCAAGCTCGTGACCTCACGCAAAATTTATAAGACATTTACCCACTTATATCAAACTAAAAACTTAGTATTCAAAAAGCTTGAAAGAAATCCAAGTATGGACATAAATATGTGTTTTTAGAGACAGATGAGGTATAGACTAAAATACCCATACAATTAGGACTTTTTTTTTTTTTGTTGAAATCTCATATCCTTATTGATTAATTTGGAAGGATTCTATGAGAATAGGGCTCAAAACTACAACACATGCTAAAATTCGTCCTTAGTAAGATTTGAACTCAGATCCTCCACTAAATAACGAGAGTTACACCATTGAACTACCACTTTGTTCTCCATACAATTAAGATTTTACAAGTAATAAATATCCATTATTCTTTATAAAATTAAAAAAATATTTTAATCAATCACTTCACCGTTATTATTTTATTATAAATAACTAATGTATAATTGATAAATGTTTAATAAATATCTTATTAATTCAGCAAATTGAAAGAATTGAAGGGGAAAAAAAAAGACCAATCATAAATAAATAAACAGGAAATCTCAAATAAAGACAACATCTTTCACAATCTTATAATTATATATCATCCATCAAGCAGTACTGTACTGTACAACAAGGAATTCTCTAAACCATTCTAAATAATCAATTCTTCCAAAACTAATCTCGACCTAACCCTGATTTTAATTCTAATTTACAACAGATAGATATTATAATTACCCTTAATTAATTATGAATTATTAATATTAATATTAATATTAATTAATTTCGATATATGATATATATATCAAGCAACGCTAATAATGCTATCTCCGCTACTGCTATCAAAGCTACTAGGCATTGCCTGAAATGAAGCTGATGCGTGTCTTGCCGCCGTCGGTGACTTCTGCTCCGATGACGATGATGGTGATGGTGATGGTGTCGGAAGCTTCAATGATAGAGATGGCAATAAAGGGTCTGTTACAGTTGCCTTGTTCAAGTTGAGATCTGCCATTTTTGAAGATGGAGGTATTGCTGGAGGAGGAACAACAGGGATTGGACGAATGAGGTTTGGAGATGGGCTTTTCACTCCTAATGTTATATTAATAGGACTATTCTCTGATGCCGGTGCCGTTGCTGCTCCGGCGACAGGTCCGAAATGTATGGAGTAGCAACCCGACCCCTCATGAAACTTCTCTAGATTGTTCATCAGATGATTCTGCTGTTGCACCGCTGCTACAGCTTCTTGCTTTGGTTTATCTTCCACTACTGGACTCAGAATCTGACCATGAAATTTAATTACACCATTACATATTTGAAACGATTTTTTTCAGATATCACAACCAACACATTATAAAATCACAATCATGGACAGGACAGGAATTAAAGATTGATTAGTACCTTATCATGAGTGGTGATGTCAAAGAGACTAGATCTCCGGCGACGGCGGCTGTGGTTGTTTCGCCGGAGAAAGTACTTCTGAGCATGGCTAGCAACCTGGGTAGGAGTGCGTGTCTTGACAAAGTTTCTTGAAATTCCTCTCCAATCACCTTTCCCTACCTTCTGTAATCCTAACAAAAACAGTCTGTGTTCTTCTTCTGTCCATGGAACTCCTATCATCATCATCCATATAAACACCAACAACAAGAAAATAATTATTTATAGATCAATAACTTTTGTTGATTAATTTCAACTAAATTAATTAATTATCTAGCTCAACATGTATATATGTATGTATGTATATTGTACCGTACGTACATACCTCTCTTTCTCTCACGGCTCCTAGCAGAGGGATGAACAACATCATCAGAAGCATAGCCGGCATTGACGACATCATTAACATTGGAATCTTGAGGCTGCTGATCAAACTGAGCTAAATTATTCATACTTGCACACTTCCTGAAAGAAGAACATCCCTCCTCCATGACCCTAACACCAAAAAGCATGAACCCTTTATTACTACTTCCTCCCCCTCCGCCGGTACCGTCCGAGCATGTTCTTGAGCTATGGCCTTCATTTCCACACTGTGAACAAGAGCTAGACATGATGGTGATGATGGCCAGCCAGCTGCCAACTAGCACAAATTATATATATATATAAAAGTAAAACACTTCCAAAAACAATTTAATCTTCTCAAACTTGTAGGTGTAGATCAAAAACTCTGATCAGCCACATTAAGGAAGGAAAACCAAAAGAGAAAAAAAGGGAAAAGGTACAGTTTGAAAATGCTATGAATGAATGAGAAGCTGCGGTTGATATAGCATTTAGGGTTTTTTTTGTTTAATGGTGGTATATATGTGCTTAATTAATTAACTATACCTTCTTTTTTTTTTTGGTGTGTGTGTGTGTGTGTTCTTTAATATTGTCCAAAATGTTGTTGAGGAGAAACATTGGATTATTTTAACATTGGACCATGTTTGCTCGTACAACCAACCAAAAAAAAAAAAGGAACAAATCAAGAATGAAAACAGCCACAGAAACCAAAAGAATCAAACCATCGGCCATCCACAAAAAAGTCATGGATATATGACTTCTTGTCCGCAAATTAAATACCTTAAGTGTCATTATAAATAATTAACCACGTGTCTCTATATTATATATATATGAACGTCAGGGTTTCTTCCAATGAAGGAAAAGGCATGTAATATATACATACATATATATATGTACAATTACAAAGTGAAAAGTGATCGTCAACAACTTGCAATTGAGACACCAAACTTTTACTGCTACAAAAGTTGTTGACTTTCCAATTATTAGATTAAAATTGAAAAAAAAAAAAATGAAACTGGGGAAACATATCAGGATTAATTCTTGAAATATTTCAAGAAAAGGGTAATCACATCCTCGGATTAACGGAAATAAGTGTTGTAAGAAATATTTAATCATACATTAACTAGAATATGGACAAAAAAACAGATAAAATGTCATAATTCAATTGATAACAATCTTATTTATGACTCGAAAAGATTATAAATTTGAGTTATAATAAAAGGTAAAAGAATATCAAAATTTTAAAATTACAAAGACAAAGAAAGAAATTCATCATTAATATTATTATTATTATAATTTAGCAACCTATCACTTTTAATTCATAAATCTAATAAAGCTCTTTTATATGAAATGAGGTTAATTAAAGATATTGAATATGGTTATAAATAATAATGAATATCATAATATTCAAATTTAATCAAATATATAAAAATTGATGTTTTGTGAATACTATATTATAATCTAATGTAATTAAATTATGTATGGATTTAGCAAAAATATTTTGTAACAATTCAATTTCTTAGTTAAAATGTCATTATTATTGTTGATCTAAATTTTAAAAATAAATCTAATTATTATAAGGAAGCAATATATTTCTCATATATATATATATATATATATATATATATATATATATATGTATGTATAAACAATGTTGATGTGAAGGTTAGAGTTGTTGCTAATTAAGAAATGTTTGCCTATTATTGGAATATATATATATATGAGAAAAGATGGATGCTAAAAAAATTAATTAATAGAGAAAGAAACTTCTTGAGAAATTATATATGTTAAAGAAAAGGGGATGGTGGAGGAGCAAGGTGACTCTCCACCGTCAAAGAGGCATATTCTCTCTTTCTTTGTAAAATAAAAATATTTGGCTCTCTCTCTCTCCTCTCTCTCTCTCTCTCTAGCTTTTCTTCTCCACAATTGTTTAGTCGCCTTTGGTGGTGGGTGTGATTTGTGAGGATAAAATGCACTAAGACCCCACTTGACATATCTCATCTATTCTGCCTTCCCCCACACACACACCACCTTTTCTTTCTTTTTTTCACTTCTTCTTCTTCTTCTTATAACCTCATCATAATTAACCTTCTTCCATCAATTGTTTGTAGATAGTGGGATGCTTTCCCATGCCATCCAATTTATCCCTTTCTTTTTCAACTAAATCTCTACTCAAAATTAAATAATAATTTAAATTCCAACCTCATATAGAGAAATAAATATTAAGAAAAGTTTGTTCCGAAAAAGAATCGGACGCAACTCGATTCTAAATTAGTCGGAACGTCCAAAATGATTACCAAATATCGAAAGATTAAACCAAAACAAAAAATAAAATAAAATAAATAAATTATGCCTCAATTAGTAAACCTCATATTAATATCATATTTTATAATAAAATCTTTTCTAATAAAAGAGCCATAACTAGAAAAAGACATTTTATTTTAGCCAAAATGATTGATGTTCATTAGCATTAGTATCAATTCCTTATCTTATGATTTTTTTTATGGTCTTTTGTTCTGGTTCATCAATATTCTGCCTCCTTTTCTTTTAGGTAAGATCAACCTTTCATTTTATTTTTATTTTTTTTGAGGAAAAAGGAAAAGAAGAAGAGATAAAAAGGTTACTCAATATTGTTGAATAAGATAAAACTTTTCCAACAATGACTTGTCTTATTAGAATCAATATTTCCTTATCATGGTGTGACATGTCTATCTCTTAATTAACTCCTTCTACCAAACTAACCCATATAATCATGATTCATTTCACACCAACAATTAGAATTGTTAATAAATCAAACAATTCGTGAATAAATTTTGTTTTGCCATCAAAAGCTAACTATCAATGGAAGGGCCCGAAATCTACGTACTTAAGACTTTTACACCTGGACCCACCACGCTTCGCTAGGGCTGATCACCGGCTTCACTCACCCGAGAATTGAACCTGTGTCGTGTGGCTCTCAGGAAACTTAAGCCTAGCTCTGATACCATTTTACCATCAAAAGCTAGCTCTAAATGGAAAATCTACTTAAAACTTTTACACTTGGACCTGATATTTATGTTTAATTATAACTCGTTTATTTATTAAATAAACAAACTCAACATTTTTTAAGTCTGAATATTATTCAAGGGAACTCGAAGAGTGTTCCCAAACATACTTGAGGCCTTAGATAACAAATTATACTATTTATATATTATATAAAACTTATTATATATATTAATATTTTATTATTTATTTTTATATTTTTTTCAAATATAATTCGAACTCAAACTCAAACTAGTTTGAAAATTAGAAGAGTCAAACATGAACAGTTTTCAAATTATACGAACAAATAATGAACGAATTCGAATGAAACTTTAGGTTTGAAATTTTAATCGAACGTACTCGAACATGTTCAAAAATTAAATAACCGAGCTCAAACATCTCGTATTCAATTCAATTCAATTACAATTTACAACTCTATCCTCTTAATATTCTCTATAAAACAAAAACTATATATATTAAATATGTATTTATAATAATCATGTAATACATATGATAGATCTCTTGAAAATATGAAAATAATTAAATACATATCAATTTAAGTATATATAAAAATTAGTCGAAATTTTTTTGTATATAACAATCATTACGCATTGGTATTGAATAATTTATTAAATTTTTGTAAAAAATAAGGTAATAGAATAGTCCATTGAAAGTCTTGAGTTCGAATCTTATTGGTATTCTTTCTATATATAGTGTTGATTCCATTTGTTTTCATCATCTACTGCATGCCAGTGTATTGTCACCATAATCTGAACATTTTAGTGCATGACCTTCAATTCTTTTTGGGTGATGAATTTTACAGCTTTTACCTGTTCATCAAATTCAGTATCTTATTTTTCTTGCACTGCTATACGTACAAATGTTTATTTACTACATTTTTCCTTTTCCCTTCAACTAATTTTTCTTATTCAATCTATTTTCTTAACTCCAACCTAAGAAGAAGAGAAAAAAAAAAAAATTGAGTTACAAGTACATATTACATTTTTTAAATTAATTAAGTACTTATACTATTAATTCACCAAAAAAAAAAAAAAGTACTTATACTATTACATAATTTAATATAATCTCAGCTCAAACTCAAAAATTACTGTATTAACATCTACTTTCAAATCATAATCAGTCAAAGATAAAATTAATTAAGGGGAAAAAAAAAACACACACACACACACACACAATCTCTCTCTCTCTCTCTCTCTTTCTCTCTCCTGCATGATTAGGTCTTTGGATCTTCTTTCTTAGATAGATGAGTTATATATATCTCTATAAATTTTTGAGACATTAAAAAAAGGGTACAAAATCTCTTGCATTTTTCATTTTTTTTTTTTTTTTTTAAAATCTTCATTCTTAACAAGATGATAGCAAGTGATAAAACTTTAAAGTAATGTATAATTAGACAAAAAATATTAAATTTGATTCATACATTTATCTTAAAAATAAATTAATTAATAAATAATAATAATAACTTACCTAATCCATGTAACTCAAAGCAGGTGATGGCAATGTAAACCTACCCTAATCTATCATATCATTAAAAAGATAATCATTAATTAATTAAAACATGTGGACATTATTAGTCCAGCCAAATTAGTACTTAAAGAAAAAGAAGTGGTGCCAATTTGATGTTCTTGAACTCTATGTTATAGATTGTGATAGCTTCCATCTTCTTGAATATTGGATCAATAATTTAGCGTGTTTTTGGATTGAAATTTTTTTTTTTAGAAAGCTCATTTTTTTCAAAAAGAGTTGAGCGGATTGCTAAAAATGAGGAGTAAGTAGAACAAGTTAAGAAATTGTCTAGTAAGTGAGGGATAAAAATAATATATTTTATTAGTGTAATGATGATATTTTATTTGAGTTATATATATTTATATGTATATCTTGAATATTTTATTCATTTTTTTTTCTCACCTGGACAGACATGAATAGTAGCATATCAGATGATGTCGAAACAAGTACAATGCATTTTTTTGAATTTAAGTGAAATTTTAAAAAATAATTCCAATCTAAAAACAGTCTTAAAACTTAAACAATTTTAATTACTACTTTATACTTGAAAAGCCTTTTTATTTATTTATTTATTTATTTTTAATGTCTTTCTTAAATAAAATTTAAGAAAGTGTAATGCTTTTTGAAGGGGAAAAAAATGAAAATAAAAAAAAATAAAAAAAAAAAAAATCTTGTCTTCTCTCAATTAAATAAAAAAAGTTGATTTTATTTTACCTACTTTTAAAAATACACAATATCGATCCTATCATTTATCTAAAAAGCATACTACCCAATTTCACAAGACATCAATAAACTAATTATTACGCTTTAAAATAAAATTTTATTCTAATCAAAGTGATTGTTCAAATATATATATATATATATATATATATATATTTAAATTAGATTTTTCTTTTTTAAAAAAAAATATGTATTCTCTAATAATAAATATTTATATATGAATTATTTTTATCTAAAAAAAAAGGAAAATTTTTCTATTTTAGTTCTATAACTATTTTTATTTTCTGAATTGGTCCTAAATCTTTAAAAATTAAGAACTTGGTCTTATAACTATTTTCATTTTCTGAATTTGGTCCTAAATAATAAAAAAATTAAGAATTTAGTCCTATAACTATTTTTGTTTTCTTAACTTGGTCCTTCCGACCAAATTTGTGAAATTTTTCGGCAGTTTAAGTAAAGTGAAAAGTAATAAGAAAAATATAATACTCTACCTCTTGTCATAAAATGCCCTCATAAGACTAAATATATACTTTTTATGTGAATTAAACGATTTAAAAAAAAAAAAAAAAAAAAAAAAAAAAAAAAAAAAAAAAAAAACTCACAAACTTGGTCAAAAGGAACAAATTAAAAAAAATAAAAATAGTTATAAGATCAAATTCTTGATTTTTTTTAAGATTTAGGACTAAGTTCTTGATTTTTTTCGAATTAGGACTAAGTTCAAGAAATGAAAATACTTATAGGATTAAAAAAAAAAAAAGTAGGGATATTTTCAATGTAAAAAGGTGATATTTTCACGGAAAAAAAATGTCTCGTCTTCTATATGAAGACAAAACCTGTCTTCCTTTCAACTTTATTCTATTTATATGCACATATAAAACCATTAATGTTTCTATTTGATTTATTTATTCATTTCTAGATTTTGTTTTGTATATTTATTGCACCTTTAAAATTAATTAGCAAATTAAATACAATTATCCCAATTTGATGTTGAAATATTTTAAAAGAATAATCTATTATTTTTATTAAAAGAATGGTTAAACTTAAATCTATTTTAATAAATTGAATTAACTCATTTTATAAGATTGTATTTCAAGAGTGAAATTTGAATAAAAAGGGAAAGGGGACGGATATATATTTAATATATTTTGTTTTTTTAATATAACTTTAAATTTAATGAGTGTATTAATTATATATTAAAAAATAATCGGATATAGTCAATTTTAATCAAAATAACTAACTTATGAAATTAAAAATAGATAAATAATTATAATTTGGAAAAATTGGCCGGTTTAGTCCTTTAACTATTTTCATTAATTAACATAAGTCCACAATCTATTTTTTCAACCTGTTAAGTCCTGTATCTTTTTATAAGCGGTCTATTAAGCCCTTCCGGTCAAAAATTTGAATTTTTCGATCAAAATTCATCAAGTGCTAGGCACGTAATAATTTTTTAAGGGTAAAATCGTCCTCTTGAGTATTATAAAGCTGTGAATTTAAACTAACTGTAGGGTCTTATAAAGTTATTTTTTTCGTATAAAGAGGACGATTTTACAATTAGTTTAAGTTCACAGCTTTATAATACTCAAGAGGACGATTTTGCCCTTAAAAAATCATTACGTGCTCGGCACGTGATGAATTTTGGCCGAAAGAATTTAATAGGCTGCTTGTAAAAAGAGGTAGGACTTAACAGGTTAAAAAAAAGATTGTGGACCTATGTTAATTAATGAAAATAGTTGGAGGACTAAATCGGCCAATTTTTCTTATAATTTGTATGAAATTAAAGTTTTAAAACGAACTCGAAAAAATGTAAATAGTTAAAAGATTGAGTGGGATAATTTTCCTTTTAAAAAATTACCTAATCTTTATATGGATTTATCACCCAATAACAATGTTGACATTTTTTTTTTTTTTTTTAATAAGTAACAATGTTGACATTTTAATTATATATATATATTGAAAAGCTAATTTGCATTTTCACCCTCTGTTCGCAAGAGATTTTGAACCGCGGTTCTCGATTCCGGTCTAGAAATGTGAACAGATAAACCGGATTCCATTTCGGTTCCACCATCCGTAGCCCAGGAGAAGTCTAGCTTGACACTTGACGTTAAACGACTGATAACTGACCGATAAGCAATGGAAGCGGGAAAGCTGCTCCGACCTATTCCGTTGAAGTTGCCTCTCTGTAACCGAGCTCACTTGGTGAATTATGGTCTCTACTCGGCCAGGTTCTCCGTCAAGGTCAAGGCTTCTTCTCTCAATTCTCAGGTGAGTTGAGACGAAATCTATATATTTACTGTGTTTTTGCCCTTTTTTCTCTTTGTCTGTCTGCATGATTAGTTTGGAGAAATGGACAGGGAGATTACAGAGGCCCGAAGCCAAAGAGGGAATGGGTTGCTGATTGGGTCTCCAAAAATGATGACTTTGTAAGGAGTTTACCCATATATGTTGGTGGGTTTTCCCTCTTGGCAGTTCTCTTTAACCGAAGTGTGTCCGGCATTGCTCCCGTTGCTGATGCCAGCAGGTCTCTCTAACTCTTCTGTCTTCCAAGAAATTTCATTGATTTAGAGAATGTTATGTTAATTACCTTTAAATACCTGATTCTGTTTCACAAACTAAATAGCATATTGGGTATTGAAAATATGTAGTATTTTAGCAATCTTTATTATAATCTGATTATATGGGACATTTCAGGTGTTAAGGGGCTGAAATTGTATAGAACCTTCAATTTTTCTAAATTCTCTTCTCCTGCTTATTCTTGAATCCGGGGATTTACCATGAGCCTTTTTCATCTATAGTTCACAGTCTAGAGCTGATCTCTTAACGCTTGGTTTGGCTGTGACCAATATTCTGAATGGTCTGGTATGGCTTTCTATCAGGCCAAAGTCTGTATCAGTGGTGAGGCTTTTGCACATGCATTGGATTTCCTGCTTTTCCACTAGTGAACACCACAAAACCATAAGAGACTTCATTCCTATTATCTTATATTATACACACACACAGAAAAAAAATGTAATTCTCACACATTCAGTTTTTTGTTTCAGATAAATCCTGAAGGGCTGGAATGCCAAGTCATTTGTTCTTATCTTCCTGATTTCGTAGTCTCAGAGCTCCTATGGTACCAATATATGCTTCAATTAAATGTCTGTTTCACTGGTTATTCTTGAATTTTCTTTGAAAATAATAGTACCTCATTCACTTAAGCTGAAATAGGGAAAGGTGGATATCCTCAATTATCCAAGCATTCTGTTTCTCGTGATTATGTTAACATTTTAAGATATAATTCTTCTGTCTATTTCCAGGGCATGGGAATCACTGTCAGTTGCAACATGTTGCACATCTTTGGTTATTGTTTACGATAAGAGATGCATCCTCCAAATTGGCTATGCAGCTACGTTGTCCTCTGTTACTGATGATATCATAGGTGTAGATGTTGATAAATTGATGCAAGGATCACTTTACCAGGGTCTTATGAAATCTAAATCTCGTAAGAAACAAGTATTTACCTGTATATGTATCTACCTATTTGATTTTTGTCAACCATATCACGTTCAGAAGTTGGAAAAATTTTTCTTCTTGTTCACAGAAAGCTACTTAGCCAATTTATCTCTTTATCCTGCAAAGTCTGAGCTCCCATTTCTCCCTTCAAATACACAGGTACTCATCATTTTCTTGTATCTATTGCTGTGATCTAGATCAATCAATGATAAGAAGAAAATTCGCACTTGAAGATACTTGGTGTTTTGGTTGAGTATAGATTGCACTATGTACTGGACATTGATCAAATATTATTTTTTCTCATTTCTAGTTCAAAGCATTTATAAGATTCAGAATTATGAAACATTTTCTGCCATCAACTACTAAATCCTTCTGGATGTCATGCAGTCTTTTTGGGACACTAATTTTCCCTGTTTCTCATCTTATATAAGTGTTTGTTTTGTAAAGATTACTGATGGAAGGCTCATATGCTAGGCAGTTATCTTGCAACCTCTTGGAACCAAAGGAATTGCAATAATTGGGGGAAAAATAATTAGGGGATTCACTACTTCTGACCAGGTTAATGTTACGCCTCAAATATTGATGCTCAAAATTATGTGCAGTTGAAATTATATTTTTGGTCCTCTGGGTACCTTGATACCTGTACACGATCATATTTGCACCTAACAACACAGTGCACCTTCAATATTTCCTTCTTCACATTTACCGTTGGTCCTGGACTAGCCACCGGTCAGCTAGGGGTCTAATCCTGATCTCCTCTTTCTTTGTGGTTGCCATAAATATCTGCTGTTTAATTTATTCTCTTGTTAATGACAGGCATGGATCTCTATGGTTGGGGAGAAATTAGATGCTACACTAGCAAAGGTTTTGAATGATATTTCAGTAGCAGCTAAAGAGACAACTTGAAGAAAACTAGGATATTACCATCTTTTTTGAATCTAATCATTATTCCTTGATCTCCAGCAGAGGTACTTCCTTAAACTTGTTGCAGTTAATGTATCTTCGCAGTTAATTTGATAGAGAAACTGTCCATATATTACTTTGTTTATTGCAATGGCAGTAGCTAAAAAGAAGTAAAAAGACCATCTTGTTTTTACAGCATTCCTCCAACAGATGGCGATGGATATTGTAGTTACACAGGAAAGAGGAATTAATTTGTATTATTCCACTCCAACAGCATCTCATCTGAACTTGAGAAAGAGGCCAGAGGACACATGCCTATAGGGCTCCCTGAGCTTCTGCTACATCTGTTCTTCCTGGATCTTGTAGCTGAAATTGATTCTTTTTTTGTCCTTAAAGAAATAGTGGCAAACCCTTTTGTCTTTTCCATCCTCACATCTATAAGTCTTTGTTTTCCAGGATTTCTGTATACATTTGGTTTCTATTTCTGTTCATCCAATAATAATTTGATTTGCTTGTTTTAGTTCCAATAATGCTAAGGTTGGCCCTAGATGAGACTTGTATAAGTCTACACCATTAACATTTGAAATGTGAGACTTCAGAAATGGCAGCTGGAATATTCATTCAACTTCTGCCCTTTCATGAGGCGCAGGAAAATGCTTGATTTAATCAAATATTTTCCCCCCTAATTCCAATCATTTTGTTGCAGAGACAGTCCAGCCATAATAGTCACAAACACAGAACAAATATAAAGAAAAGTTTAGCATTAAGGGTAAAGACAAACAGTTGAAATAATAAATCATTCATTAAGGAAAATGGAAGGTGAAAATATTATGTTACACACACTGCACAAAAATGGCAGATCTGTCAAAAAAGAATGAGAATTGAACCAAAAAGAAACAGAAAAACTCCTAACCTGTCTACATGTGTCTGGCTTTAGTGTCTATAAAGAAAGACAAAATTAGATTTAAGATAGCGAAACAATGGAAAGAATGGTTTCTGTAATATCTTCTGTTTTACACAACTGCTGTACTGTATAAGCTGTGCTATTCTTCTTCAATGGTCCAGAGATCTTTCCCAAGGCAGCAAACCATTTGAGGGATCAACCAAGTTCGCCAAAACGAAGTCTCTGAGACCTGTATCCCAAACTTCACAAAACTGCTGCGACCAATTAGGTGGTTCAATGGCCTCAGTCCCCAAGCCAGGTGCTCTATCCCTTGACCCCTCATTTTGGTTGTCCTGCCAGTCAGCAACATAAGTAGCAACTCTTCGATAAAATTTGGCTTTAAAAACATCCCAGACCTGATACTTGTAGTGATTAATTACGGCTGTGCCTTGAGGCAAATTCAGGTACCTAAAACCTTTTTTCAAGTGAAAGTGATGAACCACATTCAAGAGGGTAGCATCAAGAGCCTCTGGACGTATAATTGATTTGTGCCGCTCAGGACTTTGAAGCCTGCAAGTGTATCCTGCAGTCACTCCCTGGGGAGGTGGTGTACTCAACCCTGAAGGTCCGAAGCTATGACAACTTGTTCTTATCTCTGCAATTGTCGATGATGAAAAATTTGTCACTAGGCCTCGAAGTGACCCTTGACCTGCATATCCTGATTTCCTCAAACTTTGGTGCCTTGGAGATGAATAAGGAAAGTAGAAGAATTCATCTACATCCATGTATGAGACCCAATTGCATTGATCCATGGCCCTGAGAGCACAGTGTGAGAAACCAGCTTCCTGTGTCTTGATCCAGGGCCATACATGCCTGGTGACATTGTACCCCTCTTGATCAAGTTCTCCGATTACCTCTTTGATTCCATCGTCACTGTTGTTATCATAAATGAACCACTTCTCAACCCCTAACCAAGCATGATACATAATCCATTCGCGCAGTGCCGAGGCTTGGTTCCATACCATTGAACACACACAAAGCTCATACTTGCCTGCACTTTTCTCCCTCTTCCTATCCTCATCGGACTTTGAACTGAAAATCTTGGCCACAGAAGGTAAAATCATCTGCTCACGAGCTCTACCGTGAATATGGTGTGTCATTCCAACTGTAACCCGGATTCCCTGAGCCTTTTCTGGATTCTTCTTGATAATCCGGGGCAACAAACATCTCACAACCTCTTGAGCAGCCGTAACAGCTTTGGTTGTGAACCTAAATTTCGTACTATTCTCCCAATTTCCTAACCCAAAGTGGCAACTAAACTGACTGGGGTCTGATTCTCGATCTCGCCTCAGATTCAAACCCTTCACAAACACCACCGCAGAGTTCCCATCCAAACTAGCAGAATAAGCTACGTTTTCCCAAGAATGAACAGTCATATTACTCTTGAGCCAAAACCCATTTCCACGCTCAAATCCATTTCTACCACCCCTTTGCAAATTAACCACAGCCGAATAATTCGCAGGTGGAAGTGGGCATCTCACAATCAATCTGAACTCATCATATTCATCCACCGAGAAAGCTTTCTGTTTAGCAATACCAGAAACACTCTCTCCATCCTCAATAGCACTATCATTTCTACTTCCCCTGAGTAAAAACGTCTTTGTTCCATAAACACATTCCAAATCCTGATTTTTGTTCAAAAACCCATCATTCTTTACCAATAAAAGGACATGATCGGGCAACAAAATTCGATCTTCTATCTTAAACGGCAACGACAACAACTTATCAAAATTCTGAACAGTATCACTACTGGACGACGATAAAGACAAGCTGGAAACAACTAAAACAGGTCGAAATGATGAAGAGTCAATCCGAACTTCATAAGACAAGAAGCAAACAAAGATAAGAAAGCTGAGACAGAGCACAAGAGATCTTACTGAAAACAAATGGGAAGGTAGTATTCCTTTTAAGTATGGCTTTGGAGAAGTTCTGATTAAGCGTTTCCGCTTTCGGCGTTGCTCTGAAGAATCCATTTTTTTTATGGAGGGTTTGTTTTTTTCTGCAAAGATTGCCGATCTCCGGGGAGTTTGAATTGAAGGGAAGTTGGTTTTTTTTTTTTTTTTTTTTTTGGCTTTTTGCAGATCTAACTCTGGGTGCGCCGACAGTTAACAGAAGTTTCTTTTAAGGTTCTCCTTTTGTCATCGGAAAATGTCGGAGATGACGGAGGACACGTCTCCCTGATTGCTTGCTTCAGCCGAAGATTTTGGAATTTCTCATTTATCGACAATGGTAAAAGACAGTCCATAGTCCAAACCGTGTTCGCCGGGTTTAGAGAATGTTTGGTCCACTCTTCCCGCAGCGCGTACTACACAATGAATGTTAAAATTTTCCTCTTTTTTATTTATTTTAAAATATATATATAATACTCTTTCAGCTCAATAATAAGAAAATATTTCGAACTATAAAAATAAAATTACAATCTAAAGGAAGAAATTTGCCCAATTTTTTCATTTTAAAATATATATAATTTTAATTTTTATAAACATTCAGTTAACATCATAAAAATATTGATATTTATATTATTTTTATTTTTATTATCTTAAAAAAATCTTGTTTTTTTTTTTATTTAATATTATCTAATTTAGTCCATTGAATAATATCCAATAAAATTTTTAACTTATAATTTTAATACAAGGTCCTCATTCTTTAGGACTTATTCTAATAAATTGTCTTTTACATTGAATATTATTTAATAATGTCTTTTTTACACTTAAATTATTTAATAACTTATTAAAAAAAAAAAAAAAAAATTGAATAATAATTTTTTTTTTTTTTTTTTTTTTTGGGGTGGGTTGGTGGAGGTGCGGTGTTCCACATAAAATAAAAGCCGTTAACTTAGACCAGCATCTCTGGTTCCCGCACCCCTCCTCAGACCAGCTAATTGGAGATTGGCATACACGCGCAGCTCCTTTTTTCCTTTGTTCTTTCTTCACATTTTTATTGGTACATATATATATATATATATTTATAATATAATAATAATCATATCACTTACTCACCTTCTCTTTTTTTTTTTGGTCGGTCCCTATTCACCTTCTCATATATATATATATATATTTTAATATTTTATATTTCTATGGGTATTCATTTGTCCAATATTTTTTTTTGTCAAAAAATGAGGATGCTTTTGAATTGGAAATTTTTTTCAAAAAGTTTATTTTTTAAAAAAAAGAGTTGAGTGGATTGTGAAAAAATGAAGAGTAAGTGGAACAAGTTAAGAAGTTGTCTAATAAGTAAGAGACAAAAATAATATATTTTTATTAGTGTAATGATGATATTTTATTTGAGTTATATATTTATATGTATATATTAAATATTTTATTCATTTTTTTGCCACTTGAACATACATAAATAGTAACATGTCTGATAGTGTCCAAATAAGTACAATTTTTTTTTTTTTTAGTTTGAGTGAAATTTTAAAAAATAATTCTAATCCAAAAAAAGTCTAAAAATTTTGACTTAACTTTTTTTTTTTTAATTTTTTTTCTTTCAACTTGACTCAAATTCATGACTTTTTGACAAAAAAAATATAGTTACTATAAATTGAACTAGGCCCTCATCTTATTTTACTTTGATGTGTTTAAATAGTAAACTTCCAAATGTGATTAATTACAACCAAAAATATAATTCAATTAATATAATAATCTCACTTATAATTCAAAAAAATCATAAATTTAAGTTACATTAAGTGAAAAAACTTCAAAAATAATAATAATAATAATTATATTAATTACGATCCTAATTTAAAAAAAAAAAATGCATACTAACAGTAAAATATTTTAGAAATGAATTTATAAATTTATAAATATAAAAAAAAAATTATAATAGAGATTAAAAATTCTTAAATTAAAAAAATAAAATTATAAATATTGATTTTTAGTAATTAGATTTCGATTTATTCTGAATACCTTTTTCTTTTCTATCTTTTTGTAAAGCTCACCACTAATTGCATAGTTTATAGCTGGCCGATAAAGGAACGAAAAGATACAAATAAATAAATAAGCAAAAAAGAGATTCCAAGCCGAAGGCTTGGACCAATTATTTAGATAAGCATAGCCTCTCTCTCTTTTTTTTTTTTTTTTTTCTTTTTCTTTTTTTTTATTTAATCAATAATGACAAAATTTGTTATCTTTTGTTTCATTATTTAAAAAATAAAAAATAAAAAATTATTGAATTAATCATATTATAAGCCATTCACACATTATATAATGATATGACATAAAATATAAGTATAAATCTAATTATTTATTATTAATTTTTTTTTTTTTATAGTAAAAACTGTATCTAATATTTGATTATAAGTGTCGCTAAGCTCATAGTTGCATCATAAGATTATAATTTCAAATTATAATAGTTAGTATGAGAGTGAATAATCAATCGAGGAATAAATATTATAATTTAAAAAGTTTAAAAATTTTATATTTGTTATTATTGAGTTTAAAATATTAAAATAATGTTCAATTTCTCATTTTTTTATAATAATAAAACGAAGAAGTAATATATATAATATTATTATGCATTACGTATTTTATATAGTATGAATATACTGCCAATTTTATATATATATATAAAATAATTTGGAAAAGAAACGACGTCGACGAAGGTTCTAAGTAGTAATTCACATCACATGCAATTACAGAGGAGTAAGTATCATTAAGAGAGTCCGACACGGAATTTTGTTTTCAGAACATGTGACCCTCAAAACTTCATGTTCTCTTTCATTCATTCCTACACTAATAACTTGTCTAAACGTGTATTCAAAAGTCTTACCTCTTTCATCCCTCTCTCTCTCTCTCTCTCTCTCTATATATATATATACATATTTAAAGTACTCGTTAGCATAACTTTCATTACATAAATACTTCTTAATAGTCAAGAAGGTTTGGTTCAATTAGTAGTAATCTTATTTATGATTCGAGAAGTCATGAGTTTGAGACACATTAGAGTTGAAAGTGCCTCAAATTTTTTTAAAAATAAATTAAATACTAAATTTAAAATAATATTAATATTTTTTTCTAATATCGCTTGAATTAATGATATTTAACTTTATAAAGGAAAGTTATTTAAATACATAATCTTTTTTATGATAAATGAAATTATTTATAATTTTGTTTAATTTTTCTTTTATTTCCTTTATGAGTTTTTTTTTTTTGTGTTGTCTACACGAAAACCATTATTGATTGGCCTTTGTATTGTCAACTACAGCTAAATACATTTTTGATCAGGTAATAAAAGCTCTGCTGGAAAATTGTTTGGTGATTGGATTTTTTCTTTTTTTTTTTTTTTAAAAAAAACTAATTTATTTATTTAATGTTCAGTGGGGGAGATTCTGCTTCTGCTGGCAAGAGAAAATAATTAATATTTTTTTTTCTTCCCCCTATTTTTCTATGTGATTTGTAATATTTTATTAGGGTCCCTTTTATTTTTTTTTTTATTTATTACAAAAGACGTCCCTAAATAAAGATTTATATATATATGTTTTTTTTTTTTTTTTTTTGATGATTAAAGATTTATAATTTATATATGTGAAGGTTTTTTGGGGTTAAAGAATTGGAGAACAACGTGGTCCAATGCCATAGCATTACTTGGAAATCAAGAAGGAATGAGAAGTGTTAACTAAACTTCTTCATCATAAATTATTAGTACCAAAACAAGAAAAATAAAAGTCACAAAAGTTGAAAGATTCTTGCCATCTATTCTAGCTACGGAAGGTGTCTACTTTTTTTTTTTTTTTTTTGGTAAATTACGGTAGGTGTCTACTTAATAATCAAGAATCCTCTAAACTTATAAAATAAATAAATAAATCATATCTCTCTTTTGTAAAGTAAAGAACGCGTCGCTTATCAAGAAGGGTTAATTCAGTGAGTACCAACTTTGCTTATAATCTAAGATATTATGAGTTCAAGACATAACAGAGGTAAAAGTATTTCAAATTTTCAAAAGGAAAAAAAAAATAGCTGTAACTTAATCAGTAATAGTCTAGTTTATGACGGTTGAAAGTTATGAAGCAAAGTTGGAGAAATTTTGATAAGAAAAATTATGATCATAACCATCAGTTATAAATTTTAGGAGAGTTAGTATCAGAGCCAAATTTAAGTTTCTATACCAAGTTAGAATTAATGCGCGTCATGCGGAGAGTGATGAGCGGACAGAATTTAAGTAAAAATATCTTGGTCACAGCCACAACTATAGCTTTTGGGAGAGTACTATTCAAGCCTAATGAGAATTATGGGTACTGACATTTAGAAATATTTACTAGAAAAATATTTTTGACCT
>JAXGGT010000141.1:1531647-1545280 GCA_035583425.1 Marsdenia floribunda | reverse complement strand
GTTTATTTGTTATATTCTAAATAATATGTTTAGTAAGTCCATTAAATATTGAAATAAAAATTTCCCTAGATTTTTCTTTCTTCTTTTAATATCTTAATTTAAATAAGTATGTTTTTTCTCATTTATGCTTATTATATAAACAATTTCTACACCCACAAATAGAGACACAATCTTTACAAAATATTATAGCATAGAAAGATTTTATGAAAATTAAGGGAACCAAAAAAAAAAAAAAAAATCCAATATCCACATAATAAAAATCTCCTATTTTTAATGCTTAACAATCTATTCCTTAAATAAATAAATACCACATATATTAAAAATTCATCCATTTTTAATAATCTTAATTAAATTAACTAGAGAAACTATAAAATAATTTATACAAAATTAAATTCATCCTATTTTTAATTAATAATCCAATTTTTACTTCCAAATTTTCTTGAAACTTTTCAATATAAGATATTTCCCTTTACATATAAAATCTATTATGTTTGTTTCCATTAAAAAAATATTTCATTAATAATAATAATAATATACTTTCACTTCTTGAAATTATTTTGAATAAAGAAAATATTTTGATTAAAAAAAGAAAGAAAGAAAATCACTGTTTACCTCCACGTAGGACAATAACAACCGGCTAGATTCGGTTCCCTTAACCTGAAACCACAGTCAAAATGACACTCTAATCCCCGCCACTCCCTTTAATCTTTCTCCCTGCTATAGAGTCTCAGCATTCGCGTCGTTTGTTATATAATATCCATTCTCATACTACCAAAACCAAAAACACTACACACAGTCACACAGTCATATACAAATATATATATATATATATATACATATTACTCTCTCTCTCTTTTTCTTTCTTTCTTTCTCTCGATATATCTTCGTAATAAGGCTTCAAAAACGCAAAATCTATACAAATTCTTTTCTTTATATACATAACAAAAAAATTACATATATATATATATATATATATATATATATATTTATATATATACACACAACACATAGAGGGAGAGAGAATAAAAGGAAAAGAAAAGGAGAGAACAGAGAGAGCTTCAGGTATCGTTGCTATTGCTGTTGTTTATGAAGACTTGGTGAAGATCTCTGTGTAAATTTGTGAATTTTTCTAGAAACATTATTTTTGTGGTTGAATTACGTAATTATGCCTTTCGTGAATTTCAAGTAATGCAGAAGAATTTTGTGTGTTTTGTTGTCGTTGTTTATGGTTAGGAATCTTCTCAGGATTTGATAGTGTGTTTGAAGGTGATCTTCATAAAGGTATGGATTTCTTGTTAAATTATATGGTGTTAAATGAGTTTTGGACGTGGTGTGTTAGAATTTAGATCTATTTTCTTGGAATGAGTGAGTTTCTGAATTTGTTGTTTGTTTCTTTTTTAATTGTGTTTAAAATTCTTTTGTGCTTGCAGAAAGAAATAAAATAAAATAAAATTGATTTGAAATTCTGTCAATTTTGAGTGAATAGAAAAGTATGCGTTTTGTGACAATCTGAGAGAGGTCAATAACGGACTGATGTAGAGGTCTAGAGATGATGCATATGCGAGTTCTCAAAAGCGGCCTGTAGTTTCTCATCGTGCTGAATCGTAGGTTTTACTATCTTTTATTGGCCTTCAATTTTTAATTCCTTTTCGCATTAGTGTATTCGTGATTGTCACTAGTCGTGGAGTTGCTTTGATGAGGATTTTAAGGTTTCGTTTTTGTTGATAAAGATTAAGCTTCTTGAAAATTCTCAAGTTTGTGAATTTTCTTTTAGGTTTCTACACATCTGAACGCGTTGATATGTGGCTTCTACTAATTCTACTTCTGTTACGCATGAAACGTGCATATATATATATATATATATTATTGTAATTGTTTTGGGTACTAGTTGGTCGAAAATGGAAAAATGGTAACTTTTTTTGTCTGAATTTGCTTCATAGTAATAGGTGATGGGCTTTATGTTCTCATGGGATCACATTAATCATCTCTCTTCGAAGAATTGATGTATAAGCTATAAACTTTTGAGCAAGGAAAGAGAAGTTATTGTCAATTGTACTTCTAATCACTTTGGAATTAATTAATTGATTCCTAATGCTTCAACTAATTCTATATCTGAATTTTCTATGATGAAGCTCTGCGAATTCCCAGATG
This sequence comes from Marsdenia floribunda, assembly GCA_035583425.1. NCBI lineage: Eukaryota > Viridiplantae > Streptophyta > Magnoliopsida > Gentianales > Apocynaceae > Marsdenia > Marsdenia floribunda. The sequence continues at coordinate 1,543,129 of JAXGGT010000141.1, read as the reverse complement.
ATGGCTGGAAATGCACAGAAGCTAACCACACATGATGCTTTGTCTTATCTCAAGTCTGTAAAGGATATTTTTCAAGACAGAAGAGACAAGTATGATGAGTTTCTTGAAGTCATGAAAGATTTCAAGGCTCAAAGGTCTGAAATTTTTTGTTGCTCATTTCCTGTCAGGTTTCCTCAACATTATTGTACGGTAAATAATTGGATTACTACTCTAATTCATTGCCTGTAGAATTGATACTTCTGGTGTAATAGACCGAGTGCAAGATCTATTTAAAGGTCATAGAGACCTAATTTTGGGTTTCAATACCTTTCTGCCCAAGGGGTATGAAATTACACTTCAACCTGAGATTGAACCATCTGCTGTAAAGAAGCCAGTAAATTTTGAAGAAGCATTCAATTATGTGACCAAAATTAAGGTAAAAGCTTCAAGCTTTTGTCTCATTGTATTTTGTGTGTGCACAGCTGATGTTCTTTGGTCCAATGGATTTTGTCCTTGCAGAATAGATTTGAGGGTGATGACCATGTATATAAGTCTTTTCTTGACATTCTGAATCTGTACAGAAGAGAAGCTAAACCAATTTCAGATGTTTACCGGGAGGTCTGCTTCTTGTCTGTGCTTTTTGCTGACTTCTTATGTTGTTTCTGTTACTGCCTACTTTTGTTTTTTAATTTCTATTATAAGCCCATCTTCTTTTACATTGGATGCATTGATGATTTTATGATATCCTTTTTCAGGTTTCTGCTCTGTTCAGCGACCATCTTGACCTTCTTGAAGAATTCGCTCACTTTCTACCTGATACTTCAGTACGTAATGCACAGCATGGTAGAAATCCTACTGTGCGACGTGATGACAGAGCTTCTCCCATGACAATGGGGAGAGCTATGCATGTTGAAAAGGTAGTTACTTCATTCAAGTAATTATTTTGTTTCCTATTTATCATCAGTAATAACTTCATTCGAGTAATGAATCATTTTTATGGTTATAGAAAATGTCGACATCACATGTTGACCGCGACCTTAGTGTTGATCGACCTGATCAAGATCAAGACAAAGCATTTCTCAGAGCTGACAAAGAACAGCGGAGGCATGTCAAAGAAGAGAAGGATAGGAGAGAATTCAGAGAGGGAAGACAATCAGAACATTATGGTGGAGACCTGGCTGATGGAACACAACCTGGCCTTCTGAAGAGAAAATCTTCTTACAGGGAAGATAATTCTGCTGACCAATTTCAAGGTAAGGAAGAATCTTAGCAGATTGTTATGTGACTGTTCATCTTTCTACAGTGATGAAGGTGTTGCCCCAAATATTTTGATTTTATTTTACTTTATTTACCCTCTAAACTAGAACTTTTGAACACAAGCAGCCGTCACAGATATTGTTTTAACTCTATAATAGTTTATTGGCCACTCCCTGAAGCTAATAAAAGAATAGGAAGATGCCCTTTGCTAGTTGGTTACGCATTTATGTATATTAGTAGTGGAACACTTTAGGTTCCATGGAAAACAACAGCCGCAGATATAGCTAACTACATCTGGTACATTAAGGCGCAAATGCGGCCTGATTGGGTTGTTTGTTACTGCTGTTTGAGGCTTCTGCTTTCACTTGGATGCTGTTAAACTTAGGGTTAAGAGAAAAAGAATTCCTTAATCTTTTGAATAGGTTACATCTGAAACTTATACGCAGTGAAGAGTCCTAAAACAATACAAAAAATCTCTACAGAATATTCTGCATAATTAGCAGAACATATACTTAACTAAAACTCCTATTAATGGAATCATATCAGATGCACAATCATCTCCACATAATCATTAGATTTCCTAGTTATTGCATAATCTGACAGATGCCTAATCATACTTATCCACTTTTTACTTAATTCTCATGGTCCCTTCCTTTATAGAGGCAGGTGTTCAGCAGCTAGGGGTTTCTTTCTGTGAGAAAGTGAAGGAAAGATTACGAGATTCTGATTTCCAACAATTTTTGAAATGCCTTCATAACTATAAAGGAGAACATATTACAAGAACCCAATTGCAATCTATGGTAATGTTATTTATATTGTACTTTGTTCCATGCATTAATTTTTTGCTTTGTGAATTGGACTTTTACCAAATTTGTATCTGCAAAAAAATGTGATAAATATGATGGCTCCACTATTTTCTTAAGTGTAATAACTGAATTTACTTGTCCAGTAAAAGGATCTATCAAGTGTAAATTGTCTATGCATAAATCAATCTCTTTATTTTTCCCTCCAAAAAAGAAACTTAATTGTTTTTTGTTTGTCACTGAGGTTTGTTTTTCGGATGGCCATGAAGTCATCTGATTATCACTGCACTATATCATATTTCAATTTGCATATCATCCCTGGAAAAAGAAATGTATGAATTCCTTTATCAGAATTGTCTTGCAATTAACAATTGGATAACACGATCCAGCAAAATTCCTAATTTTGCTCTTTTTCAGAATGCCGTTGCAATTTCTACATACCGCTTTTATGCAAATTCAGTCCTTTATTGATCTTGATGAAAATATATTCACGGTTTTCTTGTTGACATGTCTTGCAAAAAGAATACATTGACACTGGTTCAAGCTTCAGAGAGTTATACTTTATTCAAGCTTTTTACTCTTCTTTGGAGACTGAAACTTCAGTGGAATTTTAATAGTTGTTGACTGTAGATGCTATTAATTTTTCATTTGAAATGGATTGATTTATAGTTGATTTCTCTAGTCTTTCAAGATTGAAATTCTGGACATACTTGCACTAATTGGAGAGATATTCAACCGTTTCAGGTGGTTGATTTACTTGGAAGACATCCAGACCTGATGGAAGAATTCAATGAATTTTTAGATGTGTGCAAAAGGAGTGGTACCGATTGAGGTTCCCCCCCCCCCCCCCCTTTCTGTTTTAAAATTGGATATATACCAATTCTGATGCTATGATTATAATTGATCTTGATGTAACTTCAAATATTTTTTCTTATCCTGTTTTTTTTTTCCTCCCCAGATGGTTATCTAACTTCTGTTTTGAATTTGATCAAAAGTAAGTATATAGTTAGTCCTTGGATTCATACTAATTTATGACACTCAATTTCTAGTGTAGCCTATTCTGGAGATATATTGATGTCATGCTTCAAGGTTGTCCATCACCTAATAGAATTTGTGTCACCAGAGTGTTTGAACTTACTTTTGGAAAAACAGGCTCACCTATAAACCATTGCTAAATATTAATGAATTGCAGGATCCCTATGGCACAATGGGCATACTTCCAAATCATGTAAAGCAGAGAATAGAGATCGAGATCATGAGTTAGACCGGGGAATGAGAGACAAAGATCGTGATAACATAGAAAAGGATAGGTCTGAGAGAGGAATAACTTTCTCCTGTAAGGATGCTGTAGGACAGAGAACTTACTCGAACAAGGATAAATATGCGGGAAAATCCATTCAAGAACTTGACCTCTCTAACTGCGACCGCTGCACACCCAGTTATCGACTTCTTCCCAAGAATGTAGGAACTTATAAATTAAATTGTCAATGTTTACAATTTTATGGTAGATGTTTGTTGCTCATGTTCAGTTTGGTACTTGCCTACACAGTATCATATTCCTTTAGCAAGCCAGAGAACCAAGATGGGTGCTCAAGTGCTAAATGATCACTGGGTGTCTGTCACTTCAGGGAGTGAAGATTATTCTTTCAAACATATGAGAAAAAATCAATATGAAGAAAGCTTGTTCCGATGTGAAGATGACAGGTAGGACACTTCCTTGATACACTATCATTATTATTACTTCCATGTTCTTTTGCGTTATGAAATAAAAACATTCTTCCCCTTTCGCTCTCATCTCCTTGTTTTCTGCTAAACTTTTTCCATGAAGCCTCATATTTAACATATGCTAGCTTTTTTTTTGTTTTTTTCCCCTCTTCCCTATTGGATGGGCTGGGGGCAGGGGGGGGGGATGGGTGTGCCTGGTGCATCTAATCTAAGTTCAAAGTATGTCTCGTATTTTTTGACATCTTTAGTTCCCTATCTTCTGCTGTTTTTCACTAATTAGGCTACCAACACTGTTTGTTGCTTCTTCAAATTTCATTGTTTAACATATGTAGATAGGTTTTCTCCTTGGACATTTTCATTATGGGAGTAATTAATTTGGCATTATAAATGGTTTCTAGGTTTGAACTGGATATGCTGTTGGAATCTGTCAATTCAACAACCAAACATGTTGAGGCACTCTTAGGCATGATTGGTGATGATAATGGTCCAATCTGTCTTGAAGAACACTTTACAGGTAATAAGCTGATAAATTGCCACCTATATGCTTCCATGTTGTTAATTGAAATTCTTATCAGTTTCTTTTTCTTCAGCTCTTAATCTTAGGTGTATTGAGCGCTTGTATGGTGATCACGGTCTTGATGTGATTGACGTATTAAGGAGAAATGCTCCTCTTGCACTGCCAGTTATACTTACTCGGTTAAAGCAGAAACAAGAAGAATGGGCTAAGTGTCGGTCTGATTTTAATAAAGTATGGGCTGAAATTTATGCCAAGAACTATCACAAATCACTTGACCATCGTAGCTTCTATTTCAAACAGCAGGACACAAAAAGCTTGAGCAATAAAGGTAACTTTTGATGACTGATATTTAATATGACAGATATGCTCACTTTCAATTTCATAGAAGGTAATTTGGCATTGATTTTATTTATTTTCTGCAGTTTAAAGTCACTGTTCATGGCTTAAATTTTCTGAGAAATGTCTTTTACTGGAATAATAAGGGTGAATATCTAGTAACTACTCCATATGTAATAATTATTGTGCAAGTAAATAGTAACACCAATGGTAGAAGAAGTTGGAAGTATAGAAATGTAAAAGATCTTCATCTAGTTGCTACAATGTTAATGACTTTTCCTTATTGTTAGCAGCACTAGCTTTAGCAGTTTGATTTTATTTCTTGTTTGTCTGGTCTCACATGCCAACTTCTTTCTTATTTGTCCTCCTTTTCTTCTGTTTATTTTAGAGGAAGTTTTTCCCCTGTAATGATGAAGGGAGTCAGTCGTATTTACTTTTGAAATGGAGGTGTGTTCATGTTTCTACATGCATGGGTTATGATTCTTACTAGGACTACATAATTCTTCTATAAAAATGTTAAGTTATGCTTTATGTAATCAGTTTGCATAGTAACACCAAGAGAAGTTTTGCAAGGGATGAATACTTTCTGAAAGAAAAAAGAGCAAGTAGAAAATTACAAGCTTGAGACACGTGGATGTTTTATTCGATGATTTCTAAGTAACAATCAAGCCTAGGTTCTATGTACACTTTCCTAAGCAACCCCAGTATGCAGTTTATTTTCTAATATACAAATACAAAGGTCAGTGCTTTTTACTTTCATAAGCGCTGCACAATTCTCTCTCTTTGATCACTTTGTATATTGAAAACTTAATGAAATCATCTAAAACCATGTCCTCTATTGATGCGAAGCTCGTCGGTTGCCGCTTTCCTTTTAAGCCCTTAGGTTCTTGCTGTAATGTGAATTCTGGTAATTCGTTGTTACATACCACTGCTGATTAATGATGTGTTATGCACAGTAATTTAACTTCCCCTTATATTTTCCTAACAACCAAATCTTTTTGACAATCCAAATTGCTAGATTGTCGAAACATTTGATTTAGAGCCTAGATCTAAAAATTTTTGGTCAGGAAACTGTATTTTTTATGTTTTTTATTCATCTATCTTTTGTTAACTCAATATTACGTTTGCAGGAATGTTACTCCCAAATCAGTTTCTTTTACTGAATGCTTAAAAGTTAATGCTAAATCACAGGGCCAAGCAAAGAGGCTCTTATTCGGGCATCTGTCTTGGTAGAAGGATTTGATAACAGCTCTGCATGCTCATGAGATTTTTATCCCTGGATTTTATGATTCTTTAATTTTATGATTTAGATAAACCAAATAAGATGTGACCTGGAGAGATTTTAGGGAGCTGAAGTTTCAAGATATTTGAAGAGTACCATTAGTTTGTCCCACGTGCTTCTTATCCTTATTTTTTTACATTCATTATCATCTTGATCACTGTAGGCACAATTACTTATGTTCGTGAAATTTCTACTTCTTTGAATACTTTGCCCACTCAACTTTTCTTTTACTCAAATCTGTTATTTTTGTAATGGTTTCCTCATTAAAGGACCTTTAAGAACCAACAGGCTTGAGCCCTTGCCTTTCAACTCTAATGGCCCAAACTTCCCCAGTGTGTTATGCATAAACTAGATAAAAGAGACAGAAAATCAGGAACTTCCTCTGTATAGTATGCTGTTAACAATTAGAACAAGGAATTTTGTCCCTTTAAAACCTATCCATCTTTAAGTTTCCCCTGAAACCACTGTAGAGGTCTTGTTGAGTATTTCTTTTGGGAAATGTAAATCCTCCTGTGATGGATTTATGAGAAAAATTATGCTGCTTAAAATTAATATTTCCTCACAGCCACATGAATTGCCACTTTTAATCAAATTTCTCTTGAAAGAATGTCTATAGAGTTTAATTAATCTATGAAAGTAAAATTTTCAGTTAATATATGGAGTTTAGTTATCTTCAATGGCGTTAGGATGTCAACATATATGAAGATAAGAAAAAAGAGCTTTGTGAACTATGTGTTTCCTGATTGTCTTTCCCCTGCAAATAAAGTGTTCCCTCTCATTTCTTCATTCCATTATATGTGTGTATATATATTATTTTGGCATTGTTTCCTACAATTGTTGCTTTAAGAGATAATTGTATTGTTTAGGTGGTCTGAAAGGCCTTAGCAAGAACTTTAAATCCTGTTGGAAAGAAAAAAATCTGATGTTTATGAGGAGGTTCAAAGTTTCCAGCTGATAAGTTATCATTTCAAATTGATTCATTTAGCTGCTTAATGTGACTACGTTTCTTGAGAAGTCTCTGGATTTTGTCTAATTTTACTTGCCTTCAACTTCTGAAGGCAAGTAAAATTATGAGCATCCATTCTCAGTGTTCAACAGCGATTCTCAATGTCTCTCTCATAATGATATTCTTCATGGTTCTCTTAATGCAGCATTTTTGCTTGAAATCAAAGATATCTATGATGAAAAGAGCAAAGAAGATGGTATGCTGCTTTCTTTAGCTGCTGGAAAGAGACACCCTATAATTTCTCATTTGGAATTTGAGTATACTGATCCCAACATCCATGAAGACCTCTATCAGCTAATCAAATACTCTTGTGGGGAAGTATGTACAGCTGATCAACTGGATAAGGTTATGAAGATCTGGACAACTTTTCTCGAACCAATGCTTGGTGTATCCCCCCGACCTCACAGCTCTGAAGACACTGATGATGTTGTAAAAGCTAGCGCAGATATTGCTAAAACTGTCAATGATGGTGCTACAGAAAGGCTTGGCAGTCGTGGTGGCAGTTACACACCCATTGATTACAGAAGATCAAATTGTTCCAGGAATGGAGATGAAAAAGACCCCTCTCACTTTTCAACTTCTGATAATGATGACAATGGGGTTAAAGAGGAAGACGCACGTGGAGCATTTATTTCTGAACATAAGACTGATAGTCTATGCAATACTCCTCAACTTGGAACGTGCAATGATGGCAGCATGACAGATGCAACCCTTATGATCAGCAAGCAATCTACTTCTGGTGAACAGCTAGGCAATTCTATTGATGCACCTAAAGAAAGTCTTGGAAGACTCAATGCGGGAAATGACTTAGGTTCAGATTTTGTTGATTGCATGAATTGTAGATTTACATCCTTTAGTTTGTCTCTATTCATAATATTTCTCTCTCTAACAAATACTAATTTTGCTTCCATAACCCTTCTATGTCCAGGATTCTACTGTACTCCTTGTGATGCCAGTGAAGCTGAGCTTGATATGAGGACTTCTAATGAATCACAGGTATGACTTTCATGTTTGCATAGCTGCAACTGGATCAATTAGGAATTTTTGTACTCTTGCTGTTGTTCTTCCTGTCATGAGAACATTTTCAATACGTAACCAACTTCTCAGCTCATCTCTCATAAGGGTCTTTCCAGCAGTTGCCATTATTTATAATTGAACAGGCACAGATAACCTTTTTAAGTTTCCTATTTGTCTTTCTAATCTTAAATGGACGAGTGATGTATTTTTGTCTCTATTTGGCATATCATCAAGGCATTTCTAGCAGGTAATTCAGTTTTAGTTGTGATTCATAAGTTTCAAGCGACCAAAGGGAGGGGAAATCAAATGTAGCTTGACATTCCCTTTTGTTTTCTTCTTTCTTCATTTTTAAGTTTTTCGTTCTTTTCCAATCTAATGCAATGGTATATGTATGAAGATAGTGTTCTACTTTGTGTGATGGTTTGAGCTGGCATAAGTATATGTAAGAATTTGTCCCTTGTGGTTGCAATTTTTATTATTTGTTTTTTTGGGTGCTTTCTTAGTTTCCAATGTGCAAAGAATATTCGACATCCTGTACTTAGAAATTTTGGTTTGTTTATTGTTCCTCAATTCTGACGTGGCTTTATTTTTTAATTGTTCCTTCTCTTGCACTTTTTACAGGTTGCTGATTGTAGGACACTCCCACCTTCAGCTGGTATTCCAAAAGAAGACGCCACAACTCATAATTTTTTAAAAGAATCAGCTCAATTCAAAATTGATAGAGAGGAGGGTGAATTGTCTCCCAATGGTGACGCTGAAGAGGATGACTTTGCAGCATATGCAAATTCTTGCAAAGAGGCTGCCCATGATCCAAAAGAGAGTGCTGTTAGCAAACAGCATCAGAGCACAACTGAAGAACAACCTCGTGCCCGAGAGGGAGGAGAAAATGATGCTGATGATGAAGAAGGAGAAGAAAGCGCTCACAGGTCATTGGAGGAAAGTGAAAATGCATCAGAGAATTGTGACGTTTCAGGAAGTGAATCAGCTGACGGAGACCAGCACTTTCCTGAAGAGCCTGATGAAAATCGGGATCATGATGCAAACGATAACAAAGATGAAAGTGAAGGCGAGGCTGAAGCAGTGGCTGATGCTGAAGGTGATGAACCTGTCTTGCTATTTTCTGAACGGTTTCTACAGATGGCTAAGCCTGTCACAAAACAGACCTCTCCTACAACACCAGGCAGAGACAACTCTCAAATCTTTTATGGAAATGATTCTTTCTATGTTCTTTTCAGGCTTCACCATGTAGGTTCAATCCACACTCACAATCTTTTAACTGCATCCAATTTAATTGATCACCAATTAGGTTCTGCAGTTAGTACTTTTGACCACTTAATTCTATGTCTATCTTAATGTTATGCAGATGCTGTATGATAGAATACAGAAGGCAAAGTTACACTCTTCTGCTGCTGAAAATCGGTGGAGGGTCTCAAATGATGTAAAACCAACAGAGTCATATGCCAGGTAGTTTTGGAGAATTTCTTTTTGACTTACTCCTGACCAACTACTCTTCTAATCTCGAAACTATTTGTACGTGATACAGATTTATGAAAGCTCTTTACAAACTGTTGGATGGTTCTTCTGATAATACCAAGTTTGAGGATGACTGTCGTGCTATTATTGGAGCTCAGTCTTATATTCTTTTCACTTTGGACAAGCTGATATATAAGCTTGTCAAACAGGTGAGGCGAATGAATGTTTTATTTGTGCATACATATTATTTTTCACATTTCATTATTGACTTCGTAATCTCATCTGCGTGTTTATTATTTCTTAAGCTACAAACTATAGCAGCTGATGATATGAGCAACAAACTGCTTCAACTATATGCTTACGAGATATCAAGAAAACCTGGAAGATTTGTTGATTATTATTATAATGAAAATGTCCGCATTCTTCTTCATTATGAGCAAATATTCAGAATAGAATGTGTAAGTTTATATTTCACTCTCTTCTTGTCAATGGAAATGTTTTGGAGTCATTTATGACCAGGAGAACTTCTCTATTTCTGATTTGAAATTGCTTTGGCATTTTGTATGGTACAACTGTAGTCATCAGCATCAACGCGATTGTCCATGCAGCTCATGGACTATTGGTTTGACAAGCCAGAAACAACAGCTGTTTCAATTGACCCAAAATTTGAAGCCTACCTGACTGACTTACTCTCAGTCCCTGTGAGAGAAGAGAAGACTGGAATATACTTGAGGAGGTATTATTAGTTGAGCAAGAAAGCTTTCTAAACTTATAGCAAGTATTGGTTCTGATAAGTGTATTTTTATTTGTAGAAATAAAAAGAAATATGCAGATTTAGATGAAGATTCTGCTTTCCTTGAGGCTATGGAAGGACTGCGGGTGGTTAATGGTCTAGAAAATAAGATAGATTGCAATTCACTCAAGGTAAACTAATTTTTTGTCTGACAATATCTAGCCCTGGGGTTTCTTTTTTGGTTATTTTATTTATTAATTTATTTTTTCATTATATATATATATATATATGTATGTATAAAGGGTGATGTGTTTTATGTGTACTAAACAATCATATCTCCTTTACATATGGTAGGTATATTATGTTTTAGACACAGAAGACTTCTTGATCAGGAGGAAGAAAAGGAGAACTTTGCAACCAAATGACATATGCAATGGAAAGGCAAAATCATCCAGGAAATGTTTACTATTTAGTTGATAATATACAATTCTTTGAGGGTAACTGCAGGTATAGTTGACATTACCTTTTATTCATTCATTATAGCCTTTTAAGTTATATGCTGACTGCAATTGTTTCAGATTTATTTCTACCCCTCTCCTTCAACCGTCCATGTTTTATTAGTACCACACCCAAGTCTACTTCTGATAAAACTGTGTTCCTTTGTTCAGTAGAAAATCAAGCAGATTAGTTGAGATCGCTGGAAATGAAGAGTAGATCATACCGGAAGAGAGAAACATTTTAGGTATGGTGATTTTCTCATGTAGTTCAAGCACCCACCAACTCAATAAGGAATACTACAAAGGATATAATACTGGCTTAGTAGAAGTTACTAGCATTATGCCATTGATTTGTTTAGTGGAGTATCAATGATGATGTATATAGGGTGGAATGTAGTATATCTCCTGTTGCTCTGGATTGTAAAGGATTCTGATCCTTACCTTCTTCCAGAGAGACAAAAGGGGGAAAAAAAAAAAATTGCATTTCCTTTATTCTGTTAGATGAATAGGCAACTTTTTGATTCATCAAAATTTTCTTTTATTTTCTCAAGCATATATTCTTTGGATATTGTAGCCAGGCTACACTCACAGGAGAATGGTAAGTCTGTGATGCTATTCTCTTTCGTTTGCTTTCTAATTAGCTTTGAATTAGTCTCCTTGAAAAATTGTGCCAGTATTTCTCTTTGATTCCTCATCTGCAGCAGTCCCAAGGGAAGAAGTATAGAAGAATTGTAAACCCTGAAGGGATGCAGCGAAATATACCATTTTCATCTTCTCGGAAAAATAATCGATTCAATCGTAATACTATTTTTTAACAGTCGGTTTAGTTTTTAAATTTTTTTTTAGTCAAATTTTAT
>JAXGGT010000141.1:1517592-1531547 GCA_035583425.1 Marsdenia floribunda | reverse complement strand
AAAATAATCGATTCAATCGTAATACTATTTTTTAACAGTCGGTTTAGTTTTTAAATTTTTTTTTAGTCAAATTTTATTACAAAGGGTATTTGGGAAATACCCATTAAAAGTAAAAACCCATCTCTCTCTCTCTGCAATCTTGCTGTGAGGATGAAATGTTGAAAGTATTCTAAGAGAAAAGTCAATAGCTGCTTGGATTGGTGCTTCTGGAGTTTGGATCTTATTTTCTATGGTAGCCGACTTTGGTAAAATGCATGTGTGTGCATGTATATATATATATGGTGATCCAAGGATGTGTTGTTTAATAACCCAGAACACAACCCGGGTCGGGTAAATGGCGTTCACTGCTAGAAACTAATAAGGAGAATCTGAGTCTCCTTACAGATTTGCTTTGTTGTGTTGTAAAGCTACGTAAATATCAGATCGTGTAGATTTACAGCGGTTAACGACTTCTGCAAACCAACAAAACATTCATATGCACACAGAGATACATACACAAACACATATATTGATATATGTGTGTATATATATTATCCATTGAAATTTTTTATGGCTAATTTATGGGTTTTTACTTTTAATAGGTATTTTTTCAAAATACCTTTTGTATTTTTTTTTTAAAAAAATTACTGGCAACTTTTTTTTTTTTAAACTTGGGGCTTAATTAAAAAGTTAAAAATTGATTAAAGATTAAATTTGACTTAAAAAAAAAATTAAGAACTGAACCGTCTTTTTAAAAATAATATTGAGATTAAACCAAATAGTATTAAGATTAAACCAACTATTTTTTCGGCTATTTTACAATCTTTCTTAGTGTCTGGAGAAAATGATTACGGTGTAGTCATCCTCTTCAACACCCACTCAAAACACACAAAACAGTCCACATAACTATCTATATTTACAACAACAAATTTAAATAGAATAAAACACTATCAATTCTCAATACATAAACCTCTAGTAATTCTACATAAGAGGAAAACAACTAAATTCAAATGCTATTTAAATACTTCAAAATTCCTATTTGAATAATTGAAATGGAATCTACCAGCAACCTTTCAACTCTTCAAAATCTCCGATCTGTACGTTGAAACAGCTGCTTAGAAAGAACAGAATAAAAGAATCAACCCATTAACGTGAAGTTTTTTCTCCACAAGAACTCAAATTACAACCTGAATTTCCGGCAGAGATGGTGACTTTTAGGAGAATCAGGCAGGAGTATACTTTGGAGATGATGACTCTTATTTACCGTATTCATCCTTCAGCACTATGTGCTTCAGAGTTGCACTAAAGATGATATCTGCATAAATTAAAACCAAGGTGTTAACCATGAGACATGCATAAGTGGATCAAATCATCAATAATATTGATCACTATCTTGATTTTCCGTACATACACAGCGAATCAAGTATTATTGTAGCAAAATGTTGATAATAATATAATGGTAACTGGCAGAGTCAGAAATCAAATCATATGTGATTCTCTTTTAAGATAGAAACTCATCCGTATGCTTCTATTTCAAGCATATCTCCCTTTTGTATTGGAGCACCCATGTTAATCAATACTAATTCTTCAATTACTAAGTTAATCGTATTAGTAATACCTCAACAAAACTAGCTTCTCATCCAGCAAGTTCACTTATCGGTGGACGATCCATAACATCAGAAGCACTCTTGGCATTGCTTTGCAGTATAGGGTCAATATCAGGCAATTTAGGTACCTGCACAACCATGAGAACCAACATAGAAACCTAATGCTTCAGATTCCAAATTGATAGCGAACTTATTTGGAGTATGCCATATTGGAAGTATGTGAACCTGAGCTAATAGATCAATTGTTCTTCGCAAGAGACGAGCCAGATCTCCTTCATCCATAGCACAATCCATCATTATCTCTCTCCAAGTTAGACCAGAAGCCCAAGCTTCAACCATGCCTGAGAATTGGCTATCCAAGCAACAAGATATCTGCATGTCAGAATGCTTATTTTAGTTAAGCCAGGCCGCGAAGATAGGGAGATTCACAGTTCCTGACCTCTTTAGTTAGCTCACCTTAACTTCATGCTTTTCTTGAAGTTCTAAGAGTGAGCATCTTTGTTCATCCAAAAGGCTGATGACTCTCATAACAGTGGAGGATGGTTCATATATGTAACTGCATAGAGTTTGCATAAATCTAATAGCTGCAATGCTTCTTGGATTAAAAGATGGCATCAAGTTCATGAAAACTAGATTTTTCATTTTCTTAATTGGCTTAGTAGCATGACAACAAAGAGTTTCCCACTCTTCATTATAAATTATAGATATCAACTTTCATATCAAATACCATGCCAAGGCCGATGCTTCAACAAAATACAATAGGACTGCAATTTGAAAGATTACTATTACTTAGGATTCTCATGGTTACTTTTCAAAGAAGGGTGAATGTACCTGTTATTTTTCCAAGGTCTAACCTTAATCCCTTCAGAAACGAGACTACCACATACAGCAGCAAGCTGTGCAGGTTTTAGGTCCACCAATAACTTGTTCCGGAGAACCATTGCAAGCCAGAGTTCATTTTCTCCTCGAATTGCAGCTGCAGTTTCACCAAGGGGGAAGATGATGTGTGTGTTTATATCTAATGCCCTAGCTTCATGTATGACATTGCTCACCTGGCAGACAATGAAAAGTTATTAAGACAAATAACATGCTTTCACCTGTTGAATTGTTCAAATATAAAGTTTGATAAGAGATAATGTTAGTGTGTATAAATTCAACCCCTCTTTATAAGCTTAAGCATGATATCAAAGTGGGAGGTCCTGTATTTGAGCCTTGGCTCCATCCCTTTTGTTGGTTATTGCCCACATGGTGGGCCTCTTGTTGAGAATTTGTATTCAGCTCAAATGTGAGGAGGTGTATTAAGTGTATAAATTCAACCCCCACTATAAGCTTAAGCTATTAGATGAGATAGAAATTTAAGAGATAAACAAGAGAGATCTGTTTAGCAAGAGATGTATGGTGCAATTTTTCAGTTACATAAAAGTTTAAGATCTAAATCCAGAATGCATATACAAAAAGTGATAAACTAGGAAAAAGAACCTAGATCAAGACAAGAACAGTTTCTCCTGGGATAATAAAATTCATTTTTATGGATGTGCAAGAAACATGCAGCATTACTTGGTGTTCTTTGCTCTTATTTCCCATTGGGCTAACTAACAAGCTACAAAATAACAAAAAAGTTATTGAAATAATCCATTTTTCTATATAAAAGGTTGTCTTCAGAGTAGTACACTTTGCAAAGTAATCATCAAATTGTAAATTTCACTGAAAGGATAAAAATTCATAGAAATTGTTGAACATTCTACTTGCACTATATTAACAGCATGCAAAGAGAAACTCTTGTGTTGATTTGATAAGGGATATAACTAAGCAAGATAATGAAATTTTGAATTCTGACTGAAAGGACCTGCTTGTCTCATGTGAGGAGTTATCAAGGCAATTGTCACTATGGAATATGAATAGATGGAACATGCTTTATTCAAATGCAAAATAGATCTTCATATTACGCTTAGTATTACCTGCAGAAATTCCTTCCATCCTGAAGGTTCAATCTGCTCTAATCTACCAATCAAGCGTTTAGATCTGACTTTTAGGCGTCTAATCTTTTCTTCAGTAAAATTAGCCATATCTATAATCTTTTTATATTCTTTGAAACCTTCTGTACGTGCAATTTTCTTCTTTAAACGGGAAACTTTATTTCTCTGGTCCTTGTAGTTTTGGACAGCCTCATGATATGCTTGAGATAGTTGCAAGACCTGGACATGTTCAAACAGTCGATAGATAGTAAGGCATCTATGCGTGAAGTGGCAGTAAAATTTAGAGAAAAACAATTAATACTATAATAATATGAGAACCTGCATACTCGAGCATAAACAAGTCCGAAAACTCATGACTATAGATTTAAACCTTTTAACTAATTAATTCACACAAGCGTACAACAGAAACATTTTAACACAAATTCAATGCCGGCATATTTATTATAGATACAATTAAACATCATAATAGGCTAGAGAAAAGTCTTGTTAGCATTTGACAAAAGAATGGATGCATTTTACTTTCTTTGTTACCTCATCATCTTCAGAGAAACTACTCAAGACTGGCACATTTAAACTCCAAGACCATGTCTCAAGAGATCCTTCCATGCACCATAAACCCCCAAGTTCAGATTCTGAAAGCTTCTCCCACTGCATGTCCCCCTTATCAAGAAGCATTGTCATAATTTCATTTGGCAGAGCGTCACCCTCAGCCAAAGCAACATTGGGAAATCCTGTTTTGTAGACCGTTTTTATCCATTTCTCTGTGAAAAGATACCATGAGTTATCTGAACCCAGGGCCACATGATAAGATGGAGCGACAACATCTTCACTTTCAGCGTCACTGAAAAGATTACTTACACCCTCTATATTTAATGCAAAAGAATCTGAACTGCCAACCTGTGCAGCATAAAACTAGCATATTTAGGCCTCAGATTAAAATATACTGGAACAGAAGCCCAAAAAAGCACAGTTCAGATTAATTAGAATTAATTATGCAAACCCAAAATGAAGTGTTCCTAGAAAAGACACTTTTTAATCTAAAGTTCTGGATAAGGCTGCACTTCAAGCCGCAACCTTATTTTTTTAAGTAGTGCTGACTGTAGTGATGTGAGCTATGATTTAGGCCCTCACAACAATTAGTTTATGAACGAAGAAACCTGCTAAAAATTTTTTATGAAATATTGCCAGAAATAGCTTGTTTAGTAAGACATTTTTAGGCACTTCAAATGCTAAGTTAGTTATCCTTCTTGTGGAAGAAATGGAAAAGGGAAAAAGCAGAGGCCAGAAGGAAAAAGAATAAATTTTTGGACCTTATGCAGAGCACTATCGCTCCTAGTGAAAACAACATACTAAACTCACCAAATTTTTTAGTTTTTCAGCATTCAGATAGTCAACCTTCCCCAAATAAACAGCAGGTAGAAGATGTTGAACTCCGTCAGAATCACTATACTGCAAGCATACAAAAGGCAAATGTCCATCCTCCGGCTCATTCAGCAAAGGTTGCAGGGAGATGATTCTCTTCAGTTCCATTCTTCTTCGTAAATGAGTCCGCAGACGTTTTTCTGCCTGAGAAAAAAGAGTACACCTACAGTAACTAAATGGAAGGAGAATCACAGAAGAGTAGTAAATGATAGACAAAAAGCCTCTACCATCCAGAAATGAACAGCCAAAAATCATTTAAATATGCGAGGACCATCTTTGAATAATGAAGTCCAGAATTAATATATAAACAATCACTCTTCTGCACAAAAGCATTAAGATATATGAGGTATTGTTGACCGTCATTACGACCATGATTCTTGATTGTTTCATGTACTAATTAGACTATCACACCTTTGAGGATTTACCAAACAAAAGTTACTAGAAGGATTTGACACTACCCTCAGTTCTTCCTGGAGATGAGCAATCTCTTTATATGCTGATTCTGACAACATCTTCCGGCTCTTCCTGTCAATGGCTTCATCACTGATTTCTGCAGTCAGCATCTCTATCTCATTTTGTAACCTTGAGAGCTCTTCTTTTGCAGCTAGCATAACATTGCTGCCAACATAATTTCCAAAACTTTGCTCAACTAATTTCCGAGCTTCTTCTAATGTCCGTCCTGCTTGTAAGACTTTTAAATCATCTGACTCACTTGTTTTTCGCATAACTTTTGCACCCTGAAAAATTCTGACATAAGATGTCTATTTCCATGAGTAAACTAGATTTCATTCAGGGTAAAAGAACATACTGCAAGAAGATTTAGAACCATCCCATAAGAGGCAGTAAACTGTGACACAAGGGGCCGAAGTCCAGAAAACAGAAGCTTGCAGCACTCTTCAGGTCCTTCATATGGAGTTTGAATAAGTACTGCATGACCCCTATCATCAATACCTCTACGACCCGCACGACCAGCCATTTGCAGTAACTCATTTGAGCTCAATTGTATGCGCCCACTTTCACCCCTTTTGCTAAGGGATGAAATGATCGCTGTCCGAGCAGGCATGTTGATTCCAGCAGCCAGTGTTTCTGTGGCAAAAACAACCTTAACTAATCCTCGTTGAAATAGATCCTCAATAAAAGATTTCCAAAGGGGAAGGCAGCCAGCATGATGTGCAGCAACCCCTCGAAGAACACCCTTCACAGCAGATTCTCTCACAGCATCAGGATATTGTCTACGAAACCTCTTCAGTCCCAGTTGAACTTCACTTGTCTCACACTCATCCAACAACCTACAGTCTTCAAGATATTGAACAGCTGCATCACATCCTTTCCTGCTAAAGATAAACCAAATTGCTGGAAGCATATCCCTTCCTTTAAGCTGCCACAATGTGTCAATAACTTGAGGAACCTACAACAGGGTAAATGACAAAAGAAAAGAAATTTATTGAACCTCATCGGAACCATAATTTATTAACAAAAATATTTCATAGGGACAGAAGGAGAAGATCATTGGTAATGCTGCTAACTGAAACTCTAAGCTAAGCTCTAGAACATACTTGTGAACGACGAATAGTATTTGCATCATTCTTTGAAATTGAAGGCATATCACTGTTGCGTCGTCTTGGTTTCCTTCGTTTAGATCTTTCATCCTTATAAAAATTATTTCCAGAATATTCAAGTTGCAAGTAATTGAGTGATAGTTTCCTATTCAATGAAAATGAAACAAAAAGTCAGTAAAAGAGTTGGCACTCTGGTAGATTGTGCTTGTTTGCTCTCATTTCCTCACTCGATCAGATATCTAGAGTTCTTTTACCCTTGCTCTGGAAATTACTTTTTTAAACCAAAAGTATTCCTGAGCTGATAAACCACAGGACTTAAAAAACTAAAAGTAGTAAATTATTTACTACTTTTTATGTTTATGGAATAGTCTTTTAATCTGTTGGTAAAAAGAATTATAACCACTGCATACCAATAAATGAAAAGAGGAAACCAATTAAAGAATCACAAGAAAGCAAAATGTGGAAATTGATCGGTCATCATCATAATAAGAGGTACTGAGGTATAGTGCAAGTTAATGGACAATCAACAGAAAAGAAAGATTACCTATTGATACCAGTGCCTTTCTCATCAAGGAGTGGTAGCAAACCTGTCTTTGTAGAGAAGTGCCACGTTAAAGGAACTGGTCGCTTGGATGATGTTACCAACTCAGACTTGCCATGAATCTTAAAAAGCAGGAAATAAAGATTCCTTAAATATAGTATTAGTGAGAGGGAAAAGGAAAAACACTTAGAGCCTCATACTTCTAAATTCTACCAAGTGTTCATATATGTCTCCCAGGTGGAAGCAATCAAAAACAAAATATTAGTTTCAGAACAAGCCTTACAGAACACATTCTTTGTTTGCATAGTTTTAAGCTTTCAAATGAAAGTAGGTTGATGCAAGAGAATATGCTTAATCTTTTTGCATAGCCATAGCCCCTCCTAACTTCTATGTGGAATTTTTATTTTTAGGGTAAATGCTCATTCATCCATACCTCTTCTGTTAAGGGGTTCGTGATTAATGAATTTTATTCATTTACTCATCAAGATAACTCTAAAGATCCTTAAAAAGAAACAGACATAATATGATGGGAAATCTATTTACACATGACCTACACATAAGCAATCATCACAAATACTTGCAGCAAAACCATTCAATTCAATAAGAAGAAAAAGCTTAAATTTCTTGATATACAACCAAACACAACATAATAACAATGGACAAAGACCAAGTATAAAAAGACTTAGAGCATAAAATGACTAATAAGACAAAACAAAACAATTGTTGTATTTTCCATATGTATATAGTCTATACTTCCATTCTTGTTTTCTTTTTTTACTTTTTTCTTTCTTTTTCCCTTTTTGTTGCAACAGCAGAAGATCATAAGGAGATATCCAGTCTTCTTTTCATTTTGTTTGCACCAACAGTTAGCAAAATTTTCCTTACATTTTCTCTTAAATTATTAGTTGGGTGTGAGGACCTTATAAGTTCCAGAACTCTTATGATCAAAGTTCTTAAGCAAGTGCAGTCATTCATGACTCAACAGATGGCATAAAACTTAACAACTAACCATATACATACAATAATATTACAAGACAAATAAAGCCACAAGAATCAACGCAAAAAAAAAAAAAATTAAAATGTTGGAATTGGTAAATTAACCTTACATTGAAATCTTCTATGAAAAATGAAAAAAAATAAAAAATAAAAATGAGGATGGTTATCACTGTGACATAAAAAAAGGAAGTTACAAGGATTACCTGAGCAATCCAACCAGCCAACTCATCTGGATTAGCAACAGTTGCTGACAGACATATAAGTTGAACTTCTTTTGGACAATAAATCACCTGAAAAAAAATAAATAAATAAATAATTGCAATTAGTAGATTACATACTGAAAATACAGAGAAGAGAGCATAGGTAATTGAAATTTGAAAGCACGCACAATCTCTTCCCAAACTGTTCCACGAGATATGTCACTTAAATAGTGTACTTCATCCAAAACAATCACATCAACATGGAGAAGTCCACTTTCCGAGGAAATGACTCCGACACTGCATGAAAATACTATAAATAAATTAGAGAAGGAAAATTGCTTTCCTGATTCATTTAAAAATACTTTGTCATAGAAGTAATTCATAAAATAGTATGCCTGGTAAAATATGGAACTTTACCTCTGATATAGCATATTCCTCAAAATCTCTGTAGTCATAATTACTACTTGTGCATCCTTATTAATAGCTGAGTCTCCAGTAATAAGTCCAACATTACTATCACCAAAAGTTTCACTGAAAAGAAACACAAAAGTATTATGTATGCCTGTGCCCCGTAGTTGAAACAAGCAATGAGCAGTAAAATTTCCCACCGGAATTCACGGAATTTTTGATTTGATAGAGCTTTGAGAGGAGTAGTGTAAAACAATCTCCTTCCTTTTGCCACTGTAGCAACTGCTGCAGCTTCTGCAATTAATGTTTTGCCACTACTAGTCGGTGCAGAAACTACAACTGATGAACCTCTTAAGAATGCCTGAATGGCCAATCGCTACACATGACAGGATGCAATATCAAAAGTCAAAATCAAGGCGACAAGTTGGGCTTCGAAAGTACATATTTGAAAAACATCAACATGTAAAAACTATTGGATATGACCATGCAAAAACATAGCTGAACATCAGAAATGGTGCATAAAGATTTGATACATTTGAAGTGCTAAAATTCAACTGACGAGGTAGAGAGTAGCTAAGATCAAGTATAACATATAGAAATCCCGAATTTTATATTCAAGGAAACCGATTCACTATTACACGCGTAACCATAGGATGCACCGTCACATATGTATCATAGCTTAACATCCCAAATCACAAAAAAGGACAAAACTTTGCGTAGATTTTTAGTTGGCGGGAAAAGGAAAACCTGAAATTTATCAATCCTGAAAGAGTAAATAGAAGCAAGTTCATTAACATCCAGAATTTCTTCACCAAACTCTCTGAGTTCATTACAGAGTCTCTGAACTCTCTGCCACTTGAACTCCTCGTACTTTGTGGCCTTATCTTCTAATACATCGTCAACCGAACTCTCAACATCTTCTTCTTCTTCTTCTTCACTCAGCTCGGAGCTAATTACATCGTACTCGTCAGCCGCAATGTCTTCGTCGACATCGTCATCGTCATCTTCGTCCTCCAACTCTTCTTCTTCTTCTTCCTCGTCGTCTTCATCGGAAAGTTGAGACTCAACTGGAAAATTTGATTTTGGGAATTTATAGAAAGTGCGAAGATTTGGAGAAGATTTGAAGGTTTGAAGTGGCTTGAGATTGCAGAAACTTAGGGTTTGGAATCGGAGTGGAGGTTTATAGAGGAGAAACGGAAATAATAGTTTGGAGGAAGAGGAGTGCACCAGTGCTGAGAAACCAGAAAGTGTGGACATGGCGGGAGACAAATCCATCGGCTACCGCAGATAATCTCAGATATTTTATACGACAACAGTTGTCGTGTTTTCATTTGTGATGAATGGCATAAATCATTTTTACTTTTAACTGATTTTTTTTTTAAAAGAAAAATTGAACATAAAAATATTTAAGTTTTTTTTTTTTTTAATTTAATTAACATGTTTCTAATAATAAATTTGTTATTTAAGAAATTTTTTAGGAAATTTTGTTAGATTTAGATCTCAATTTTTTATCATTGGTATAATTGGTCCATTTTTTATTTAGTAGGTCTCTAATATATAATAAGCATATGCATTTGGTCTTTTTTTTTTTTTTACAAAATTTATTATTTAGACAAGTTAATTTTGTGAAGAAATAGATCAAATTGTTATAAATAAAGGGGAAATATAAGAAAATAAAGAGAAGAGAAAGAACGTCAAAGAATATATGTAGAGAGAATGTTCAACATCATTATCAAAAGGAATAAATGCCCTATTCATAAATACAAATGTAGAGACTCTGAAGTCAAGAGTCAAAAGTGTTTAGGAGACTAAAAAGGGATATTCACTAATTACAAAAATTTATAACACTCCCTTTGAATATCCATTGTACAAATAATATGTCTCATTAAAACTTTACTAGATAAAAAACCAGTGAGAAAAAACCCTAGTGAAGGAAAAATAGTACATTTTCCCCTGTACACTCCCCTGA
Organism: Marsdenia floribunda; assembly: GCA_035583425.1. Lineage (NCBI taxonomy): Eukaryota > Viridiplantae > Streptophyta > Magnoliopsida > Gentianales > Apocynaceae > Marsdenia > Marsdenia floribunda. The sequence goes on along the minus strand of JAXGGT010000141.1, from coordinate 1,520,890 downwards.
TCAAAAGTTAAGTAAGGTAACTGAGTCGATGCATTCCAATTTAACGCACTAATCTTCCAAATGTTGAAGTCGGTAATGCCTTTATAAGCAAATCTGCCAAGTTGTTGCTTGACCGAATCTGTTGAACATCTATATCGTCATTCTTCTGAAGATCATGAGTAAAGATAATTTTGGTAAAATATGTTTCGTGCGATCATATTTAATATATCATTTATTTCAATTGAGTTATACATGTTGCATTTTGTTCATAGAGTATTGTAGGAGATCTCTTTTCAGAAAATAAACCACAATTCTCCCGGATATGTAGAATTATAGATCTTAACCAGACACATTCACGACTTGCTTTGTGAATTGCTATAAACTCTACATGATTTGAAGAAGTACCAACAAGTGTCTGTTTGGTAGAATGCCATGACGCAGCGATGTCTCCACATGTAAAAGATAGCCTGCTTGTGATTTGACCTCAGAGATATCGAAATACATGTTTATTTCCATTCCAATGTCTTCTAATTGGACATGAGCTAAATCTTGCTAATAAAATTAACAACAAAAGCTATATCAGGTCTTGTATTATTATTAAGATACATTAGTGCACCTATTGCACTAAGATATGGTACTTCAAGACCAAGAAGTTCTTTATTATCCTCACGAGGTTGAAAAATGTCCCTCTATTTTTTTTTTAACATCAAGTGATCGAGTGACAATTGGGGTACTCAATAGATGGGCTTTGTACATATAAAATATTTTAAGGATCTTTTCCGTATAAGTTGATTGATTTACAAAATTTCAATTCTATCCTTCAAGTTTTCGATCTACAAGCCGAGAAAAAAGTTTATTTTTCCAAGATCTTTCATCTCAAATTCTCTCTTTAAAGAATCTACCACTCTTGAAATCTCTTCAGAAGTTCCAATAATATTTAAATCGTTAACATATACAACAATTATAGTAAATCTAGAATTTTCTTTCTTAATGAAAATATACGGGCAAATTTGGTTATTTTGATAACCTTCTTTTAACAAATAGTCACTGATACGGTTGTACCATATACGCCATAATTGCTTTAATCCATACAAATATCTTTGTAATTTTATCGAATATAATTCTCAAAAATTTAAATTGTATGCTTCAGACATCTTAAATCCTTCAAGGATTTTCATATAGATATCATTAAGAGAGCCATATGAATAGGCTACACTTATATTCATAAGATGCACATTTCAAATTTTCATTAGTTACCAGACTAATGAGATACCTAAACATAATTGCATCCACCACAATAGAATATGTAACTTTGTAGTTACAATTCTACAAAAATCGTTGTGCAACAAGTTGTGTTTTATATCTCACAACTTTATCTTTCTTACTTGGTTGTTGCACAAATACTCATTTGTACCCTACGAGTATGACATTTTCAGGTGTTCGGACTACGAGTTAAAGAAATTTATGTTTTTCAAGTAAGTTTAATTATGTTTCAATTGCATCTGTTTAAAAATTAGTCAATCACATCTACATCAACACTCATTGACGGATGTAGGGTGATGATCACCATTATGATTTACAATAGTTAGTGTTACATTATCTATAAAAATATTGTCGACAAATATTTATTTTCGGTTCAATTGTTTCTCCATAAAGACATAATTGATTGAGATCTCATCATTATCTTCTTTTTCAATATTTTCAGGTACCTGAACTTCTTCTGAAATTATTCCTTTTATTATGTCTCTTGACTTTTCAAGAGTGACAATTTGTTCAATTGACTTATTTAGAACGTTTTTCCTTTTCTTTTGCGGGGATTTTGATCTTGAGAACTAATAGGTTTATCACGCATCTGGCATGCCATAGGCTCATATTTTATTTCACTAATAGATTGTCCTATCGGGACATCAATTCGTACGGAGCATTTGCAACTAATATATGTTATTTAATTAGTCACTTTCTTTAAGTTAGTAAATATATCTGACAGTTTATATTGTATAATGAGACTATCTTTTGAACTTCAAGTTCATATTACTTCATATGGTGATCAAAATATTCCCAATATTATCAAGCTACACTTGTGTTTCTCCCCCCTAATATTAAGAATTATAATTCATGGGAATTGTAAAAAAAAAAATCTCCAATATCTCATATGATATGAGAATCAAATATTCTTAATCTCCTTTGGAGACCCATCTTTGTGTATTGTGCTAGAGTTAGAGAAACATATATCACACACGCATTTAAAAATTTTAAGACGGGAAATATTTGGCTACTGACCATTAGCCAATTGTAAATAGGGTGAAACTTTTACAGGCATGATGCATCAAATTCTGTTGCACATAAAATTGCATTGCTCTTAAGTAATAGAAAGTGTTGTTCTCGTAATTAAATGTATAGTTGTGAATTGTAATTGCTTAACAAACAACTCAGCTAATCAATTTGTGTGTATGAATATGAATTATAGGATGTTCTACACTTATGTCAATCACAATATTATCCAAATATATTGTGCTTTTGGTCTTCTTATTTGAGCAAGCAATTTTGCAAACATCAGGTTGCGAGTTGAAAATAGTTATACATCAAATCGTCTACTAAATATGTCATAAAATATCTATAAATGGTCTAATTTACGTTAATATCAAGCATCATATGAAATTCTTTAGATTGAAAAATTTTCAAGTTTTCAATAAGTGTCCATGTGATGTACAATAATTTGCATTCGCATCATATTGAATCGAAATACCCAAACCGGTCATGCCAAATAGTAAAATTTCTTGAACTAACAAACTACTAATTTATGGTTAATTTCATTTCTTTATAAAATTATTGTAATTGTTCTTTTAGAACATTCAATAATTGTTCTTCTTGAGCATTCAATTAATTTTGTACTACAAAGATTGTGGTAAAATATGCAAGATATTTTGATAAAATTCTTTATTTTCTCCTATCTTCAAAGATAGTTTAAATAGTTGCAATATCTACAAGACATATTTGTTTATCCATATACTTCAATACAAAAAGCATTGTAAATAAATATTACAAATAACCTAAATAAAAGTGCATAAATAAATATGGATAAATAAATATTACAAAAATAAGAGAGCTGAAAGCTAAAATAAAAGATTGGTGCGTCTAACTTTAATTGATTGTGGGCGTGTGTTCGAGTCCTGCTAAACTCAAATTTTATTTTTCATAGTTTCATGATCCACAAACGTGTGCTCGAATCTCGCAAGACACAGATATAATATATATACATATACATAAAGTTATTGCTTTTCATTTTTATTTTTGATATAATTTTAGAAGTTACACGAAT
>JAXGGT010000141.1:1486674-1499089 GCA_035583425.1 Marsdenia floribunda | reverse complement strand
AAATAAATGACCAAATTGTATTAAGTAGATGAAACATCTCTATTGTTAACTTCAACCCTAAGTACCTTTCATCAAGCAACAAATTAATGCCTTCTGCTTATGGTAACACTAACACTTATTCCCCCCCTTCTTAGCTTTTTACATAATTTTTGGTCATAAAATGATTAGAACTAATGAATTCATGTCAGTTAACAAATTAATAAATCAATGAGTAATAATGTAATGATCTAAGAGTCAGGGTGTAATTGTAAATTTAAGCAATGTTCAAAGTCAATTATTTAGTAATTATTTCTCATGCGACAAAAAAAAAAAGAAGAAGATATTTTTAGTTGATAAAATAGGTATTAAAACCTATCTTATATTTTACGACAAATCTTTATATGTCTCGTATGTGATATTGGAAATATCACAAATAATAAATACTAAAGTAAAATTTCTACTTACATTTCATTATTTTTAAAAGAAAAATTAGTGAATTTGGTCTTTAATGTTCATTTTTTGGTACAAGTGGTCTCTTTTCTTTTTTTTTTTCTTTTTTTTTATTTAGTAGGTTCCTAATGTATATGGATATGTGCATTTGGTCCCTCTCCTCACAAAATTCATTATTTGGACTAGTCCATTTTCTTTTTTTTTTTTTCAAGAAATGGACTAAATGCATTTTTCTATTGTATATTGGGGCCTACTAAATAAAAAATAAAGAAAAAAGATTAATTACACTAAGGCAAATTGGTAAATTTGGTCCTTTAACTTATATAATTTTTGTAATTTCATTCCTATTTAAAAATTTTGGCAAATTTCATCTCTTATATTAATAACTTTGGCAAATTTCATCTTTTTGTCAATTTAAGTGACAATCAACACAATCAATCCTTACAATTTAATTTTATTTTTTAAAAATAAAGTGTACATATGCATTGAAACTTTCCATTTCTACCCTTTGTTTTAAAAAAAATTAAATTAAATTGTAAGAATTAATTATGTTACTCCTCACTTAAATTGACAAAAAGATGAAATTTACTTAAATTATTAACATAAGGGATGAAATTTATCAAAATTTTTAAATAGGAATAAAATTATAAAAATTATATAAGTTAAGGGACCAAATTTACCAAATTGCGATTACACTAATGATCGAAAAATTGAAGTCCAAATCCACAAATTTTCTATTTTTAAAATGATAGTTTTTTTTTTTTTTTTTTTTTTTTAATAAGTGAGTATTTTTCATCTTTCCACATTTTTTCATTGTTAAATTTTTAACTTATTTAAAGGTTTAAATGGATGGAGAAGAGTTGAATTTATATAGGTGACCACTTTCCACAATTGATATATATATATATATATATATATATATATATATATATTGTGTGTGAATCATAGCCACATATATGACCACAAGCTTTCCCAAATTAGAAAACCATTATCAGTAAATTTTTTTTGTAAAGGAAAAAACACATGTACTATGTGGCTACCCCTAGTTTCTTTAAAGAAAGTACTATCACTAAGGGTTTTTTTAAAGTACTATCACTAAGTTAATCATCAATGAATTAAAAAATTTTATTTATACAAATAATATATCAATAGGGTAAGATCACAAATAATGATTCCATGTATTTTTTTTTTTTTTTTAAATATTAAAACGAGTTAAATTGATGTTTATATTTAAAGTATTAAATTAATAGGGAAGGTTAATTTTGTACTCTTAATATCTTTTATTACGAGTCAAGAAAATTTATCTCGGTAGGTAACAGCCTCACTTATAATTCGAGAGATTATGCGTGAATCGACAACAAATTTTATTAATAAGATCTAATACGTGCAATAATCAGCAAATAGTGTAATAATAATGATTCAAACTCAAAATCTCTTACTTGGTTACTCTATTAAATTGAGTTAAATTATCATAGATAAATAATAGAATAATTGTGTAATAGAATTGGTTTAATAAGAAATAAAAAATTACATTATTTGTAGTATGTTTTAAGAAAATATTAAATGTTCAATGTGTAATAAAATTTTACTATAAGGAATATATTTAATAAAATTAGAGTAAAAATATTTTCTTTAAAAATATTTTTAAAAATTTATTTTAAAAAAAATAATAAAAAAATATTATAAGTGAGATTTTTTTTTTTTTAATAAATGAGATTGTTAATAAATTAAATTTTTTTTTTGGTAAATTTAAATAATCTAAATTATATTTTTTTTAGTTGTGTAAACGAAAAGTAAAAAAGAAAAAAAAAAATTATGTATATATTTAGAGAGGAAATTGATGGATTAGTTCAACGAAATTAAATTTGGTGAGGTCCACACGGGTCCTGATGCACCTACATTATTGATAAACAGATCTGTCACGTGTCCCCTGTACTTGCTAGACTATACTTATTCTGGCTTTCCTTGACTGGGCCCTTCTTCACCATCCTCATCTTCAACTCCTCCAATGCCTGATCTGATCATTCATCACCATCAGTATCCGCCATCTCTCTCTCTCTCTCTCTCTCTCTATCTGTAAAATATTCTTTAGGTAAGAAAAGAACCCAGTTTTTACTAACTAAAAGAAATATATATATATATATGTGTGTGTGTGTGTGTATGTATATACTGTACAATGTATTCTTGATGTTGATATTGTGGCTACCATTTTCTATTTTCTTGACTGATTAATTTCTATATAGATTTTTATTTATCCAATAATCAGTTTTAAAAACTCACTAAATTTGTTTTCAAATTCAACCTTTTCTTTGGCTTTTCCAATGTGATACAACCAGCAAGATTGCGACTTTACAACTTTTTTATCTTTGTTATTCTCGTGGAAGACCTTGGGTAGCAAAATGGGAAGAAAAAGATAACCACTTTCGTATTCATTTGGATTCAATAATTCAGCCTTTTTTTATCTTTTTATGTTTCTATCTTTTTCGATTCCCCAGCATTTGTTTTCGTGTTGATGATTAAGGTTATCATTTAGTACTAGCAGAGGGTTATCTAGAAGTACCAGACAGGCTTTTTGGTAACTGTCAAAAAAAAAAAAGAGTTCAACTGTGTACAATTGTTAGTAAAAATTAGAAATTAAAAGTCAGTAGAAAACAAACACAGCACATGACATGTCTTAATTGGCTGCAATATTTCAAGTCTTCTTTTTGTCTTGATTGATTGTGATCCCCTTATTCTTGGTCAGCTTGTAGTTGTAGTATCATGGTTGAATTCACAGTATTCATGCATTGCCCATGCTTTTTTTTTTTTCTCAGGGAAAACTTTGGGGGAATTCCTTGAATTATTTCGCCAGAATTGTGACTAGTCTTCATTGATTTTTAGAGAATTCATGGGAGAATCAATAGTGGAAAGACCAACTATTGAGAGCAAGGTACGGCATTGTCCTGTGGGGGTGATCCATTGAAGGTGGACCGATGCAGTAATTTTGTTCTCAGCCCTCCTTCATGGAGCTTCTTCATATTATTCTGTCCCTTTTAGATTCTTAAATGATTCCATCCATAATTGCAAGATTTACGCCTCACTCCTCTACGCTGATATGTTATGAACTATCATTTGCTTTTCCAGTTTTGCTTTTTATTTTTCTTTTAAGATTTGGGTACTTTTTGTTGGTTTCTTGATATATTTAACAGATGGGTGAATCTGTTCATCCTACTGCTACTCTTGAAGTATCAGTTTCATTTGGTCGATTTCAGAATGATGCACTTTCCTGGGAAAAATGGTCTTCTTTCTCGCCAAATAAGTATTTGGAAGAAGTTGAGAAGTGTTCTACGCCTGGATCAGTAGCACAAAAGAAGGCCTACTTTGAAGCCCACTACAAGAAGATTGCTGCCCGGAAGGCTGAGCTATCTGAGCAGGAAAAACCAGTAGAGTCTTCGCCAACTAGCTCCGATGAACCAGAGCCGAAAGACCATCCCAAAACTACTGCATGTGCAACTAATGGTAATGGTGAAATTCATTTCTCCAGTGACGAGAGGCCTGCACAAGATGTTAAGCCAGAATTCAGTACGGCGGATTCTGAGAAAGGAAAAGAGGATAATTCTACTGATGTAAATTCTCAAGATTTGACAATTGAGGACGAAACAAAGGGAGACAGAGATGCTACTTCAACTACCGCTGGATCAAGTGACAAGGAAGAACCTGTGGAAGAATTGACTGAGAGCCCAGTTGGCCCTGAATCAAATGTCACAGAAGAATTCACTGAAGTTCAAGTTCAAGAAGGGCCTGCTAAGGAGAGTTGTCCAGAGGTGACAGAACAACAACCTCTGAAGGTGGAGGAAGCCAAAAAGGCTGTTAGAGATAGAAACAAGGGCCAAAGACCATCTGCACGGTCTAACACCCAAAAGGTAAAGTCAGACATTTAGCTATTTCTTGTCAAGCTCAAAAGGAGGGAGAGAAAAGACATGTTTTCTTCTTTTGGTATTTTGGATATTTGTGCTTTGATCCATTTTTCTCAAGTTCAATTCTTGTTTTTCTGTAGATTACTCCACGTAAAAAAGAGCAGATCTCAACCGAGGAAAGAAAAAAAGTAGCATCACCTGCAACTAAATCATCATCACCTGCAATTAAATCATCAACAGCTGCTAAATTATCTCACTTTTCTGCTCCAAGATTATCAAGGTCAACAATGATGCCTCCTCCTCAAGCGTCCTCTAAGAAGGCCAATGGCTCAATATTGCCAAAAAGCAAGACTACTCCTGGAGGATATAGGAAATCAGTTCCTACATCTCTCCACATGTCTCTCAGTTTGGATCCTGTGAATTCAGGGGCTTCTTTTACCGGGAAATCTTTGATTATGGAGAAAATGGGGGATAAGGAGATAGTTCGGCGAGCATTTAAGACATTTCAAAACAGTATCAATGGGTTAAGATCATCAACTGATGGGTTATTTAGTGGATCGCAGCAGGTTTGCCACTTTCTCATAATCATGATTGATTGTTTCATAATTCTGGTGTGATTTATCAAAAAGTGAAAAAGGAAAAAGCTGAATAATTTGGTCCATGTTTGTCTCCCCTTTTTCCACCATCGATGTGCAAGGGGATTCTTTTCCTTTTCCCTCTGAATTCTGTAAGTTTGTTTATTTCATGGAGCATTCCAATATGCTTTGGCAGGTCTCTTACAAGGAGTCTGAGAAGAAGGTTCCTAATACTTCGACTCCTCAAAAAGAAAATGAAGGGTAATCCCTGCTGTTGTGTTTTTATTACTAGATGATATCAAATGGATTGCAAGACTGTGTGTTTACCGTTTCTTTACCTTTCCTCCCGGGGAGACTAGTTGGTCATGTTTATTATATCTCTGGGATGCCATTTCACATATTCTAAGCCTTGGGGAAGTCTATAGGGAATTATTTATAGCTTTCCAGGTCTTTTGGCTCTCAAAATTTGCTTTCTGCCTTATAACTTTCAGTGGATAAATCCAAACATCTTCTTGGGAATGTTTGCAATGCTTGAGTTTTTAGATAGTTACATATTATCTGTTCAACAACGTCCGTAGAAGGTTAAAAGGAGATAAAAGAAAGTCATTGGAGAAACTATTTTCAGCCTCAAGACATGCTGTTCTTATAAGCTTTTTCAAGCACGGTGCTCAACTTGTGATATTGTCTTTCACACAAATTAGTTTACTGATAAATAGGTATTCAATCTTTATTTTGTTAGAAGGATATAAAAGAAAGTCATAGGAGAAACCATTTTCAGCCTCAAGACATGCTGTTCTTATAAGCTTTTTCAAGCACGGTGCTCAACTTGTGATATTGTCTTTCACACAAATTAGTTTACTGATAAATAGGTATTCAATCTTTATTTTGATGTAAGAGAATTCATTGCTTTCAGACGTAGGAAAAACACAGAGAAGATAACTCAAGGAGGCCTCTTTGGAAATAAAGCAAACCATTTATCCATGGGGTAATATGCTATATTCCTTATCTCATGTGCAGCTAACTTTCTTGGCAACCCTTTTTGTTCTAGTAGTTACATATTCTGTAACATGATAGTTTCTTGATATTTCTGAATTTGAAACTATACTGGCCTTAAGTTGGAGTTTTCTTGCTAGCTAAATTTTGTTTGATGAACAGGTCACAAAAAGGTCCTGGGGTAGATAAAAAGTTTGCATATGCTGCTTCACCTTCTGCCGGTCTGAGAAGTGAGGCTGTAGGGGAAAAAAAGAAACAGGTATGCTTCTCTCAGCAAAACCTGATATTCCTCCTTATCCCTTATTTTAATGTGGTTTCTTACTCCAGAGAAATTAAATATGGTTCTTGTTTCCCTAATACCTTTAATTGAGCAACTTGTTGATGCATGCCTGCTGTTACCCTACAGGACAAGTCAAATATGAGAGGGGCTGGAAGATCACAACTTGGTGCCAAGAAAAAGGTACACTTAGACTTCTAGTTGTTTCTTCTTGTTAGCTTATTCTTTTGGCTTAAGGAAGTTAGATTGCTTGCGATTAAGTTTATAACAAAGAAACTGTTCTGGAGTCAGGAGGGACAGGAAGCTCAGATGAAAAATTTTAGGCAAGGGATCAGTTCCAAGGCCAGTTCAATCCCAGTGGTTAACCAGGGAAAAGCAATGCCCAAGATTCCTGCAGAAAAGGTATTCTGAGACTTCTTTTATGGTTTGACAAATCCCTCCATGAGGGATATAATGGGTGAGAGAGATTTCACTCTATCTTCAGTTAGGCTTTTCTGTATTCAAGAGCCTTCTCCTTGCATAAAATGCATGGATCCATTCCTGCAAAGGTGGTTAGGTGAATGCTACCATGTAAATTATTGGTGTGTTGTTTGTTGATAAGAAAAATTTAATAAATTGTAGTACTTAACCATTTGAAGCTGGTCTTGCAACATTAGGTGCAATGGTAAATTAGTTCGGTTCACAGGGGATTGACCTAATGCTTCATATTTATTTATTTAGGCGGGCAGCGGGTGTTCATAGTGAGATATAGCTTCAAACTCTGAATATGAAGGTTAGGCTGGTACAGAAATCATATAGCTTTGGTGCACTTACCTAACTAGTGCTGGACTCCCCTTCATGTCCTTCTCTAAGCTTACTACTGAATAAGGAAAAGGTTTCCTTGTTTTTTTCCCCTTTAACTTTTGTATGCTAAATCTACCAGTGGCTGGAGGCCACTCTAGCTTGGAGAATAGGAATGCAGGCATACTAATCATAAAATTAGTGTGTTTTCCTAGGAATCTCTTGTTTGATGACTGGATATGGGTTCAGTAAAGGTGGTTTTCTTTAGTTATGGTCATGTTCAATCCAGAATAGTTTGTTCACTCTGTTGCAATGCTTCCTTCTATCAATCTTGTATTTGGTGTCATTTGTCTGCTTATGCTGTTGCTATTGATAATTATGGATGTTACGATTTCTTTATCTCTCCACACTTTTTATCCTCCTGTTGTTTACCTGTCCCCCACTGCACATTCCAGATCATGTCAAATTTTAGCAACCATATCAGTTGACAAAATATGGGAAAGCCTCAAAAGAAACTAGGGGACGAAAAGTTTGCTGTGGTTGTTTGGGTGCAGTTTATGTAGCTTATCAACGGTAAATTTTCAAATCACTGGTGGAAATGTAAATTCCCCTACCATGAGGAGTCAGGAAAGGATATTTTAGTTTGACTTTCATTTAGGCAGCCATTGTATTATTTGCCAAAGTTTATATTTATTTATTTATGGGTTGGGAATGGGGGCTGAGCTCTAAATGAAAAAATTTTCTTCGTTAGGTTTAAGTACACCCAATAATCTTAATGATGACATCTTTATGCAGCAGTAAATCTTTTAATCGATGGAAAGAGACGTCAAACTTGAGAATTAGAGAATATAGGTTTAAAATAAGTCAAGTGGCAGATATACTCCTGTACACAAAAACTAGGTTTCTCTAAAGTCATCCTGATGATCTGGATGGAGCTGAATAAGGTTGGCCAAACTTTCATAAAAATCGAGGATGAAGTTCTCTGACATGACCGTAAAAAATTGGTAATCTGCCCAAGAATTTATGCATGCCTGTTTCTTCATGACTGAGTTAGCAGTTTTCTTCTGCCAAAAGGTGTGTTAAATGTATAGTAACATTAATATTCAAGTTTGGAGCCTCCTGAACAATATCCTGTTTTTAAACAAAGTGGATAAGGTCAACCTTTGCTCAGGTGCAAGAATGTAATTTTTATTGTACTTGAAGCCATGCCTGTAACCATAGGAGGATCAGACATATATATTGTTCAGTCACATCTAACTGGTATTTTTATACTCTCTCTGTTTGGACAGCTAACTCTTCATATTGGAATTCTGTTTTATACTTTAATTCTATAAGATGTATATCTTATTCTTGACATCTGAACTTCCAGGAGGATAAGGAAAAGATCCCTCGTCAACCTACTTCAGAAAGGTGAAGGATTCGAATGTGAATTGCAGACATCTTCTCAATAGTTACCGCCTATAAATGTGTAGTTCTGAAGAGTGTAAAAGGTTTTCTACAGCTGTCAAATACAGTCCCTATTATCTCCTCTGCTACTGAGAAAAATTGTCCCATACAGGAGGAGAGCAATGAAGAGTATTTTTAATTTTTCCTGCCTGCAGAATGGTATTTCAAAAGGTTTCATTTTTGTTGTTTAGTATATCATTTGGATAGATGTAGCTTTGACTCTAGACTTAATGGTACTACTATCAAGACTTTCTTTTTCTGTTCTAGCTATAGGAAGTGTACAGATACAGAATACAAGTTGGATATTCATTCCAAAAGACAGTGTTGCATATGCATTAGCTATATTTGAAGATCAAGCTTGTAGGCATCACTATTCAGTGAGATTAGTAACCTTTTTGCATAATCTACTATTGTTTTCTAAACCCCATAACAGGGTTCAGTTTCAGATTGGCAAAGAGCATAGAAAAAAAAAAGGCGGATTCTGCAGTGAAAGAGATGAAGGATCATCTAATTTCTGCTTTTGTGCAAGTAATTGAGATATTTATCTGTTTGCAAGTAGGGATAGAAGTATTACTTACTCTGAACAGGTTTTCATGTGCATGCTGAAGGGTTTTGGTTCATCTTTAACAGTTTTCGTGGTTGAATATACTCATTCAGTGTGCAAAAAGAATCTCAGTACACCAAAACTTGTTTAGGGCACCAGATATATAAACAATGCAGAATGGAAAAGAATGTGTTATCTCATTTATGGATTGATCTGTTAGAACAAATTACAATGGTTTGAAGTATAGGAGATAGAATAATCCTGAGGAGTTTTTGAAGCCTAGTTATTACAACAACATTGGAATTAAAAACTGTAAAAATGAAATATGACAACTTTGTACCAAAGAAACAAATCTATTTTGAAATAAAAATATAAAAAACCCCATATGGCAAAGAATCTCAAATCTGAAAAAGAAAGAAAGAATTCAAGGACTTTGTACCTCTCTGGTTTTGGGCTCTTGGGACATATGTATATATATATACAAGGCTTATTCAGGGATCCTCATCAGAAGAATCATTAGAACTGTTCTTGTTTTGTTCGGACATGAAATTTGGAGGCAATTTTGGGAACTTGATAGAGGGTCTGGTTTTTGGTGATCCGGGTGAAGAAGATGGTCCAGCAGTACCAGTTGTTGATGAAGGTTTTCTCCTCTGAATATTTCTTGCAATATCAACACAAGCTCGATCAACCATTTCCAGGAAATCGTTAACTATGACAAACAATCGAAGGGGTTGCCAGTTCTTATCATTTGAAGCCCCTGCTTGATAGTAATCTGTTGTTCTTTTCACAATATCCATCACTCTGCTCTGTTCTTCCCTTAGAATTTTCGTTTCTTTTTCTGCTGCCCCTAAGAAGATTTTCATCTCCTTACTAAATCCTCCTTCCCCAGCATCACACTGCAGCAACATTTTTCGAACTTCTACTATTTGTGTTGTCAATGCTTTGCTCGTTCCATCAAGGGCATCATAATCAACGCTTGCTGCTTTCTTCACATTTGAGAATTCAGAACTGAGGCCACCTACGATTGGTAAACCAAGGATTATGTACTCTTTCTCCCTGTCATCACTTGATTGAGGGTTTTCTGGTCCTGCTGAGTTACCATAGTTGCTACTACTATGGCTATGGCTACGGCTATTGCTGCGGCTCATACTGCGATTTCTATTAAGCACACATCGTTTTCCCTCTGCTCGGACAACTTCTTCCACCACAAAGTGAAGTAATGTTGTTTTTCCATCAGTGCTTTTCACGTCAGATAGCTTCCTAAGAGCAGTGAGTTTAAATGCCTGTGCATTCCCTCTTGAAGTCCCTGCATTCATTCGGTTCCCAGCCTTCAGGATGGCTTCCAAAAGTTTCAAAAGAAGTCCCCTGGCACGAAGCTCCCTGCACCCAAATTCAAGTGTTTGGAAAGATTCCTTGAGGTGAATGATTTCGTGATCATAGTTACATCTGAAAAGCATTGCATCAAAACGAGTAAAGGCAGACGGAACTGCTTTAAGGAGATGGTACAGGAAAGACTCAGCATCAGCTAGTCTGGTCGGATCTCCATCAAATGCAAGTATTTCTGATTCTTCTTCTTTTGATGGAGCTACTTTTGTGAGCTTCTCTAGTGTGTCTGCATTTAATCCTCGTCCCTGAATGAGTGCATCAATGATGTCTTTGCGAGAAAGGGCAAGAGATTTGAGCACAATAGCTGTATTCTGGGATTTCCTGGTGTCAAGGAGAAATATCTGAGAAGGTGGACCTGATCTATTATTATCCCCTCCTTTGGGAGTAGCTGCATTACTTCGAGGAGATTTTCGATTGGTTGCAACGTATCCAAACAGGGCTTCCATAAGATCATCATCAAACCTGAAATATATTACAACATTAATTTGAGAAGTATAAGGAAAAACAAGCATCAAAATTTTCCATGGATTCCTAACATAAGTTAAAATTTTAATTGTTTCTTACTTGAAGGAGCCTCCCTCAATCTTGTCCCATACCATTGAGTGATCAGCAGCATTAGGATTCACCTTATCCCAGTGTAAAGGCTTCAGTTTCACTTGTCCATCTCCATTTCCTGTTTCACTTTCTCCCTTTGGTACAGAAGGGGGTTTTGATGATGAAGCCAAGCTACCTGCCGTCTTAGGCAGTGGAGGCGGTGGAGGACCTTTGTTAGGTTGAACAGGTGGTGGTGGTGGAGGAGGAGGACGACTTGGCCCCTTTGCAACTGCCCCAATAGCCAAAGATGCCACCGGGGGTGGGGGTGGGGGTGGTGGAGGTGGAGGTGAAGGTGGCGAGCGCGTTCCTAATTGAATTGATGAATTTTGTTTCCCTATTGCCTTGAAAGAATTTGCTTCAGAACTTTTTGCTGCTGCTCGAGCTTGATTTTCAGCTGGTATGTCATTCCATATAGAGCTTTGGGAAGTTGAAGATTTTCCTCTTAGCAATGGAATTTCATGGATAGGTTCACTTCTGATCATTTGCTTCTCTTCTTCTTTCTCTTCGTGCCTGATGATATTATTGAAAACCTGCTTCTCAAAATTATCTTTTGCATCTTCCCGTTCTAATTTTCTCCAGTAAAGAACATCTAAACCATCTTCATCAACTATGACTCCCTTAAGATTACCATTAAATTTCATGAATTCGTTCTGTGGAACTGCAACCACGGGAGTCCCGCCACCAACGCCACCTCCACCTCCACCGCCACCGCCACCGCCACCCCCACCGTCATATGGATTATTATACGGATTTTCAACGATTCTGTCCCTTTTCCGACGCGAACGCCTCTGCTGCAGGAAGAAGAAGAACAGCCCTGATAAAACCAAAGTGCTGGCAGCTGTTATTCCAATTGCAGTGCCAACTGCTCTCTTTGATGAACTTGAACCTCTTGACGTCGCAGTAGGAACTTGCTGCTGCGAAGGTGGCGGAGAAACTGCAGGTGGATTGGGTGTGGAGGAGTTAGGCGAGGGAGGAGGAGGAGGTGTTGTATTGAAGGGAAATGGATAGAAAGTCTCAATATTTCGAGGTGAAGAACCAAACTGACATGAAGATTGCGGAATAGCGGAAATTATCAGAAGAAAGAATAAATGAAGAATCGAAGATGAATGAAGAAGCTTTACAGACATGATTTCTCGGAGAGAATCGAAAAGAATAAAAAGAAAGCTATGGAAGTTGAATCTTTGTTTTGCCTAATTTTGAGCATTGCTGATCTTCGAATGCTTTTCTTGATTTGTCTGTCTTCTTTTTCTTTTGGGTTTTGGTTGATGAAAGTTTCAAAAGGAAGCAGTTGACAGTTGTGATATATCCCCCCACACCAAACCAAATAGAAATTCCAGAAACAAGTAAATATATCTCATCTAAGTAACAATTTTACTAAAGAATACATAAATATGTCATGAATTTAGGTTATTGAAATTAAGAAATAATATTACCTTATAAAGAAAAAAATATAAAATTTTAATTCATTTTTTGTCTTCTTTTTTTTTTTTTTTAA
>JAXGGT010000141.1:1466551-1477702 GCA_035583425.1 Marsdenia floribunda | reverse complement strand
CAATATCGATGAAACTTGCGGAGGACTAATATTTATAGTAGTTTGGAGATGTAGTTTTCAGAAAACAAAAAACTCAAATCCTACTCGGATTCGGATTTCTAAAATAGAACGAAAAGGCACTTCCAATTCCAAAAGAATTGGTAACAAACTGAAACACCTTTCCGTTATTTATTTATTTATTTTTATTTAAATCTATTAACTTGTTTATTTTATTACAAAAAAAAAAAAATTGTTTATTTATAGCAAGGAATAAATTTTATTTTGGTAAATTAAATTACTCATTAAAGTCTGTGAGATATCATGTTAGACATCCAATTAAATCAGAAAAAAAAATTATTAACATAGTTAATCTCAAATTAATAAAATATTAAAATATTAAAAATATAAATTTATTATTAAAATTTTAATTTACCGATTAAAATAAAATAAATTAATACACTAAAAAAGATATAAAGTCTATCGTAATTTTATTGATATAATAACATACAGATAGAGTAATGGTAAATATTCTATATTAATAAGCAGATAGGGAACCCATCCCAAATATATATATATATATAATACTTTTAATTATATATTTATAATAAAAATAATATAATATAATAATCACAATAATTAATTATTTAAAATTTAAAAATAAATTATAATAATTATTTAGTAAATATTAAATTAGATACAAATTAATAAAATAATAACTATAATATATACTTATTTAATTATATATACGATATATACTTATAAATAAAATCATAATTATCATGATAATAATTGAATTTTTTAAAATAAAATTATTTAGTAAATAATAAATTGGTTACAAACTAATTAAACAATAACCATAATATTCAATTTCTTAATTCTATATTTTATAAAAATAAAATTATATTAATATAGTAATTGTATTTTTTAAAATAGTACATCTCATTTACAAGATTATAAACTCATAATACCATATCATCAAGCTTTTGAATAAATATAATGATTCTATTTTAAAAATTTCATGTAAATATTTAATATAAAAAATTATATATTATATAAATAGTTATAAATCATCATATTAAATTTAGTATATATAATATAATTATTTATAAATATATATTTTTCATAACTAACCATTTTAAAATTTTAGTTCTATAATTCTAATTCAATAATATTTATAATTTTATTTTTATATAAATTAGTGATAAACTCGTATTTGAAAGGATAGAAATGTTTTTTTTAAAAAAAATAAAATTTAATTTTATAATTTTAAATTTTTTTTAAAAAGATTATATTAAAAAATTTGCCAATACTTTATTTTTTTATTTTACGAAATTTATTGATTAATTTATTATTAATAATTTAATTAAAAATAAAAAATAAAAAATTTAATAAGAAATATAGCGATGAAAATTTTTTATAATGATTCTCAATTACGGATGTAAAAATTATTACTCGTCAGGGATGGAAAATATATATAGAAATTGGGGATGAGAAAGAAGTTCCCTGCGAATCCCCTTCCAGTTGCCATCCCTAATTAATGTTGAGGATAAAGTCAAAAACAGTCGACCCGTTTAATAATAATTTTGAGTTATAAACAATTCAACAGTATAATCTATTTTTGACCTATATTATCGTTTAAATAAATAAATAAATAAATTTTTTTTATTATTTTTAATTATATATTTTAATTTATTAAATAACTTAAATTATTTTTATTATTTTTAAATTTTATATAATTTAATTAAATAATATTTATATTTTTATAAATTAAATAAATAAATAATCGAAATATTAGCTTCAATAATTTTTAACGGGAACCCTTTTTAGGACACCATATCACCGGTAGCCGGTGTGCAAATTTGGGTCAAAAGAAGACCCAGTAAATGAAATTTTAAAGCGGTGGCAGGGGAAATCCGTCAAACTCACGGTGAAAAGTGGAGAGTAACTGTCACCTAGGATAAACCGAGATTCTCTTTCAAGTGCAACGACTCCCCCAAGTGGATCATCCAAGAATTTCGCAGGACTATGAATCTATTTTCTCGCCCTTAAATCGGAATAATATCCCCGGAATCTCCTATCCATATTCCTAATTGAAGTATTCTCATTTCTCAGTCATGCCCTACCCTCAGAAGCTATGGTTATTGAGATTGTTATGGATTTTAGGGATAGGGTTAGGTTTTGGGGATGCTTGGAAGATGCCTTTTACAGTTAAGGATGTGCTTCCTCTGCTACCTCATGAAATTTCGTGGCCAGTGCTTAATAATATCCATAGTGCTGTGGATTTGTTGCCTTCTTATGTTGGATCGCTTGCTCCAGATAATGGGTCCATTGAGTGGAAAGGCGCTTGTTTCTTTGATAACAAAGCTCGAGTTGAATTTACCAGCTCTGGGGATCGTGGAATTGGTGGTGCAGTTGTTTTTCTCTCGGTTTGTTTCTTTCAGCTCGTTTATTTATTTCAAAATCTGTTCCTTGCATAGTAGATGGTCATTTAGGCTCATGGAGCGAGGAATAATTGGGATATGGGTTCATTAGATTTTTATGCTTTGTTGTTGTACTGCAAACTAAAATCTTTTAGTTAATAGTTATTAGAGTCATTAGTTTGGTTATTGGATTATTCGGAGGAATCACATAAGACCATTAAGATTGAGCAATAAAATCCATATAATCACTTTGGGGAGTCTTGTACGATTTTAAAGTGTATAATATTTTACTACTGCACGAACGAATGGACTCAAGTAGACATTGACTATTGGTTTGGTGCTAGCTTGAACTTATTCATTAATGTTTACCAACTTCAGTGGAAATATGTTCATTAATTTAAATGCATATTTTTACTCCATTTTGCAAAATGACGATGGCCATTTGTCGTGGCTTGATGATTTGAGATAGATATTTAAAGCTGAAAAGTTGACCTTTTAAGCATGATGTACAAATGCTGATGTCGAGTTTAATGTATTCATCACCCAAATGCACCCGGAAACAGGTTTACCATGATATGTGTTGCCTGTAATTGTCTTTGTTCTGGAGGGCTATTATTTCATCGAGTTCATAATATTTCCCCTCCGTGTTACTAATGCAAATAAATGAACTTTATCTTTTGATATTTATATATATATATATATTCATGGCTTCTTGGTCTAATTTTCTTTTATTTTAATTTTATATATTTGTAAACACTTCTCCATCCACAGACTGCTGCAGCTCAAAGCTGGACATGTATGGATCTGTATGTATTTGCCACACCTTATAGGGTTACCTGGGATTACTACTTCTCTGCTCGAGAACACACATTGAAGATAGATTCTTGGGAGGAACCTGCAGAAGAGGAATATGTATCCTTCTATTTCTCATTCTCCACATCTTTCTTTCTCTGAATATTTAAATATTGATATGGCTGTCCAGGTCACAAGGTTTATTTTTTGAAAACTGAGCAGGTAAGGGAGCATGGAATTTCCGTGTTTCTTATGCCATCAGGAATGCTGGGGACCTTGCTTTCCTTAGTTGATGTATTGCCCCTCTTCTCTAATACGGCCTGGGGGCAGAATGCAAACCTTGCTTTTCTGAAGAACCACATGGGGGCATCATTTGAGAGACGTCCTAAGCCATGGCATGCAACTATTAATCCAGATGATGTTCATACTGGTGATTTTCTAGCAGTGTCAAAGATTCGTGGTCGCTGGGGTGGATTTGAGACACTTGAGAAGTGGGTTACAGGTGCATTTGCTGGTCATACAGCTGTTTGTTTGAAGGATGAGTCTGGTAAACTTTGGGTTGGCGAATCAGGGCACGAGAACGAAAAGGTATGCCAAGAACAACTATTATGATTCAACAATGGACTTTAAGGAAAATGAAAAGTTATTAAAGAAGCACAGGAGCTACTGTGTGCTTAATTGTTTAGTCAAGTTTCGATGCACTAATTAAAGGCCCATGCTAAGTGTTCTAAATGTTTAAATGTATAATGCTAGCTGAAGTTTGCCACATCATTCTGTATTATTCTTCGGTTAACAGCATAATATTAAGTTTACCATATATACATAGGTATAGTAGTTGCTCCTTACCATTCTTTACGTGCAGATTTTATATTCAGTAGTATGTCTGATACGTAATTTGCTGATTTTATTTCAGGGAGAAGAAATTATCGTTGTGATCCCTTGGGATGAATGGTGGGAATTAGCACTGAAGGATAATTCTAATCCACAGATAGCATTATTACCCTTACATCCCAATATACGTGCTAGATTTAACTCTACTGCTGCTTGGGAATATGCAAGGAGCATGTCAGGCAAACCATATGGTTACCACAACATGATTTTTAGTTGGATTGATACTGTAGCTGATAATTATCCACCACCTCTTGATACTCACTTGGTATAAACTGTACTTTTTACCCTTCTTTATGTTCTTAGTATTAATGGTTAACATATAACTAATAATCTGAATGTGGCTATATATATACATTCCTGACTTTAGGTTTCATCAGAAGTAGTATCCATACTTGCTTTTATGTGATCCTAAAACCAATTTTACTAACTCTTGATCAGATTTTGTTGTAGTAAAATCTCCTTTTTATTCTGTTGTTGTCTATTTGCAGGTATTTTTGCCTGTACTTTCAATATGAGAAGTGAAAAAATCGAGTAATTTTAGTTTCCATGGGCCCATTTTTTTAATAATTTTTTTTTTTTGCTTTAGATGCTGTACATTGTCGTTGTAGTTCCTCTCCATGATTATGTTAATTACTGGAACGGTTATAATTTTTCACTCGAACAGTTATGTATATGAATTTCCTGCACTGCTGAATATATGTATTACGTTATCTCTCTCATATCACCAATTTATCTATCTTTATTTTGTCCTGAACTGTCTTGAAATATTGTGAAAACTTAGCAACTCACAAGGATGTCATTCCAGGTGGTTTCAGTCATGTCTATGTGGGCAAGAGTTCAGCCAACATATGCTGCTAATATGTGGAATGAGGCTCTAAATAAGCGACTAGGGACTGAGGTGATACTAGCGTCATGGGTATGTTTTATTGTTGACGATACCAGTAAATTGTGACTCATTTCAGGTTTTCTGATTTCTTCTGCAGGATCTAGACTTATATGGCATTCTTGCTGAGACTGAAAGACGTGGTTTAACCTTTGATCAGTTACTAACTATTCCAGAGCAAGATGAATGGATATACAGTGATGGAAAGTCGACTACATGTGTTGCTTTTATTTTAGCGATGTATAAGGAAGCAGGAATTTTTCATCCAGTTTCTGACTCAATTCAAGTAACTGAGTTCACTGTGAGTATTTTGTTGCGTGCCTGTGTGATTCTATTCTGTCTAGAATGAAACTCTTCTTTCTGTTTATGAGCACAATCACCATTTGGGTTTTCTTACCTTCCAGATTAAAGATGCATACATGCTTAAAATTTTTGAGGATAATCAAACACGCCTACCAAAGTGGTGCAACAGTGGAGACGATCAGCTACCTTTCTGCCAGATTCTCGGTGAGTATAGAATGGAACTACCACACTACAACACTTTGGAGCCATATGCCAACATGAATGAGAATTGTCCTTCTTTACCTCCAACTTATGAGAGACCTATACGCTGCTAGAGCTAAAGCTTCTAAGTTTTTCAAAGCTGGAATTTGTTGTTGATGTTGATCATCTACTACGTATACTTGGTGTGTTACAATATTGTCCATCATCTTCTGTAAATAGTTGTTACTACGTCTATAAGAAGATAAGGACATTGCTGTTCATTTTCTATATATATACATATATATATTTACAGGAAGGCTAATCACAACTTTGAAATAATCTAGACATGATATTGGTCTTTGGATGGTTATCATATGGAAATAAAAGGAATGTTTAATTTGATTTCCTATGTGTTTTATCTGGTATCTGATTCTGATATTCACTACAAATCAGAACTAGGTCAAGTTGAAAGTTACTTTGGGTAACTAAAATGTTTTACATTGATAAGATTGGAAATTGATAATATATATATATATAAATTTAATTTATTTAATGTGCATTTGTAGTTTAATTGCTAGTTGTCTGATTTTTAATTATTTGAAATATATCTTTTGAATTAACTCACAAACTTGCTTATATATATATATAAAATATTACATGGAAAAAAGTAATTACATCAATGAATGTGTAACTGTAATCGACTTAAAATTTTATTCGAGTTTGTTCGATTATTTGTTTGTATAATTTAAAAATGTTATTTAACTGTCAAGTTTCGAGTTGGAGTTCAAATTATATTTTTTAAAAAATTGTGAAAATGCCACCCAAGAATGTTGTTAACACTTTGTTGGTCTTTTTCTTTTTCTTAATTTTATTTTTGAGTCTTCTTGTGAGATAACTAGGGTAGAACAGCCTTTCTAGTCTTGAAAGTTAATGGTTGTGCATAAGATTTTTTTTTTTTTTTTTTTTTTTTTTAAAATAATTTTGTACTTTGCAATTGAGTGATAGGGAGGGGGAAAGACAACATTATTAGGAAAAAATGAAAATGGTATACAGATACAGTGAGAAGAGACAAAATCGGGGAAGGATGTTATGAACTTTTTTTTCTTAATGGAAGAGAGATGATTGGAGGCGAAGGCTGGTAGACACCACAAAGACCGGTGGCAAAGCATGAATTAAGCACTTCCTTTCTGAGGCTCCAAAACCTGCCCTGCTCCACATTACGTGGCCGGAGAGGCCACCGGTGACAAAGGAAGAGAGAAATTATTTCAAATTCCTTGGAGCAGATGACCGAGGTCCGAGAAGAGAAGAGGAGCAGCCGAACCAAGTAGGGAGGGAGGGAGAAAAGAAAGAAAAAGGAATCTCTTTTTTTTTTTAGTATTGATGTTAAAAAAATTCTAACCCTAAATATTATATATATATATATATTTTTAAGAACTTTTCCTAGTATGTTGATCAAGTTTCTTTCCTTAGAACTTTTGACTTGTCAAGAAGTCTAGGGGGTCGAATCTCTCCTTCCTTCTGGTTTGCTAAGAGGTGAAATAGTAACCTCACTCGGGTTTTCCACTATTAGGTCGGCTTTCCTGGGTGGATTAGTTTGGGCAGGAAGGATCCTGAGATACCACCACCGTAAAAAAAAAAATTACATTTTTTTTATTCAAATAATAATTTATATAATATATAATTATTATAATTTGTTCGTTCAATTATGTTTGCAAACACCGTTTAAGTTTGTTCGAATATTAATTAAACTTAGTAAAATATTTGAATTCAATTTATTTAATAAACAAATGAGCTTTAATTGAGCTCAAACAAATTTTGTATGCGAATCCCTAAATGAATGACAAAAGGAATAAAAAAGAAAAAAGGGAAACATCTGAATTCATCATGGAATTTACATCTTCGCTGTGCAAGCTTTCTTTTAACAGTTGATGTACAGATCTTTCTCCTCAGCATTCATCAAACACCCCCCAACCCTCCAAAGAAAAATGGGTATCAATTTTTCTCTGATCATATTTTCCACGAAAATACAATAAATACAAAGAGAAAAAAAAAAAAAAAAAAAAAACTAATAAATTTGAGGAGTTTGGCCATTCCAAGCTGAATACTCTTGTCGAACCATTACTGCAATTTGAACAAGAATCCCTAAAATGACACATGAAATTCCTACCAAAATTACAAGAAACAATATAATTAGGGTTATCTCAAGAGACCGTTCAGAAATTTGAGCTAAGGTAACGGACATGGTGGTGTTTTTTCTCCAGGGAGGAGGAGAGGAGAGGGCTTCGTTAGGAAGGAGGAAAGAGATGATTCTTCCTTCTTTCTTTTTTTTTTTTTCTTCTTTCTCTTTCATGATTGACCAATTGCTGGTAAGGTAGGGTAAGGTGAGGTGAGGAAGAAGGAACGTTTATTGGCTTAGTTTAATTAGTTATTTAAAACCTTCCCTATTTATAATGGTTATTAATACTTCCCTTTCTAATTACTATTTAATTATTTTTTTTAAACAATTACTAGTTAATTAATTAAGGGAAAATTAAGAATGATTTTGTCATTAAAATCGATCATTATTCCTTTTTTTTTTTTAAATCAACACGACATTTATATATATTTTTGCTTTAATATATTCTATTATTAATGTTTTACAACTAATATATGTTAATTAATATTTCTTGATTGAAGAAAGAAAATAAAGTTAAAGGATAATTTATTTTTTTCAACTAAAAGATATATTAATTTTTGTGTTTTATTAAAATAGTGTGATGTATTGTTTAGTTCATGGATAATCCCTCTAATTTTTTTTTTTAATAATAATTATTATTTTTTAACTTGGCATATACAAGAAATTACAAAGAAAACACAATTATGTGTCTTTTAATTAAAGAGACGAAAATATCTTTTAATTTTATTTTTTTCAATAAGAATAATTAAAATAAATATGAATTGTCAAACATTAATTATAAGGATATTAAGAGTAAAATATTAACAAATGCACCTTAATTTCTTGATACAAGTAAAAAATAAAAATAATAATAATAAAGAGAGTATATTTTTGATTTAATAGCTATTCTTTAATCTCCAAAACTTAAAGTACCTTTCAAATTTTGTATTTTATGTATTTTTTTTTTGTCACAAAAATAATCTATAATACTACAAAATCTAAATAATGAAAGACAACATAAGAAGTTGCTCCATTTTTTCTCTTCACACATTATCTATTTATTTCATATAGGAGAAATCTTACTCAAAAGAATATTTCTCTAAAAAAAAAACAAAAAACAAAAACAAAATTTTCAACAGTATTATATTATATATACGAGTAAGAATTATAAAGAAGTATTTTAACTATTTTCTATATAAAAAGAAAGAAGGTGATTTAAAATTATGTTTTTTCTTTTAAAAAAAATTTCTTATTGAATTAGATTTCTATGTAGAAACTAATGTCACCTCAGAGAAAAATGATGAAAGTTATGTAGTTTGGTGATATCAATAGTTATCTATTACAACAGTTGCATTGTAGATTTTTCTTTTGTTAAATTTTAGAGAGGAACTCCTTAATCCTTTGTTTGGCAACTGATATAAGTGGTAAGCGTTTGTAAATGTTACACTAATTTTTTTTTATTTAATTTTTATTAGAATAATATCTTCTTTTTTTAAAAAAAAAAAATATTAAATTTTACTGACTCAATTTAGGTCAAATATAAATTAATTAAAATAGTAACTACAGTTGAATGTTGTAACAAAAACTAAAAAAAGAACTCTTTTTTCTAAGATAATTTTTTGTTATCTCACTTTTTCATTTTTTACTTATCACCTTATGAAACTTAATATAGTATTTATTGATATGTTTCTCACAATACTTTCTTTTATAATTAATGATTTACAATTAATATTCATTAATTATTCTTTATAAAAATATATATATAAAGTCAAATAATATTTTAGTTTAGTTTAGTTTTTTTTTTTTTTTTTTTTTTTTAAAAAATTATGTGTTTGCATATTATAAAGGGGGGATCGAGGGGGTGGAAAGAAAACAAAAATTAAGGAAACTCAAATAACAAATTAAAAATACAATGAAGGACATTACCAAGGAACAAATATACATATAATATATATATATATATATATCCATACAACCAATTACATAGAAGCAAAGGCAGTCATATATATAGCTGACAGATTAATTTATGTCATATGATTTCTCATAATATTTTACTAATAAAAAAAAAAAAAAAAGAAAAAGAATTTTATCATTTCTTGAAACTGTTGTTGTATTTGAGTTTGATCCAATTCACACTTGTTGAGGCTCCATTCTTCATCTTCTTCATTCCAACCGAAGCCGCTTCCTTTGTTCTCTCGTATTTTTCACTCACTCTTCTTGACATTTTCTGTGGCGGATCACCCAGCCGTTTCGCTTCCTTAGTTTGCTTTGTTTTCTTCTTCGGGGATCCCCACGGATTCTCCATTATATATTTCTCTCTCTCTTTTCTTTTATTTTCTTTCTGTCTCAGCCTCAAGAAAAACACCCCACGAATGAGGATGATGATGAATGATCACTAGGGGAAGGGGAGGGGGGAATGGAAAATGCTTTCTTGAGATACAGGGGTGGGGTGAGGTGGGGGTGGAAATTAAGGAGAGAATTAGAGAGAAACAAGGATAGTTTTGTTTCTTTTTATGTATGGCGTAATGGGACAATTGTGATGAGTAAAATATGTTAGAAATCATTCTAGAAAGAAAGAAAAAAAAGAAAAAAGGAAGATTAAGGATGAAATTCTCCATTAATGGAGGTTGGAATTGACTGGTCCAGAAGTTGATTCAACTCTTGTTCTAGAAGCCAAAGGCTTCACGGGCATCTAGGGGTTTCTCTTGTTTTCTGGCCAATAGTTTTTGGATGTTACCTAGAAGGTGAGGACCATCATTTACCCTAATATACATATATATATATATATATATATATATATATATATATATATATATACTTAAATTTTAAGATTTTTTTACCCCTTCGAATTAATAACTTTATAAATTATAAGTGTAATTATTATCAATTGAGTTAAGTCATGTTGTTAATTATTCTCTCATATATGATTCTTGTTACTGGTTACATATAAATCTTTACACATTTTATTATTATTTTTTTTTTCGAATTAATAACTTTATAAATTATAAGTGTAATTATTATCAATTGAGTTAAGTCATGTTGTTAATTATTCTCTCATATATGATTCTTGTTACTGGTTACATATAAATCTTTACACATTTTATTATTATTTTTTTTAAAAAAAATTAACATTTTTATTATAATTAAAGACTAAGGCATTATTTATAAGTGTTTGAAAAAATATACCAATATATGTCAAGTCAAAAAAAAAAAAAATTTTTATTATAGGATAAATTTATGATTATTCATACTACAAAATTTCTCTATAAAGTAATATATTGTCAAGAAGATATATTTCAATTTATAATAATTTTACTTATGATTTTAATATATTATGAATTTTAGTCATTTTAGAATTGAAAAAAAAAAAAAAAACTTTGAAATAATAATGTAGATAGTGAAAATTTATAAAGTAATTTAAATTAATTGAGTGGTAGATAAAATTCAACTTAATTACTATTATAAATTACTTTTTTATTTATTATGACGAATTGTAGGCTGACACGTGGCAGTGTTACAAAGGCTGACCAATCAGAATTGAAGGAGTG
>JAXGGT010000141.1:1436456-1466451 GCA_035583425.1 Marsdenia floribunda | reverse complement strand
CTTGTAACCCATATAAATTAAAATTAACGAAATATATTTTACATTGATTTCATTTGCATTATTATTATTTTAATTTTGTAGACGAGAAATCACTGTCCACAAATAATAATAAAAAGGGTAATATATAAATATATATATATAGTTAATGTATTTAAGTAAAATATTTAAAAGTATATCATATAGATATACTTAAAGTAATTGGTATAACTTTATGATTATGATTATTTAATTTTTAATTATAGATTATATATCTTCTAAAAATGGCCTCATTTATAAAATAAAACTCCATAAATAACTCAATTTCAAACATATAGAAATTTTTAGTTTTAATGTGTATGGAATGTGCGTTTTTAATATGATAACGCACACTCAATGTGCATTTTCTATGATTTTAATATTAAAAAAAAAAAAAAATCGTCAAGTGTGCAATAAAAATCCATCTGCATTGATTAACGCACACGCCATGTGCGTTGTAACTATACAATGTGCGTTTTTGCCTTTTTATTTTTATTTATTTTTATTTTTCCTCTTTTTCCTCATTTTTCCTTTAACTAAGAATAAGATTTAGATTGTTTCAAAAAAAAAAAAAATATATATATATATATAGATATATTTAATTGAATTTCGAATTCATAAAAAAATTAAAAATTAATATTTGAATTAAATATAATATGTTTAATTAATTAAATTACCTAATATTATAATTAATAAATAATATATTAATATTTTAACATTTGGATATATGTATATATATAATTTAACTAAAAATAGGATATAAATATTTGAATATTGAAACCATAATAAATTTAAACTTAATATTTTCAAATAAATATAATATCTTTAATTAAATCACATAATACTATAATTTAACTAAAAATACACATATAATGTGCGTTTTTTACATGACCAAAATTTTAATTCAGTGAAAACGCACATATGATGTGCATTTTTTTAACTTGAGGAAAATTTTATATGCACCGAAGACGCATACAACATGTGCATTTCTAACACATGATGTGCGTTTTTAGGCATTATTTTTTTTGAGCCATAAAATTTTTATTTTTTTTACCCTTAAAATTATTATTTTTTCCTTCATTTTTTTTTAACCTTTTAAATAAAATATAACTAAATCATTTAATCGTATAATAATCATTTTTCCATTAATACTAGTGTATGTATACACATATATGTATATATATATTTACTTAATTACAAAATTTTATCACTGTTATGATTTATTATCACGCATAAGTTATTAAAAAATTATAGGTTATATTATCTTGCAAATTATTAATAAATTAATAAATATATATATATATGTAACACTCAAAAGAAATTAACAAGTGTTACAAAGGATATATACTCGTAGTAATTAAGTAAACTTCAAAAAAATAAAATACAACTCACTTTTTAAACCATGATTATATTAAAATATAATATTATACAAATAAATAATTATATGTTATCATTCATTTATATATAATCTATCAAGGAGTATAACTATATGTTAAAATATATATATTAATTAAGTATATTTAGATCTTTTGTATGGATTCGAAATTCAATTAAGTATATGCATATCTTATTCTTAGTTAAATTATATTAATTTATTTTTTTATTAATTATAATATTAAGTGATTTAATTAATTAAAGATATTAATATTAATATTTTATTTTTTATGGTTCAAAATTTAATTAAGTATATCTATATCTTATTCTTAGTTAAAGGAGGGAGGAGGGAGAATGAGAAAAATTAAAAAAAAAAAAAAAAATGAAAAGGTAAAAACACACATTGTATGTGCATTATAGGTGTTGACGGAGCTAAAATGCACACAACGTGTCTGACAAGACAGTAACGCAGATACGTTTTTATTATACACCTGACAATTTTTAATATTAAAATCACAAAAGTTAAAACGCACACCCTGTGCATTAAGGCCAAAAATTTCCATAAATTTGAGACTGAATTATTCATGAAATTTGTTTTATAAATGAGCCATTTTAGACAAAAATCCTATACTTGAGGATTCGAATCGGTTCAAGATTAGACCGGAAGAGTCTCGTGATATTTGATCAGAATCATATCATTTAAAAAGGGGTAATTATCCTTCAAAAAATCTTACCAAAAAAAGAAATATCCTTCAAAAAATTTTAAAGACAATTAGTTTGAATATGTATATAATAATACTTATTGTATATGATTTAATTTACTGGTATTTATTTACACAAAAATAATAATAACAATAATAATCAAGAATACACGAAAATATCACTCTTCCCATGAACAAAAAAGGAAAAAAAAAAAAATAATAATAATAATCATCTGATTCTGGAACATTCCAAAAAAGAAGAAAATTCACGGTGGGGGGGAAGTGTTTCTGCTGTGCCGTGCCTTTACTACTACTACTACTTTTGATTTTTCCGGTTGCACTTGTCTTTGATCCAATGAAACCCAACGGAAGCTCCATCCTTGACTTTCTTCACACCAGTTGATGCCACGGCTTTGGTTTTATCAAGTTTATCACCAAACTTGGCCGAGAATTTCGAACCGCCATGGCCGTTCCCGTTCTTCTTCTGCTGGTCGTTGTAACTCACTGGTTCTGGATCCCATTGATCTGCCCACGTGTTCTCGAACGAACTGTTGGTCGCCATTAATTAATTAATTTCTGAATGTTCCTCCGCTCCGGCTCCGCTCCCGATCGATATATCCGGGCAAAATTAATCAAAGGAAGAAGGAAAGAAAAAAAAAAAAAAGGAAAAACAGAATAGGCTGATTTGTCCAAAGGGGGTTTTGTTTCTCTGATGGGATGGAAAAAGGAAGAATAGGCTGCTGCAGCTGACCGTTTCTGTCTCGCTATATATATATATATCTATATAGATACTGCCTTGGAAGTTGCTTACCCGAGTTAACTAAAAAACTATTGTCCCCACAATGGCTGACGTGTCATTTGTGGCCTTTTTACGACCAAAGCGTGTACGACTAACTATGCGATGGATAATTACCAAAAAAAAAAACAACTATGCGATGGATAATTTGACCGTCAACTCCTTTTGTTTATTATTATTATTATTTTATTGAAATTTTAAAATATTTTTGACTCTGATATGTCTTTTCGAATTATAAGTGAAAATATTATCACTGAACTAATTTGATTTATTATTATTATATTATTACTATTAATAATTAAGTGTAATTTAGTTGCTTAAAAATTTTAATTATAATTCAAAAAATTATGAAATAAAAAAATAAAAAATATTGAACAATTTTTATTGTTTACTATTTTAGGTCAATCAAAATTGAAACAAAATTTTGCATGGCAAGAACCTCTCTCTCTATATTTTATTTTTATTTTTAACGATGTAAGTTTAAAATAATTTTTGAATGAAAATTATATTTTATTTATGATATTCGTGATTGTTTAATGCTTATTATAGGTAAAGTGATTTACAAGTTAGCTGTACAAATAATATTTTTAATATTAGTTTAAAATTATTGTGTCAAAATTTATGGTACATTGATATTTTTATAAATTTTATGACATATTTCTATAAATATTATCGGGAAAAAAAAAAACTTAATTTCTCGATTTTTTTTTTGTCTATCAGAAGAAAAATACATTTGTTTTTGCTATATCAAGAAATTAAGTAAATATGTATTAATGTTTTTTTCTTCATGATATTCTAACAATTAATGTTTTATAAGTAATATTTTTTATTAATATATTAAGCTTAGATAATTAAGAGCATTTTCATTTTGACTAGAAAAACATAAACAACGGTGACGGCTGAATACCGAAATTAGAACGAGGCAAGGAGTAATATATCATCCATGACGAAGGAAATGATGATGGTAGACGTTAGGTGGATATCATGAAAATCCACTCGGCCTATAGCAAATGTCGGTTTGGTTTAAATGGAATATGTATATATATATATACACTTAGTTTTATTTGTACGTAATAGTTCTGGTCTTTATTGGTCGAACCGATTTCCGGTAGGTATCTGCCCTCTCCCCCCGCCCTCCTTGTTTGGCTTGTTCCACGATCACAAATCTTTGCCCTTCCGTGTAGACTTCTTCTCCAATTATTATTACTAAATTAAGAATGCGACACTTTGGTTAGAAATTCTTGTTTGAAGAAAAAGGAAGGAAGATGACTGGATTTAAACCTAAATATTTAATTTTTTGGCATGTTTAGTTGTAAATATTTTAATTTGAAATTTTAGATTATAAATAAATTAAATTGTGGTGATATTTTAGTTATTTTGGATAAAAATGATCTTAAATAAAAAATAAAATAATATATACCCATGTCCTCGCTTAAGTCTTTTTTGTCCAAAAGGATCACCAAAATAATTTATTTAGAATCTAAAATTTTAAATTAAAATATTTAGAATCAAACATACCAAAATTTTAAATATTTCGAGACTTACATATTCACAAATCTTTCAAAGAAAAAAAATTTGATAAACAATGCCAATTCTATTTACAAAACAAGAAAGATATATACATATATTCAATCAAAATAGAATATTTATTTTAATTTAATGTAAAAATTAGACAGTTTTATGGACTAATAATTTCATTACTAATTTATGGTAATGAGATTACATTAAATATTATGCCTTTTTTTTTTTTTTTAGAATATAGATAAAATGTCTATAATATTCTTTTTTTAAAAAAAATTTATGTGTATATCTCGAATTTATGATTTCTTGGATCATAAACAAAGTTGCTATTAATTGAGTTAAGTCTTCTTGACAATCTCATTAAGAATAAATATAACATTTAGGAATGAAAAAATAAATTATAGCAATATATTTATATATATATATATGTTCCAACCAATAATTAATTAAGAAATAAACTAGGATATATTTGTAATTACATATGGAATATACACAAACAATGAAGGATTCAACGAAACATATATAAACAAACAAAAATGCTTACATTCTACCTAAAAACAACAAAAACTAAAACAATTAAACAAAGAAGTTTTTTTTACATAGAATATTGACTAGAGACCTAGCAGCAGACGTACAAGCATGCATGCATACATACATATATATAATATGCATGCATGTATATGCATGTATGTATGTGTATATATCCTTTGCATGTATCAGTGTTTTTGAGTGGTCTTTTGGTACTTATCTTTGATCCAATGGAACCCAGCACGAGCTCCATCTTTAACTTTCTTGGCACCGGTGGAAGCCACAGACTTGGTTTTGTCAAACTTGTCACTAACTTTGCCGGAGAACTTAGAAGAAGATTTACCGGTTCGATCCTTACTTTGGTACCCATAAGCTGGTTCTGAATCCCATTGATCAGCCCACGATGTCTCGTTTGAAGTAAACACAGCATACGGTTCCATCTTTCTTATATATTATATATAGCAAACAATCTTATAAGTTATACACAAATAATCAAACCGAAGCAATCAAAATCAGACGGAGAATAACTATTAAGGGGGAAGCAGAGGGTATTTTTTCAGTGGTTGACGGTGGGATTTTCTTGCTTTTTATAGAGAAATGGAGATATATATAGATAAATTTGGAAAGTTGGCATATGTCTATATATATATATATATTATTGTGATGGCAGGCCATATCTTCTGTTGTATGCATGAATGGTCCGAATGAGAAGTGAAAACGTGTTGGCTGTTGTCACAACTTTGAAGATGAAACTTAACTAATAAATTTACCAAATCGAAATTAAAGCGTATTTATTGATATTTTTTTATTATTATTTTATATTAATTATTTTTATAAAAGTAGAGTTAAAAAATATTTTAATTTTTTATCAAAAAAATATAAAATTTTTTTATATTTTGTCTTTTTATCTACAATAAATAAATTTGAAACAACATGATGAGTAAATAAATATACAAGATTCGCACGTGAGTGCAACAAAGAAAATTTAATTACAAGGAAATGAAAGTCAAATTTGGTTCCTGCTTTTCCAAATTCAATTCAACTGATTGAGGGATATGGATTCTAGAATTTCAAGTTGGAAAAGGATATATATATATATATGCAAATATATATATATATATATTATAACGATCCCGCTAGCTAGAGAAAATTCTAGGGTAGGGCTACAAAAAGGATCATGGGGTTTGAAATATTTATGTAAGATCAAAAGAAGAACATATACCTCAAACAATCTTAAAGCTTTTAATCTTTAGAATCTTTAAAAGTTGTAAACTTGTAATTAATATGAGACTCTCAAAGATGGATCTTTAATTTCTATATTTTGTCTCTCTCCCCCCAAAAAGAAATTGATCTAAGTATTTTCTTGTCTTACTCCCAATATACACATGTCTTTTATCCCTTTTAAAGATAAGATAAGATAATTATATTTCTTATTTAATTAAATCTCTAATTAGTTTGAATTAAGGATATTTACTGTCGATAGTAATGACTAATTTTTTTTTGCTACAAGTAAATAACTGGGCTACGAAATGTGTTTTATTCTCATGGATTGGATTCGAACTTTCAACTTCATAATTAAAGAACGAGGAGAGCAGGTACTATGTCAGATCTAGTAATTTAGAGTGTTAATAACCTTATACGATCTAACTTTATCAGTTACGTACTAAAGGGATCTAATCGTACCCAATTAAACTAAGCTCCAATAAATTATTTTGGATTTATTAATCATATTCGATTCCTTTAAAAGAATATGAGTGTACTCCTAAGGTAAGAGTATGGCAGTACTCTTAGGGTAATTGACATTATAGGAATCTAAGAGAATTTTAAGATTTAATGATTTTATATATTACCCCTATCGATCAATGAAATTTTTTTCAATGAAGTATATATAATTACTAAAAAACCCTTAATTCAAATTCGTAATTAATATCATCTTCACTTTAATGGTATCGTGTGAACAAATCACATAATATTATAATTTGATAGTGACTATTGAATTGGTGTTTCACAATTTCTTTAAATTTCAAGAATTCTAGGTAAATATTAATTAAGTTAATTAATCCTCACACGTTAGAGATTCAAAGAATTTAAAATTAATCAACACATAATTCAGGTTTAAGGTATCAATTACGAAAATCTTATGATATTTAATTTGTATAGTTAATTCTTCAAATCAAATATCAATGGTTCAATCGAATATATCATAATATTTTATTAGTTTTTATTATGTATTTTTTTTTAGCCTCTAAGATAATTTGAACTTGTGACTTTCTGTAATTATAGGTAAGAATCTTACTACCTGAATATTGCCTTCTTGCCTTCTATTATGTATTTCTATTGGTAGTGTTTTTGGTGAAGAAAAGAGAGAGAAGAGTAAAATAGTAATCGTGTATTGGGAAGCTTTTGACTTAAAATAAGACGATAAATGCCATATAAATGCTAGGTACACATGACGTTACAAGTTCGACATTTGTTGTGTGAGAACTATATAAGAGAATTAGGGTAAGTCTTTCCTCCACAGTTGCGACACGAACAAAATTCAAATTAGTTGAAACAGTGATCTCACATAACATATGATATAATATTAATAATAATAATTTAATTGTGTATTGGTATTCGAGTTAACCAATGGAACCAGGAATCCGGAGGAAAAACCGGGAAGAAGATTATTGCTAGTTCATTGGCCCCATCAATTATTTATTTATTTTTATTAAAGAGGGGAAAAAGAAAAATGTAAAATCGAAGAAGGCAAGGAAATGTATTAATCAATTGTTCGAGAAGTTTATTGAAATTAATTAAGACTTTTTGAGTTCTCTAGCGAATGTTCGTCAGAAAAAATGTATTAATTAATTAATTATCAAAAGAGACCGGAAAAATCTTTCTTGCTAAAATAACCCTTTTTAAAATTTCCTTTTGTTTTGGAAAAAAAAAAAAAATAAAGTATTTTTTATTACATCATTCAGTTTTTAAAATCATTATTTAGGGTGTATTTAGATAAATGTTCAACTGGAAAAAAATGACTTATTTGAGACAAATTATCATTTTTTATAAATCTTATCCCCTATTATTTTTAAATTGAATTTTATGTTGAAAAAAATGTGGGTTAAATATATAGGTTTTATAGGTATAATGATTGTGTACGTACGATAATGTTTGTTTTGAAAAAAGTGTATGAGAGTGATTTTATTAATAATATATATTTTTAAATAAGGTGGGGCTCACAACCTTTATAGGTATATTTTATATGTATATTTTTGGGGGAACAAATTTTTTTTTTCAAAAAAACTTTGTCCAAATGTGTTGATGTATTGGAGACAAACATTTTTCACTCAAGTTCAAGTTCAAAAGCTTAACCAAATACAACCTTACTATTTTAATTAATTTAAACTTCAATCTTACAAATTTTTATTCAGACGAAGATTTTGCTCGTGAATCTTATAAATATTAATTCAAAAATAGTAATAAATGTTACGATAATTTAAAATAAATAAGATTAATAAATTTATTTTTTGATTTTTTTTTTAAACAAAAATTTTGGATTTAACTATTATTTTTTTAAATAAAAAATTGTCTCAAAAAGGGAGTTTTTTTTTTTTTTTTTGTAATATGTTATTCTTATCGACTAACATGAGAGGGATCTATGAAAGCAAATTCCTCAAAATAGTAACACATAGTTTAAATTTAGCACAAAACCATTTTAAGTGAGATTCAAATTAAAACCCTCCACTTAATAAATTACTTAAGTAAAAAGAGTTACAAGACTATCACCTTATTTTCCAAAAAAAAGTGTGACAATAAATGACTATAATAAAATAAAAATAAAAATAAAGAGAGATTTGGAAGGTTCCTAAGGAAAATATCCAAGCGGCTAGCTGACCTAACCTGACAGTGTCTCTTGGATGTCAAATGATTTTGTGAGCTTCCAGTAAATGTCGTATGATCCTTCTTCCACTTGGATGGCTTTCGACCACTTGATTTGTTCAGTTTTTTTGGGGAACCAATTGTTGGACTCTCCAAAGTTCAAACCCCCTATCCTTGACTTTGTTGCTTGCAAAATCTCCATCTTCTCCTTTGCCACGTCTTCTTCCCCATCATTTCCCTTAGGGAAGATAGAGAAGATGATTGGTGGATTTAATTAGTTTTAAATATTTGAGTGTTTTTAGATTGAAACTTTTTTTTAGAAAGCTCATTTTTTTCAAAAAGAATTGAGTTGATTGTGAATAACGAGGAGTAAGGTAGGGCCAATGTAAGATGTTGTCTAGTAAATGAAAGACAAAAATAATATATTTTATTAGTGTAATGATGATTTTTTATTTGAATTATATATATTTATATGTATATATTGAATATTTATAGTAAGTGAGTAAATTTTTTATTCATTTTTTTTGCCACCTCACCAAACATGAACAGTAACATGTCAGATTGGTGTCCAAATAAGTACAACTATTTTTTTTTGAGTTTGAGTGAAATTTTGAAAAAAAATCCCAATCCAAAAACAGCCTAAAGGTTTTAGTTAATTTAATTTTAGGTATTTTATTTAAATTTTAAATTATAAATAAATTATATTTTTATAATTTTAGTTATTTCAGACTAAAAAAAATTAAGTAAAAGTAATACATATTTGACAAGAAGACTTAATTCAGTCGATAGTCGTTTCACTTATGATTGGAGAGGTCATGAGTTCGAAACATGTCTTAAATAAAAATACTTCAAAATTTCAATATATATATATATCTAAAAATTATTTTGTTTATGTCTTTACTTAAGTTTTTTTTTTTTTTTGTCAGAAAAGATCGAATCCATTAATATAAGTGAAATGACAAATATAACCTTATGAACCTACTTCATTTTCGTCTTTTATTAACTACTTTTTATATACAAAAAAAAAAAAAAAAAAAAAAAACCACTTTTGATATACAAAAGGATAAAGTATTAGTTATTTATCATCCATCTCTGTAATTTTTTTTTTTTTTAATAAGATAATTTTTTTTTCTTTTCTTACAAAAAATAGTTAACTTACTCTAATTACATTTTTTTTTTTTTTAAATCGTTACATCTTGAATCATAAATAAAAATGTTATGAACTATTGAACTTAACAAAGTTAATTAATTATAATAACTAAATTATAAGACAAAAATTACTTTTAATAGTTACAAAGGTAACCAATTTCCTATTCAAGTCATAAAGATACCCTTTTGTAACAATTCAAACTCGGCTCATTTTTTTTATTTTTAAATTCCTTTTTTGGAAGAAATTCAAACTCAAAATAAAACAACTTCCCAACACGTCTTTGATTTTTGCCATTTTTTTTTATGTGATAGAAACTCTCCTCTTACCCATCTTTATACACCAAACGACTTTTCTTTTGACTTTCTTCGAAACTACCTTGAGACAAAAAAAAAAAAAAAAAAACATCGTATATATAAAATAGGAAAAACATCCCAGATTCAATCCATTGTTTCGGATTTGATCTTAATTCTTCGTCTCTAATTCAGTTGTCCGATCGGCCATGAAAATCCCAGGGTTTTTCTTCTTCGTACTGTCTTTTGGGCTAGTGTTTTCAGCTCCAACTACGGCGCATTTCTTTCCGAACTTTACTGCGATCCCTCCTTCCTTGATCCCGAAGAACACTTCATGGGATGCATTCCATAGCTTTCTTGGCTGCCATAATGGTGTAAAGATGGATGGTTTAGCAAAAGTCAAACAGTACTTCCAACGATTTGGATACATTAATTCCTCGTTCTTGAACCTTACTGATGATTTTGATGATTATCTGGAATCTGCACTCAAGACTTACCAGAAAAACTTCAATCTCAATCAGACCGGTGTGCTTGACGGTCCTACTCTGCAAAACATGATTAAGCCCAGATGTGGAAATGCTGATATTGTCAACGGCACAACTTCGATGAACTCCGGCAAGCCAACCAGCTCGTTCCTTCATACTGTTGCCCATTACTCGTTTTTCCCAGGTCGCCCGCGTTGGCCGTCGAGTAAGACGGAGTTGACCTACGCTTTCTTGCGGGAAAATCAGGTCCCGGAAAACGTTCGAGCTGTTTTTGCACGCGCTTTCGACAGGTGGTCGGAGGTAACCACGCTGAATTTTACCGAGATATCATCTTTTTCCGCGGCAGACATTAGAATTGGTTTCTTCAGCGGTGACCACAATGACGGAGAACCCTTTGACGGAGTCATGGGTACCTTGGCCCACGCGTTTTCTCCGCCGAGCGGTATGTTCCATCTGGACGGTGACGAGAACTGGGTTCTGGACGGTAACTTCTTCGACGCGCCGTCGTTCATGACGGCCGTCGATTTGGAATCGGTAGCGGTTCATGAGATTGGCCATTTGCTTGGGTTGGGTCATTCTTCAGTCGAAGATGCGATTATGTATCCGAGCATTACATCGGCGACGAGGAAGGTTGAGCTGACGGAGGACGATATTCTTGGAGTCCAAGAATTGTACGGGTCTAACCCGAATTTCAATTGGACCGGACCGACATTGACGCCGAGAAACGAGAGGGATAGCAGTGCGGCCCAAGGGATGATGATTGGTCCATTTTCTATTTACAAAATTTCTTGGGTTGTTTGTTTATCGATACTTCTAGTAATTTTTTTGTAAATTTCTCTTTAATTTTTTCCCCCCATTTTTTTGTTTTAGAATTATTATTTGTGTAAAAAAGAATGGTTATTTTCTTTATTAATCATTCTTGATGTATTATATGCATCATATTGTTTACTTTTATGTGCTCAATATGTGCCTAGCTATGATATATATATATGTATACACACTATATATAAATTTTTGTGTACAAAATTTATGTTAAATATAATTAGTTTGTTATAATTTTGTAAATATTTTTATGGATTGTAAACTTAAATTCATCATCAGTATAATATATATATATATATATATTCACATTATATTACAAAATAATAATGTTAATATAATCAAATTTTTAAATAATAATAAAATTGATGACAACAATATTGTTATAATTTTTAAGTCAAATAAAAATTATCTCATTATATCATTACTTCATTTGTTTAAGATTGTTGATGGATATCTCCCTCACAATATTAAAAGAGACATACATTAATCTTATTTAATTCAACACATAATTTAAATTTTTTTAAGAACACTGAGTAAGTTATTAATATTCTTTGCAATTTTTAATATAATCTTGATTTATATTAAATCTCTCAATATTTAAGTATGTTCATTAAAAATTTTGAGGCATTCATACATTGTAATCTATTATATGTAAATGAATAAAAAAGAATAGAAAAGGGAGAGAAAGGAATGATCCATAAGAGGAACTATGATTGAAGTAAGAAGAGAAAAATTTAAATGTGTGATGGGACATTTTCACTATGGAAAAAGATAAATAATGAAAATGGTGACCTATTAGGATTGAGTGCAGATTTCTCCTTCTTCTTACGTTGGACTTTCCTCAAAAGGCGACATGCATACCAGTAAAACAGAGGTCCTTAGCTAGCCTAGGAGTATTGTCTTTAGAGAAAACTCGTCAATAGTTAAGTTAGAGTCGAAAGTCTCTCAGTAGAATAAAAGAATATATATGTAGTGTACGGTGCATGTTTTATTGAGTAGAGAATTCCTTTTCCATCTTCTCCTTTCTATAGAATTTGGCTTTCACCTCTTACCTTTCCATGGAGGAGAGTTTGTCTATATGAATGTGTTTGGTTCAAATAAAAATAACTTTAAAAGAAGTTCATATTCCTTAAAATTCAGACAAAGTAAATAATAATGACATCTCAATAAGTTATATCTCTAATCGTAAAATAATTTCTAACAACTATCAATAAGAGTTACTAACTACTCATTGGTCCAAGTACAAAAAACTTGATTCTTCATAAATAAAGTCTCAAGTTTGTAATTTATAAATAAAGATTAACACAATAGTCAAATTCAAATTAGTTAAAATTTAAAATAACTATTCAATATCCCAATGAAGATTGCTATGAATAAAAGAAATAAAAAAAAAAAAAAAAAAATTAACGAGGACAGATATAGGTGGATTACAACGTGATTAGGGAATATTCGGTGCTCCCTGTCCAGAATGAGACATTTGAGTAGAACTTTGGTATGTACCCACTCTCTACCAAAGGAAAAAAGAAAAAAATAAAAATAAAAAAGCCAGGAAAATTCCATGCATATGATCATATTAATTAATCACTAAAATTCATTGTAAGAAGCTTTTCACATATTTAGCAAAAAACAAAAAAAAAAAAAAAGCTTTTCACGTGATTCTTGGGATGAATATTATATGATCGGGATATTTCGTTTAGTAAATAAAAATTGTGATTAAGAAGATAATAATGGTTGATGAAGATGTTCAATGTGGCTAATCTTCTTAGTACTATTCCAATGCAACTCTCAAGCAACTTCAAATATGCAAAACAAAATTCAAGGGAGAAAGGTTTCTCCGATCGATAAATTCTCCAATGATCAAGTTAGAAGAAGAGAATGGAAAGAAAAAGTTAGAAGATAAAGATAAAATTTAAAGCTTTTTTATGTTTGTATATCTGAAAAGTATATTATTTTCTGCATAATAGGGCTCCTTTTATAAGCAAGTTAGGTTATATTTTGAGATTTGTATTTCACTTAATCTCAACCAAGTGACATGTTTTGTATGCTTATATTTATTGCATGACTACCACTTGTACCCTTGGCTGGATTTCAAAATAGGTTTAAAAGTAAATAATTAGAAATTCACTTGATAACTTAGCACTTTAGTCAACATTGTTGTCAGAGATATAAATTAAATAAATATATATAATTTATAGTTTTATATCTCTATTGTTATGAACTTTGATGTGACCCTCAGAGTACAAAATGATTCACTTTGTACTCCAGGTAATTTATTATTCAGAGTGCACAGTTTGGAGCGCTTCGAAGTGTCTTCTTTTATTTATTCAAAGTAGGCTATTTGAACTTTCTAGACTTCACATTCTTTCTCTTCTGGAGTCAACACACTTGGTAATTTTCTGTTAATCTTCTTGGTGGAGCATATTATATTGTACAAAAAGAAAAAAAAAAGAAAAAACAGAGATTCCTTCTAAAAGTTTTTAGTTTCCTTTTTCTTTTGAATACATCACTTTTTCCATTCTTTTCATTTTTTTTTTTTTTCCAATTTACAGTACTGATAAGAATTATGGACATTTTAAACAAATTAAGTCATTGCACCTTTAAGTACCATGGTAAAAGAGGAACACAAAAATTATATTATATAGTACATTATATAAATTATTATATAAATTCATTATCTTTTGAAAAATATAAAAAAGAAAGATTCAAATAAAAAATAAATTAAATTAATCATACAATTTTCAAATTAAATGTTTTAATTTTAAGTAAATATTAAGTAATTACATTTAATACCATTTTATTAACTTTTAAAATATGTGACAATTCAATATTTTATTTAGAGGTCCAAAAAAGGTGTATTCAATTCTAGGTAAAAAAAACCATAGTTATCAGGGTCTAAAACAACCTCAAAGTTTTTATGACCTAATTTTAATCTTTTTTTTTTAAAAAAATTGTTTTTTGTTTAGTTATTAATTTTGATTAAGAGTCTTCTTTATATATATTTATATATATATATATATAATTTAGTGTATTTAGTCTGAAATCTATTATTATTTAGTGAAATTGGTCCTTATACTTTTTTCTTTTACATAAAAAATTAATTCCTAAAGAATTTTGAAGCTGTAGAATTGGTTTTTTTTTGTCGAATTGGTCGTTAATGTTTAATTGTAACCCTAAAAATCGATGACATATTAATAGAAAATTTAATGAAAAGACTAATTTCACAATTTTGAAATTTTTTGTAGGGACAAAAAATTAATAAAAAAAAAATATATAGGGACCAATTCTACAAGATGATATTATATTTGATACCAAATACACCAACTTATATATATATATGTGTGTGTGTGTGTGTCAAATTTTAGGATTTTTTTTTGCTTAGTGCACAAAGGGTTTTGAATAGGTCTCATCTTGAGTCGGGTAGGTCCCTTGTGGAAG
Source organism: Marsdenia floribunda (assembly GCA_035583425.1). Classification (NCBI taxonomy): domain Eukaryota; kingdom Viridiplantae; phylum Streptophyta; class Magnoliopsida; order Gentianales; family Apocynaceae; genus Marsdenia; species Marsdenia floribunda. Next base: position 1,451,473 of record JAXGGT010000141.1, on the reverse strand, counting down.
GTAAGCTCTAACTCCAAAATTTTAAACGGTTGCATACGTGAATGCGATTTCGATCTCACGATCTCACTTAAGCTAAGAGAGCACCTTACCAACTCACCTAAGTCATAGAGTTAGAATTTTAGGATATTATTGATTACAATGGCCTTAATTTTTTAAAAACAACTCAATGAATGAACCTATTTTAAAAAATATTTTTTATGACCTTAATGCGCTTATTAAAGGCTTTATAGGTGTTTCCTTATAACCCATATACAACATGTTATATAAATTTACAATACACATACACTATAAATTCTCTAACACATTTTACAGATGCGTAAAGACCATAAATATTGTACTTTTTAAAATAGTCATTCAATTGATTGTTTTATTAAAAATATGGCGATTTTGATAGATCAAACATTGAACTTTTGAAGGTCGAGAAACTATTTTCTATGATTCCTTATTTACCATCTAGGATATATGATTTGCTTTTCCAACTGCTAAGTAAACTCTTGCTCTTGCTCGAGAGAAAGGCTCACTCTAAATTTTACATGGCGTTTACGGCGAATATTAAACTCATGATCTCACATATAAATTAACATTCACAAAGTATTTATTCACTTCCGTATGCCCCACTTCTTTACCCGTCCATATATACAGTTTATCCTCTGCTCAAACTTATCCAGAAATCGTTGAATCGTTTTCTCAAAGAAAAGAAATAAAGAAAAGTTGTTTTTGACATCCGATCCTTTATGGAAAAGTGGAATCAATTATAGCATTCAAATTAAAAAAAAGGTCCACACCAACTATGAGCAGAAAGGAAGGGAAATTAAGGGCAGCTAGCACAAGTTGCAAGTCTCCGTGTTCTTTTTTTGTTTTGGTACACAGAGAGATTAATGGAATGTAACTGCAAAACATCCCTATTCCCTATATACATACATATATATATATATATATATATATATATATATATTTGCATCATCTTCATGGCCAAAAATATCAACCCACATCAAGACGACAAACCAGTTCCGTAGCCATCATCAAAACTGGAGGTAATGATATATATACATACATATATATATATATACATGGCTTTACAGTTGTTTTTAATCTGTTATTAGTTGTCTTCTTCATTTATGTGCTAAAATAATTTCTTTCTGTTTCTTTGATTGATACAAGCACTTGGGGATCTTTAAAGAAAACAAGAACTGACGATGATAAATGTTGTAAGTCATGACATGTTCAAGTTTTGTTTGTTTGTTCTTTTTTTTTTTTTTTTTCCTACTATTATTAGATTTAGACAATATATATGATTACTTTAACGTTATAATTCGTATTGATTAAGAATTATAAATTATAGAATTTCATACTTAGAATATCGTTTTAATCTATTTTGGTGTTTCTTTTTTTTTTTTTTTTTTTTTTGATAAGTATCTATTTTGGTGTATCTAGTATGACATAACATGCTTCTCCTAATTAATAAGGGTACTCTACTCTATTCTTTCGATTTTTTTTTATTTGTTAGCTACAAAAAAAAAAAAAAAAAAAAAAAAAAACCATTAAAATAAAAACAAAAAATTATATGTCTTTTAGTTAAAAAAAGATTAAAATATCATTTGACTTTATTTTATTCAATAATAATAATTAAAAACTATGAATAAGCATGAGTTGTAAAATATTAAGGAGAAAAATATCAATAAACACGCATTGATTTTTCAATGTGACAAGTGAAAAAAAAAAATTCGATTTCTTTTTAATGTGACAAATAAATTAGATGGAGTAATTTTTTTTTTTAATATTTTTTATTGTGAATATTATCTGGATTTGAATTGATTTTGGAATGAAAGGAATAAATATCTTGGTGATTATTACTTAATATTATTATTAGAGGTTTGAATACAATATTAGCAGGCAGCCTATTATATATGTACAACTTGCACGCACATTAATTAACTAGGGTCAAAATTTTGTGTCCATATATATAAAAACGTGTATTGAATTGGATTTTAATTAATTTCAGATGGGAAAGTTTTAATTGGTTGTGGACATATATATATTTATATATATATATATATATATGTATTGTTTCCATAGGAAATAATAACATTTTAGAAGTGACATTTGAACTAATGTCTCCAAAGTTTTAAGTGCAAAAATACAACTTACTGATTTGAAAGGAAATCCCATTCATTTCGCCTCAACATTAATTGCATAAAATGATTTACAAAGCATCATTATCCATTCTCTCTCTCTCTCTATGTAATAATAAAAAACATTATCTTATATATACTCGCTCCCTCTTTTGTTTTTGTTTTTTGTTTTTTATCTTTTAATTTGTCTTTTATATAAATATATAAATATATATATATATATATATGTATATATCTTCTTAAAAAAATATAAAAAATTTTGTATATCTTTTGATTAAAAAATTAAAATGTACTTTAATTTTATTTTTTAATAAAATTAATTAATAAGTATGAATTGTACAATATTAATTATAGAAATATTGAGAAAAATATATTAATAAATGTACTTTGATTTACTAATGTGACAAGTAAAAACAAATTAAGTTTAAAAATAATTTACATTTATTGATTTTTTTTTTCTCTCTTAATACTCTTGTAATTAATACTTTTTTTAGGGACTTGTAATTAATACTTGACAACTAAAATTTATTAATTGTTTTATTAAAAGAAATAAAGTTAAAGCATATTTTAATCTTTTCAATTTAAAAATACATTAAATTTTTATATTTTCTTAAAAGATATAATTTTTTTTCTCTAATATTTCTCTAATTAATATTTTATATTAATACTCATCATTTAAAAGATTTAAAAATTATTTACAATCACATCAATTTTTATATTTTTAAGAAATTATATAAAAATTTCTCAAATAATAACTAAAAACCGAAAACGAAAAACGAAAAATTATATATATATATATGTGTGTGTGTGTGTGTGTGTGTATGCGTGCATCAATATATTTATTACAAGAACTACACAACAAAATATAAGTTGGAGACAAATTAGCTTTAATTTCCAGGAACAAACACTTGCATTTTTCCAACTATTTGACTCTTCTGGTACTACAAATTAAGGGCCACTCATATATTTCTATATATATATATATATATATATTAAAATTATAATGGTTTTTTTTTTCACCTTTATCTATATTATATATATATATTCGAAAAAATAATAAAATATTTGCGTCAAAAGTTTCGAATGTCCCAGTAATAATGGCATAAAGAGAACTTTGACTAAAATTTATCTGTCCTCTCTTATGAAAAATATGTTTTCTCCAAATAAATAAATAGCTTTGGTTTATCCGATCCCTTAAAATAATTATAATAATACTAATAATTTGGTTGTCAATATTTGATTGCACTAGGACATGGTGGTGATGTAATCCACAATCACCAGATGAGTTTTTTTATTCATCTAAATTAATCCCCTAGGGAACGTCAATTAGCTAGTAATTAATTTGATAATTTTTTTTTTTTTAAGTGTATTTTTTTTAAGTGTATTAGGTATCTACCAATTTTTATCCTTAATCTTTTATATATATATATATATATATATTAAAAAAGGTTATCTTAATTTCATGTTTCATAAGATAACGAGTAAATAATAGATGTGATTAATTTCTATAAATCGTATGCGAAGTTAAAAATAAATAAATAAATAAAATAAAAACTAAAAATTTGATATTAGTAAAACAATATAAAAAAAAAAAAAAAAAAAAAAAACTACTAAACAAAAATTATAAAGTAGTAATATAATTATTTTGTATTGAAACTATATTAAAATACAAATATTTAAATTGCAGAGGACAAAAAAGTTCATTTCACGTGTATTAAAGGTATTTATAGGAGTCATTGTTGTTCAAACTATTTTTCATTAATTTTTCATCTCAAATGTATTTACTGAATTATTATTATTATTTTTTTGAAAGGTAGTGAAAAAAAAAAATTAGATCGTTTAACATATAAAATAATAATTTTATTCTTTTTTTTTTTTTAAAAAAAAAACGAAATTACATAAAGTTTATAAATTTTTTGATGATTTTAATAAAAAAAAAAATTACTAGGACTCAAAAAGTAAAATAATAATAATAATTTAAAAAATACTTTACTAAAATAAAATTTACTAAGAATTAAACATGCTAATATTTCTTAAAAATCCTTTTTCTCCTTTAAAATTAGTTTAGTCAACTCTTTTTCATTAAAATTTTGGAATTAATAAAATCATTAGAACCAAATTCTTACCTAAATAACCAAATTCTTACCTAAATAATAATAATAATAAATCACTTATTTTGTCTTTTGGAATGATATGGGATTTATCCCCCTTATATAGTGAACAAGTGGTGGTCCTTATGAGAGGAAACAGATTCCATGAAATAAAAACAAAAAAAAAAATAATAATAATAAAATTAGTAGTACTACAACTATACATAATGCGTTATCAAAATGCAAAATTTCCTGTCTGTTTCTATCGTGTGATGCAATGGAAGACTTTCGTTCCCTTTTGCCAACCAGATTCCACAGTTCCATTGTCTTCTACAGTTCACCACAAATGGGACCTTCAATTCCCCGTCCATTTCTATCTTGTCTTTCCATGGTTTTTTAAAAAGCGCCGTTTTCGCTATCCTACGCGTCAACCCTGTCTCTGTAATTTCTATATAAAGCCCGGTCTCAAATTAATTTCGGTCCCAAAATTTGCAACTGAAACTCGAGAAAAGCTTATTAATTTCGTGTTGGAAGTTCGTACAGTACTATAATTCAAGGAAAAAAAAAAAAAAAGAAAAAGAAAAAATGGGAATTCTTCCTTGCCCTTTCACAATCCCATGCCAGACTTTGAAGGAAGAAGAACAAGAGTCTGATCAGTATAACAACTCTTCGTCATCACTGTTATCGCAGGCGAGTTTACCGTCCGTGCCTTCCCTGACGCCACCACCACCTTCTCATCATAATCGCCAACAGTCCTCGAACGCTGATTACCACCGTCACTTGTTAGCCACTACCCTGAAAGGTCACTCTTCTTACGTGTTCTCTGTCGCTGTGGGTGGAAAATATCTCTACACCGGCTCTTCCGATGGGGAAATTCGCAGGTGGAACCGTGATCCTACTACTAATAACCAAAACAGTTGTGTTGTAGCAGAAGTCCACAGTAGCGGGGTTAAATCCATCGTTGTCTTGGGGGACAAATTGTTTACCGCTCACCACGATCACAAAATTCGAGTATGGAAAATAGACGATTCGGCGGCGGCTAAGTACAGATGCATTGCTACGTTGCCGACACTAAACGAGAGATGCACGAAATTGTTCAGTGCTAAGAACTATGTGCAGGTGAGGAGACACAAGAAATGTACGTGGGTTCATCACGTCGATGCTGTATCAGCTCTTGCCTTATCGAAAGACGGCGAATTCCTATATTCTGTTTCTTGGGACCGGACCTTTAAAGTTTGGCGAACCTCGGATTTCAAATGCCTTGAATCGGTACGGAACGCGCACGACGACGCCATAAACGCGATAGTCGTGTCCAACGACGGGTATGTGTACACTGGCTCGGCGGACAAGAAGATGAAGGTGTGGAAGAAGATCGAGAAGCACGAAGAGGAGAAGAGGAGACGTAGTAGTGTGCATAGCCTAGTGGCGACACTGGAGAAACACAAGTCTGCCGTGAACGCTTTGGCTCTGAGTACAGACGGGTCGATATTGTATTCCGGGGCATGTGATCGGTCCATCATTGTGTGGGAAAAAGAAGACGGTGGCGGACATATGGGGGTTTCTGGTGCACTAAGAGGTCACACAAAGGCCATACTTTGCTTGGTTGTTGTGTCGGATTTGGTGGTCAGTGGTTCTGCGGACAAAACGGTTAGAGTCTGGAGGAGAGGGATTGGAAAGAACTATTCTTGTTTGGCCGTGTTTGCAGGACACAAAGGTCCGGTCAAGTGTCTGACTGCAGCTGCAGATAACAGTGATTCGAGGGATAGTTTTTCTGAAAGTTCATTCCTGGTTTACAGTGGGAGTTTAGATTGTGATGTCAAAATATGGAAGATTTGGGTTCCATCTCATGTACATAGCACAGAAGAAGAAGAAATCTTGCAGTAAATTATTTGTACTTTCCTTCCTTTTGATTTTGCTTTCCCTCTTTTAACATCTTGGCGTTTTGATGCCCAAAACAAGTGTTTGTAAATTAAGTTAAATATGTAGAAAACAGAAAAAAGTTTTTGTTTGCTGATCACTTGTGAGCTTTTTAATTGCTCCCAAGGACAAATGAAAGGAGTATTTGGACAGCAATTAATTTGAAGGATTTTTTTTTTTCCTTATAATGGATTTGTATATTACTGAAGATAATTGGGAATGACACAGGATAAACCTGACAAGCAACAATTGCTGCAAACAGAATGTGTCGAACCTGCAACCATTTGGTATGCAAGAGAGCACTTTGCCACTAGGCCATCAGACTCTTAACAATTTGAAGGATTTTCACTCTCCCTTGTCATTGCCTTGAAATAAATTAACACACAATTTGTACTCATAACGTTCATAAATGAGATTATTATCAATTAAATTGTGTTTATTTATACATAAAAAATCTTTTTTTTTTTTTTTTTTTTTTTTTGGTAAAGACATTATTTCATATTGTTTTTTTGTTAGACAATTATGTAGCATTGGAAACTACTGCTTCAATCCAAGTTGACTTCCAAGTCTAATTCTTGATTACTCGAAAGGATTAGTAAATATTCATCACAAGTCACATGTATTACTTGTGTCAAATTATTGAATTCGAGTTAAACTCCAAGTCTAATTCTTAATTACTCGAAACGATTAATAAATATTTATTACAAGTTCGACATATAATTACTTATTAATTGTCTAAAATAATTATATAGTTGTAATAAGTGGATTTGGAATTAGGCAAAAAGGTAGAAATTTTTACCTGCACTTATTTTTTATGTATACCAGCTGCCCTTGCTTTTTTGCTCCTGAATATCTCCATTTTATTTTATTTATTTAGTACCAGAAGATCCTTAGGATTATTATACATATATATATATATATATATATATATATGTCGTAATCTAGAACAACCTAGCTACCTTCCTCCCAGCATTTTGCCTTCGTGGTGTTTAATCAATTGTAACCACGTCCGCAATCACGATTAAGAAAAGGTACTTTACATTAAAATACTCAGTTAATTAATTAAAGTAAAAAAATAAAAAGTAAAATCATATTATATATATATATATATATGTATGCATGAATGTTGCCTCATCCATGAAGATTTATGTAAAAACTTTCAAAGGCACTTGCATCACCATGCTTATTTTGATATTCATGTATACATATCATACATATATATTTGACTATCGAAAACATTTTGGTGAACTGCCTTGACAGCTAAAATTTTAGCTTCGTCTTATAATTAATTTAGGTTAGTAAATTAGTACATATATTTTATTATTTATAATTATCTAGTTTGATTCTCTTGATTAATTTTTTTAAAATAATTTTACTATTTTAGTCATATGTTAATCACGAAAATAATTATTTAGAATATTTTCAATATAATAACTCTTGTAATGATATAACAACATGATGAATATATAATCAAAATCATCAAATTATTTTAAAATATTGGTCAAAAAGACTATATTAGGTAATGGTAATAAGATTGTAAACAAACTAAATTGCTTGCGAACACAGCTCGTTTATAAAACTCGTTTATTTATAAACAAATTGAATTCAAACATTTTACTAAACTCGATTAATATTCGAGCGAACTCGAACAATATTCGTTAACATAATCGACGTTCGTGAATAAATTATAATATTTATATATTATATAAATTAATTTATAATATTTATATTAGGGTTTTAAACCTATATAAACTTTTTTTTTTTTTTTTTTTTTTTTTTTCTCTCTCTCCTTTCTTTTTTACCTCCTTCCCTACTCTTTGAGTCTTTGTCGACTATTCCTCTCCATCGGCTCTTCTCCCTTCTCCCTTCTCTCAGAGAAAGAGTTAGAGTGAGATGAAGTTAAGAAAATTTTCTTGTTTTTGTGGGAAGAATTGTTGGGTTATTTTTCTCCTTTTCTTGTTTTTTTTGGAAAGAATAGGGAGGGGGTGAAAGAGGGGAGGGATGGAGAAGAGTAGTGATGGGTTTGTGAGAGCAGATTAGATAGACTTGAAAAGTTTGGATGAGCAGCTGGAAAGGCACTTAAATAGAGCATGGACCATGGAGAAGAACAAAGAAGAAGGATGATTTCACTACCACCGCTACAGCCACCATCACCAGTCACGGAGTGAGAAACTCATTGCCTGTTGTGGCTGCCACTCCCACTCCCTTTTCTTTTCAATTTCAGATATTTTCTTTTTCCTCTGTTTCTCTCATTCGCTGCCTCTTTATCTCTGTATTTGGACTGCAATTTGATTTGTGTTTTCTTAGGTTTTCAATGGAGGTTAGTAGCTTTAACTTTGATGTGACTGCTCTGAGGTCAAGAATCGCGTCCTCTTTTGTGAAAGTTGTGGCGTTTGAGGCCGTTTTGGTTGCTTAGAGATTTATTCTCTGCTTTCTTAGGTTGGTATACTTCAAATGGATAGAATTTGTTCTTTCCTTTTATTGGTGGTAGTTTTATGTTCATGTTTTGCCTTGTATTTTGCTTCTTTTAATTCTTTCTCTGTAACTATTCTCTTACTAGACCACTTAGAATAGAACTAATTACTTACTGGTCAATTGTACTTAATTTTTTGGGGGCAAATCTTTTGCCTTTTTATGTCTTTTTTGGGGTATATTTTACTTGGGGTGTATTTGGATTAGCTATAATTTTGATTTAATTTTAAGTTGAGTGACTTATTTTTAAAATAAATTAGGACTTTTTGTTTGGACAAAAAATAAATTATTTTTTTTGTCTCTCAACTTGTCAAAGGGCCTCACATTTTTCAATTTTTCTCTTTCAACAATGAGTTTCACACTAATTTTTGTACCCATTTACTAGACAATTTTTTCACTCTCAAAAAGTAATTTTTCGTTTTTCGCAATAAAATTCATCCAACTTAAAATAAACTCACTCAACTCAAAATAAAAACTAATCCAAACACAACCTTATTTTCTTTCTATTTTAAACCTTCTATTGTAGATATAGTTTTTGCTGACCGATTCAAGAACTTATAACTATAACAATGGAACCTTAAATTAAAGAAATATATTTATATATTATTACCACAATGAATATGACTTAATTAATTTGTTTTGACTCCGTGAGACTAATTCTAGTTTTCTCCACTTACCAAAAAAAAAAAAAAAATTCTAGTTTTCTCCAATATGTATATTTTTTTCCTTTAATTAAGTTATTGTTATTTTAGTCATTTTAAATCTAATAAAAAATTGATTTTTTTATTATTTATATTTATATTTTTTATAATTTTGTAGCTCGAGCTCGAATTTAAACTCGAGTTCGAGCTAACTTGAAAGTTAAACGAATCGAATTCGAATAATTTTTGAACTCTTCAAACAAATAATTGAACAAACTTAATCAAAATTTCATGTTCGAAAAATTAAACAAGTGAACTCGAACTGTGCTCAAAAATTAAACAAATCAAGGCCAAACATTTAATGTTCAGTTCGGCTCGACTTGATTACAGCTCTAATCATAAATATTTGTAGAATTTAATACAATGAAAAAAAATTATGACACATAGTTTGAGAAAGTAAATCGGTTATAAGGATGTATGTGAATTTTTTTTTAAAAAAAATAATTGGTAAAAATTTATACTGAAAGTAGATATTCTATTCTATTATTCACCACAAAGAAAAAAAGATATTCTATTCTATTATTTAAGGGTGTATTTGTTTAAGCTTTTTATTTGAATTGAATGAAGAATGTTTGTCTCCAATAAACCAGCATATTTGGACACCCTTATTTTTGAAAAAAAGTTTGTCCCCCCAAAAACACATCTATAAAACACATCTATAAATGGTGTAGGTCCCACCCTATTTAAAAAATATATATTATTAATAAAATCACTCTTATACACATTTTCCAAAATAAACATTTTTTTACACACACAATCATTACACCTATAAAACCTATATATTTAACTCCCACTTTTCCAACATAAAATTCAATTTTAAAAAAATATGAGACAATATTTATTATGAATGATAGTTTGTCTCGAATAAGCCATTTTTTTCTAATACAAAGCTTATCCACATATACCCTAAGTTGTTTTTTTTTTTTTTTTTTTTTTTCAATTAGATCATTTTGTATTCAAAGTTACGGTTTCGACTAATCTTGATTTGGTCCCGGTTGCTTTCATACAGAGCTTTTATTATATATATAAATAACTTATGTATTGACAAAATAGACTATTTAAAAATTTAAACTTTTTTTTTTTTCTTCGGAATCGAGCAAATCATACAAAAAACAAGTCACTTAACCTAAGTGATTGCTAGGAAAAAGAATTGTATTTAACAGTTAGAATGATTCAATCAGTAGCTGAGAAGTTGGAAGGAAGTGAACTGAACTTAGTCATATGGCCTCCCTTATAAAATTTTCAAGCTATAAGCACTGAAATTGATAGCTTAAGTATTGATAAACCATCAGTGTTGCTTTTTTCTTATTGTACAAGGTATCTTGAATATGTTATAATTATAGACATCATCTTTAAGTCATATCTACATTCAAATTAATTCTCGTTCGAATTGTGTAGATCCCCTTCGAAATTAAGTTTTGGTCCCAATATATGCTGAGAACAAGATTTTAACTCAGTAGTATAACTCTCCTTACTTAGTTAGATTCTTCCACCTAACTTGTTAAATGGAGCACCTGAGTTCAAATTTCACTATAGACGATCTTGTGCCAAATTTCAATCATTTGCTACAGTATTTAGGGTCTTCTTCTATAGATTCCTTCCAAATTAGTCAATAAGAATAACGGTAATATATATATATATATATATATTGTTTTTCTATTACTATCTCTCCTTTTTTTTTTTTCAAATAATAATTTTAAATAAAAATATTGATAGTTAAATATAATTAATATACTAAAATATTTAATTTAAAATAAAGTAAAAAAAAAATGATTAGGGCTGTATTTGGATTTCAATTATATTAGAGTTGAGTGAAGAAGTTTTGTCTCCCAATACCTAACACATTTGGACGAGATTTTTTTCCAATTAAAATTTGTCCCCTAAAAACACGTCTTTAAAACACACCTACAAAATTTGTGAACCCCACCTTATTTAAAAATATATATATTATTAATAAAACCACTTTTACACATTTTTTCCAAAATAAATATTCTGTTACACACACAATTATTAGACCTATAAAACCTATATAGTTTTTCAACATAAAATTTATTTTAAAAAAAATTATAGAGAACATTCATTTTTAATAAAAGTTTGTCTGAAATAAACATTTTTTTTAAATATAATAGAAATTTAAATACAGCCTAAAATTTTAAAAAATAACTTTTATAGAAAGTTAATTGGTTTTTAAATGGGCCAGTAGGCTTTTTCATTTGGTAGGCCGAGGATATGAGTTTTAGGACACGGTGTGCGTCATTATTTCATGTCTTTAGTCAGTCTGCCCATAAAAGTTTTATTTGATCTTTTGGCCCAATTTTAAAGCCCACAAAACTTCACTAGCTTGTATCTTTTTTGACTTTCTTTTTCTTTCCTTCGTTCTTTCGTTTTTTTTTTTCTTTTTTTTTTTACGAGTCACATTTAAAACAAAGTATATATGGTTGTGAATTGAATTCCCACATTATTTGCCTAAGCGATAAATGAACAGTTATTAAACAGAGACATAAATTTATTAACTCAATAACATGTTTAAACTCGTGAAATAAACTTGAAGTGTTACTTTATACCTTAACTAATTTGAGGTGGAATTGTGTTAAATTACTTGCAATAAAAGATTTAAAACTCGTCAAACTTCCAATTCTACGTAAAAAAAAAAAATGGTTCAGACCGACAAATCCATAATAGAGTCACATCAATTTCTTTTTGAAAAAATTTTTTTTTTTTTAAAACATATTTCTTTTCTCTATTCATAAGATTTGAATTTGTAGACCTTAATGGGGAACTAATCTTCTTATATTTGACCCCAAGGCGTAGGTGAGTTAGTAAAGTACACTCACGTGTATGCAGAGTTTACCTCTTTCGGGGAGCTATTCGGCTCGAGCAAAGATTAGTCTGAATGTGGACATGGACGTGTCTCGAACTCATAACTTTTCAGATCATAAATGATGTTGTTACCAATTGAGTTACGCCTTCTTGATCTACCTTCTTAGTATTTATAATAGACACCCAAACTATCCATTTCAAGAAAAAAAAATAATAATAAAGGAATACTAAAATAATTTCAATTTATATTTTCATAAAATACTATTAATTAATTTATATAATTTATATTATTAACTTTACATAAATTTCTTTCATATATATATATAGATTATTTTTGTTTCAATTAATATTGTTGTCATAATTGAAATTTCTAATATGACCTTTTGATTAAAAAAAAAAAGGAATAAGAGTATGATATTTTACTCTCATATCATATTAAATTATCAATTATTCGAAAAACTTTAAAATTTACAAATAAGAATTAAATTTAACTGCTTAAGATAAATATTCTATATATATATAAATAGACAATACAAAATCAACCAAATTTAAATGTAAACAAAAATGATACTTTGAAAATTTTGAGTGATTTAATTTGATTTTCCAAAATTAATCCTTGGAAATACCATAAACACCCCTAGCTAGGAGTAGGTGTAATCTCCATGGACAAAAGTAATAATTAGTGTCCCATTTGACCTAAATAACTATATGGAGTCTATTTGTCTCAACCAAGATACTTCCTCCTATGGTTATATAGATATAAAATCAACAATTTTCTAGGCATTTGGACTTCAACCTAAGAAGCTCCATTAGTCAGCAATACCACTAAACACATTCATATTATAATAGTCAATGAAAGAGCACATTATCAGCCAAAAATAAAGGAACAACCCATGCATACAATATAGTTGTATATATATATATATATATAAACTTGCCATGACCCATAATTTGGCACACAACTTTCACTTGCTACCCTATTTCCCTTTTTTTTTTTTTGTTTTTTTTTTTTAAATCTGAGACACTTTTATCTTTGATGTGTTTCGAACTCATAATTTCTAAGATTATAAATGAGGTTGTTACCAATTAAGTTATGCCTTCTTGACCTTATTTCTTTTAAACACTATTGTATTCTAGCTACTAGCATGCTATGTAAAAGAAGCATGCATTAAAAGGGAAAAGACATATATTCATTAACTTAATTTTTATGAGATTTATTGCACTAAGTGATCATAAAAAAATATGTTCAATAATTTAGAATTTATATAGTATTAAATTAATTATGATTCAATCAGTTTTGACGAAAAGGAAAATAAAAATAAAAATAAAAATGAGAAAAAAAAAATAAATATTTTCTTCGAAAGAAAGTGGTGAACAAATAGATACATTAATTTTAAGATATATATCTTCTACTTTCAATTTAATTTTTACTTATAATCTTTATAACATTTAATTAGTAGAATATTTTTTATAAAATAATAAAAAGGAATATTGCAATGTTAAATGTTAAGTAATAATAATAATAAAATCTTCTATTTCCTTTTTTACATCAACTAATAAAAAAAATTAACTGATTTTTTTTTTTTTTTTTTAAATTTAAATTAATTCTAAATAAATATAACTTTGATTTTGTTGATATATAACTATATAAATTGCTATATTGAGAATCCCAATATGTAATAGCAGCATTTACCAATTATATACACACACTAATTAATTAGTACTATGTGATAAAAGAGTTATAAATTCAAAAATATTACATACCACGTTTGACTTTAGGGGGTGGGGGTTGCTTTAATCCAAATATATTTACATTTATTTTTCTTGTCTTGTCTAATTCTGGCTAATGTTTAGTATTTATCTTCGCATTAATTATTTTAACATTAATTGGCAAAAAAAAAAAAAAAAAAAAAAAAAAATTAAACTCATGTAATTATGTACTGTCCTATTTCATATTCTTTCTATTTTTTATTTGTCACAAATAAAAAATATATATATATACTTTTTAAGAAAGTAAAAAAAAAAAAAAAAATTTTAATATTAGCTTTATTCGATAAGAATAATTAATAGAATTATTAGTGGATTTAGTCTCAAACATTTGCTTCATTTTCATACTTGGTCCTAAATTTTTTTTTTTTTTTTTTTTTTTTTTTTTTTTTTTTTGTGGATTAGGTCCCTAACATATAAATTTTGTGCTTATTAGGTATCTAACAGTTGATTTATAGTAACAAAATTTTGTATATTTTTCGATCAAAAGGACCAAATCCACCACAAAAATGAACCAAGTATAAAAATGAAGTAAATGTTTGAGACTAAATTCATTAATAATTCTAAATAATAAGTATGAGTTATATAATATTAATTATAAGTCTATAAATAAAAACAAATATTAATAAATCTACTTTGATTTATTTAATATGACAAGTAAAAATAAAGAAATATACATTTATTTTCCAATTTAGCAACTAAAAGAAACTAATGGAATATATATATATATTCACTATATTCAAGTGAAACTTGTCTTCATTTTTGAGAGTCCCCCATCCCCATGCATGCGTTTAAAGATGCTGGTCTTTCAAGAGCCGAAGAAATCATAATGCAGAAAAAAAGAAACAAAATCTGCCATACTTTCACCAACAAGATGGTCCAAACTTACCCTGCAAAGATGCCATATATCTTCTGGATCGATTCACAAACCCCTCCTTTCTTCACCCACCCACCAGCTCCCTTTTCTTTACGAGTTTCTCAAGAAATTTAGAGCAAAAAAGTTTTGACTATGAGTCCTTATTCAAACTCCCATCCCTTTTCTTTATATCATGTATACTGTCAAAATTTTCACCATATATCTTCTGGATCGATTCACAAACCCCTCCTTCGCGCCCCCC
>JAXGGT010000141.1:1415651-1432874 GCA_035583425.1 Marsdenia floribunda | reverse complement strand
CTCTCTCTCTCTCTCTCTGTGTCTCTTTCTCTCTCTGTCTCCCCACCCCTTCTGTCACACACACTCTCTCTCTTTATCTCCATAAGAGAAGAGATCGGGATTCTACTTTTGGGTTGCCGAGGGAGAAAGTGATGCTTTTGCAGTTTTTGCAAGATTACCGCCATGAAGTTTCTTGAGAATTAGCTAGCAGCAGCAGAAGAAGAAGGAGAAGATATATATATATATATATATATATATATATATATATTTGTAATTTTTCCATATTCCAAGCAAACACACACACACACACCTGCAGCAATCATCATGTTGTCCTCTTATAATAACCTCTTTACCCCATCATTAATCCCTCACTTTCATCATCATCACCACCTCAACAACACCTCTTACCTTCTCTCTAGTACCCCCCAACTAGTTTCATCAAAGAAGGTCAGTCGAAACAGAAGAAGAAAAAGAAAGAAAAAGAAACTAAAAGATAAGTCGTCCGGTTGTTGTTCAAGATCATGAAGAAGATCTCTTCATTCAAGAAGAAGAAAATGAAAACCCTACTTTTTTTCCTTCGTTTATCCATAAGAAGCAGTACTGCTGAATGAAAAGGAAGCTGCTTTTGTGATGATTTTACATATATATATATGTGTGTGTGTGTGTTCATCTTCTTCTTCTTCTTCTTAGAATTCTTCTTCTCTTTCTCTCATGGGGAATGGAAGCAAAATGGTCCGATTGTTTGCCAGATCGAGCAAGTCTCTATACACACGTTTTCTGGGTTTGGTTTCTCTTTACATCTAATTAATTATAAAGAGTTTGAGAGCGTTTGAAGCAGTATAGTTTCATCAAGCTGTGACTTTTCTTTTTTTATTTTTTTCATGTATAATTTCAAGAAAAAGGGAGATATGACCTGATCATGATATACATATATATATATATATATATATATATATATATATATATCACCTGCAGTGAGTATTATTGCTGGTTTTGTACTTCATGATCTCTATCTACCCCTTTTCACTTTGTGTTGTGTGTGTGTTTTTTTGTTTGTTAATTTGCTTCAGTACTACCATACAGATATCATTACTGAGTTTTCATTTTATTTTCAATTACTATTTTTTCTTTTTTATCACTGTTTGTCTTCTTCCAAGACTAGGTGGGGAGCAGCAGTATTTCTGATGAAAGCATTAAGAAGGGGAGAGCGTTTCTGTACGTGTGTAAAGAATAAATGTTCTTCATGATCATATATATATATGCAGGTGTGTG
The DNA here is from genome assembly GCA_035583425.1 of Marsdenia floribunda. Lineage (NCBI taxonomy): Eukaryota > Viridiplantae > Streptophyta > Magnoliopsida > Gentianales > Apocynaceae > Marsdenia > Marsdenia floribunda. The sequence continues at coordinate 1,431,623 of JAXGGT010000141.1, read as the reverse complement.
GGTGGAACTGTTTCTATATATTCTGATGTAAGATTCATTAAATATATACCTGTGTGTGAATACTGGTTTGTTCTATGAAATAAATTTCCAGGAGATCTATCAATGGCTCAATATATATATATATATATATATATATAGGGTTTAACTGATAATTAATTAATTCCAGTAATTAATTTAAACATTTGATTTTGTCAAAAATTATATATATTGCAGATATCTCTTGTTAGAAGATTATAATGTTTATTCATTTTAATCCTAATCTTACATCTTAGTAAATTTTTTTATCCTTTCAGATGTTGATCATGATCTCTCTCTCTCTATCTCTTTTTCCTTTTCTTGGTGGAATAATCGAATTATTTAATTAGGAGTAATACTGCTATTATTAGCATCACAAAGTAATTGCTTCTTCGTGAATATGTACATGCTTTCTTGGGAAGTCTGATCAGAAAAAGAAGAAAAAAAGAAAAGATTAATTCTTGTCTTAGCTCCATACTTCATTGTTGAAGAAATTTATCCTTGATACTTTCTTTGTTTAATTGATCAAACATATATATATATATATATATATATATGCAGATATTACTCATACACAGCAATATTTAATGCACTGCTTCCACACACACACACACACACACACACACACATAGACATGTACATATACAGATAGAAGTATATATATAGGATATGAAACCATCGGAGGGTGTGCTTGAAGCAATGTAAAACTGTAAGATTTGGCAGATGAACACATTGCACCCTGAAATTTACTGTTGATATATACATATATGTATGTATATACATATATATATATATGTGTGTGTGTGTTATGGAGAGATTGAAATGATGGATTACCTGTCGTCTCTTTCATGGGCACAACAATAATGGCCACTTTGTTTGTCACTCCATGAGCTTAAATTTCTGAATAAAATGATTGTGTCTCTTTGCAAATCAAACTTAGTAATTTTGTTTAAGAAATCAGTAATGTAGATAGTAGTATATATATACATATATATATGTCAATTTTTTTTGTCTTTATCTTGGAACATTCTTTGCTTACAAGCTTTTCTACAAATGGTATTATTATTCCTATTATTAGATTTTTAGAAAGTTGTGAAATTCCAAATTATTCAAGATTTTTTTTTTTATTATTTTTCCTTCAATTTCAAACTATATATGATATGTTATTTTGTTCGTTTCCTTTTTCCATGGAAGATTATGACCATTAAAATGATCGATGGAGGATTTGCATATAATGTCTGTCTTTGACTTAGACACAGCTAGATTATCTTCATCGTAGCTTCTTCTTCATGAGCTGTTAATTACCAAAGAAATTGAAACATGTGAATGCTCAAGAACAGGTCCATCCCAACAACACGTTTCCCAAAGAATTTTGTGTATTGTCTCAAGTCTCGAATTTAAACTTTGTAACCTAATAAAAGACCTGACTAGATCCAATTTCGTAGTAGTTGAGTTCAATATAGTTGCGTACCAAAAAAATTTACACACAAAAAAAAAAAAAAAAAAAGGGAAGAGATCTTCTTTAAGTTCCTATTAGGAACAATTACTTTTAGATGGATTGCAAATTGCTCCTTTATCCTACTAAGGTAATGTTTCACTCCTAACCAAGAGGTTATGAACCAAAATAAATCAATGAATAGTATCTTTCAATTAGGATTTAATTTTATGAAGTTATTAAAAATAAAAAAATAAAAAAAAAGTGGAAATCCTTATGTTCTGCACGCGACTTTCACTTGAATCAAAAAATTATCTTACGTACCAACTCACCTAGACATTAGAGTACATGTGTGTGTTCTTTACTAAAACTTTCAACAATTGTGGATGGAAATTGAAACTAAAGGACCAAATTGATATGTATGTGTATATATATATATTGAGAAATTTAGGGACTAAATTTATCTTTTTTGAAGACTTTAAGAACTTAATTGAGAATATTTAATACTTTGAGGGACTAATGCACATTTCACCTTAATATTGATGTTGAGTAATTGGAACCATTCACGGGCCCATCTTTCGTTATGCCTAATAGGCTTTACAGATCAGACCATCTGTTGTTTCGGGCCAATAGTACCAAAGCCGAAATAACTCAGTCCAGATTGTAGCCCATATTGACAAATTAACAGTGATTCTCACGCGCTAGATGTCACGTAAAGCTGTCGCCCCACTAGACACCAGCCCTCCCATTTCTCCCCCAGTGGAACACCGACCAGCGAAGGAAAGTGCGGGAGCAAGAATCTCCGCTGATTCTGAAGATTGCTTTGGTTTTAGGGTTTCTTACTATTGAGGATTAGCATATGAATCTCATCGTCCGGTGATTAATCCAATAAACGGAAGGCTTTTGAGGGTTCTTTTTCTCTTCTCCGGACTTCCGAAATGGCAGAGACTTCGAGGTCTCGAGTTACCATAACCCTTGGACGGAGTGGTCAGGTAAGGGTGTTAATCCCTTCTGTGGTTATAGTTTGTGCTGAAAAAGTGAGTGAAAATGACAATTTTTTGTTGCATTTTGTTTACTTCTGCGTTACTCTTTTTTTTTTGAATTTTAATTGCTTTCTAGTACTATCATCCGAAAGCTCAAAACATTCTGCTGAATGTGGTTACTTGCTGTTGACTGAAGCTTGTAATATTTTGTTCTCCTACTTTTTATAGGCGTTCAGGTTTTAAACTGCATGTAATTTGATTATGATTTAAAAAAAAAAAAAAAAAGATTCTTTGGATGCTATTGTCAGTTTCGTAGGTTTTTGTTGTTTAAATGTGATTTTTATTTATGGAGCTGCTTGATAGGAAAACTTATTGCACATAAATTGATACATGGTTTGTTCAGGTGGTGAAGAGGGCTGGGCATACAGTTGATGATAGTTTTTTCCCCAATTCGCACCCAACTGTTGGGAGTAAACGGTCTGTTAGGGATAGGCTAGGAAGCAGTTCTGATTCAGCAGCACAGTCTAACAGTAAACGGTGCTTACCTTGTTTTCTTTTGTTTAATTTATCTGTTCTGTGTTTTTGTACATGATCGGAGATTATTGATTTATCATGGAAAGGAGAGATAAGAATGTGTGGCAGGAAGTGCATTCTTGAGCAAATTTTACTATAATGGTTGTCCCAGAGGGTATTGAACTCTGTACATTTGGAGTTAGACAAGTACTGTTATAAATTTAGAATCAGAATTCATAGATCAAAGTGTTTTATTCTTGCAGTCAGCAGCAGGATGGTAGTAGGTTGAGTCTAAGAGCCTCTAACTCGATAGCTGGTAATAAATTTGATTTCAAGTTTTAAGGTTTTTGTCATTACGGTAATTAATTGAGAACTAACTCAAGAATCGGTTGGCCTGCATTTCTTGAAGACATACCACTCGGTAAAGATGACCTCCGATTTAAACTCAGGCGTAAAAATATTCTCGATAAGAACCAGAGTAACGACCAACATTATGATGGAGACCTTCGTGACATGCTGTCAAGGCCCTCTCTTTCATCAGCAATAAACCAAGGTTCAAGACAGCCCTTGCCTGAGCTTGACAGTACTAGACACAGATTCTCGGGAGTACGAGATGGTAGACCACTGGTGCCAGAGCCAAGGACTGCTAGACAGCTTTTGACAGACTCCAGAAATGGAAGACCGTACCCGTCTGAACTAACTGATGATAGACAACTTTTGCAACTCAAAGAAAGCGGACATTTGAGGTCCGAATCTAATGGCTCAGGCATTTATGGACACATGCCGCCAAGAAGAAGTGATACTTTGTCCCATGTAGACTCATTAAGGAGTTCTTATTCTCCTTGGAATTTGGATAGCTTAAGGAGAAGATCACCAGGTACTTCTAGGGGTCTCTCTTCACCTAGGAGGAATGAGGAGCCCGAGAGAAGACATGCACTCAGGGCATATGATGAATCCAAAGCAACTTCATATGTAAGCAAAGATGCTTTTGAGCATCCACGCCCCATGAACTCTGCAGATTATGGTGCCAAAACTGCACAAAATGCTGAACCTGCAAAGTTAAGGGTGCCACTTCATCCTCCTATTGGTCTTCTGCAAAAAAGTGTAAATTCAGTAAGCACTTTCCATTTTTATCCTTCCCTCCTATTTCATGTACTGAGATTGTTTAATACATGGTGCACGAGTTCTAAATGCTTCCAATTTTTGTTGCTTATGGAAATTTATGATATCTTCAAATTACCTTTCTTGAAAAGAGAAAAAATATCCACCTGAAATCCTCTTGTGAGAATTTGTTCATGATAGAGAGATAGCACTCAAGTTAAAACTTTTCTTCTGCTTTTTAGTATTATCATAACATCTATACTCTGGGCTGTTAAGGTTACTTATGAAAAAATGAATATATAACTTTTAACTGGTGCATTTCCTATTCAAGGTTAAAATATAAGAGGACATGTCTCTTCCCTGTTATTATTGACATTCCCGACTTTGAGAGATAGCACTCAAGTTAAACTTTTCTTGTGTTTTTTAGTGTTATCATAACTTCTTCTCTAGGCTGTTAAGATTACTTATTGAGAAAAGAATACATAACTTTTAACTTCTGTATTTCCCATTCAAGGTTAAAATAGAACAGGACATGGTCTCTTCCTTGTTATTATTGGCATTCCCGACTTTGAGAGATAAATTTACATTGTCTTTTGCTTCGCCCAATGATGATGTTCAAAAACATTTTAGGACTTTGGCTCAACCTTTCATTGTATAAACTTGGATCAAGTATAAAGGAATATTGAGTTTGTATGTAGAACACTAGAAAGATCATAATACTTGAAGTATTAAGTGTTAGAATTTGTTTATGTTCGATGATAATTTGTTGAGGCATTATTCAAGTGTGCAACATGAATAAAAATTATTAGAAAGCTAAAAAAAAATCTGTCTGTCACCCTAGTAAAACAACAAAAAATAACTTTTCCCCCTGAAATATTAAGCTGTGTTTGCAATCAGTTTTACCAATCTTTACTCATCTTCAGGAAATAATTTTCTCAAAAAGTCAATCCAAAACTTAAAATTTAAAGATCAATATATGGGTCTCATGCACATTAATTTATGTTCTTAAATATACTTGCTTTAATTTATTTTATTTTTAATACAAATCTAACTATTTTATTAACTATTTTAGTTATTCATTTTAGCATCACTACATGCATGCAACCCAAAGAAATGAGTCTTGTCCAAATACATGAATCTTTTTCATTCTCAATAGAAACACAAAACTCAACTTAAAAATCTTGTTCACGTGCGGCTTTTCCTGCATGCATTAATTGCATTCTAGTTTCTTGTTCTCATGTTCTTTTCCTTTTTCTCCCACAGGTTGATGATCATCCATCTGTTGACAGTTTCTTGCATTCCCTAGGTCTGGATAAATATGCCATTAATTTCAAGGCTGAAGAGGTGCATATTTTTATTCTACAACCCATGTTCTAGTTGTGCGGTGTTTGTTGTTATTCTATTAATAGGATCCACTTCTAGATTGTTAATAAACCATGGAAAATGAGTAATAAATCACACATGTTCAAAATGTTCAAAAATAGAATAATAGTGAGAAACTTACTCAGGTTACTTCGTTCCTGCCATCAATTTTATGTTACCAAAGTGGATGGTAATCCAAAGATTTCTTGATCATTTACATAACATCCTTGAGTTTATTATTAGACAATAGGAAAATCTGTCATCTCAAGACATTTATTAGATTTACCATGGCAATATGGAATGTAACTAATATCTCATGTGTTTTGCTCAAATCATGAATTTTCATGCTTAAGGTGAAGCTGCCTGTTAACCTATGTCTTCTGTATATAATTAAATAATCTGCTTAGGTGATAAGTCAAATTTGGTTATTTTTACCAATTTATGCAAACCTTTTAAGTATTTATTTTAGCTAGCTAGATAATTTTGAATCTCGACATGTCCTTGTTAACAGTAGATGGGCTGATAAACTTGATCTGGCCAAACTATCCAACTAGGTCATCAAAATGGATACATGGAATTGCCAACTTGATAATTTAAGTTTCTCTAAGAACCATTTTCTGTTTCTAGTTTACTTAGCTTCAAATTCTGTCCCACTTCATGCTAGTTGCTTGTTCTGATATGATTCTCTCACGTGAAATAAACAAAAAGGAAAAGAAAAAAAGGAGCAGTGAGCTGTTTCAGATATTCACGACATCTTTTTCTTGACTATTTTCATTGGCTGATTTCTCTTCAGGTGGATATGTATGCCCTGAGACAAATGGGCGACAATGACCTCAAAGAGTTAGGAATACCTATGGTAATATATGAGATTAGAATGGTTCTCCTGTATTTCAATGTAGTGCTGTTCATTTTGTCTGATTATGTTTTGTGCTTTGCTTTTTCTGGAGTCTTTTATGGAAATATTTCAAACATGGTATATACATAGCATCAGATTTCGCTATCACTCTGGACATTCAAGCATGTGATTTCAAAATTATGCCGCTATTTTTGTTACTAAATAGCAATTGTAAGCTAATAAAACATTTTGGGGTCTGACTAGATGGTCAAGTAAGCTCTCTTGTAAAATGCAAATAACATTCTTTCTTGCTCCCAATTGAACTTGTTAAAGGAATTCCACCTGGAATAGGTTTTGATTGACGTCCTAGTGGCTCCACAGATTTCTTATAACCTTGTGCCTATATAGTGGAACAATGCTGCAGTCAAACTAGTAATTGTTGGTAAATCTTCTAGGCTAAACACAACAATATATATGGGAAAAACATTCTGATGCATCATGCATCTCCATCTAATGTTGTTGGATGGGACTCGTTCCCTTCTTGAACTGTCTGTTTTCTTCTCATTATACTGCATGTTGAGTCATGGTTTTTTCTTATTTGAAAACTTCCATTCAGGGACCTAGAAAAAAGATTTTGCTTACCTTGCTTTCCCGTTCCAAGCGGCAAATGTGAATGCTAGGCTTTAATGGGCTTGTTGTACATGGATTGCGGGAAGGAGGTGATATCAGCAGATGCTGGAGAAATGTGTTGACTATGGCTTGAAACTAGATAAAACTTGTATTTCCTTCTGTTTTGGATTTGGAAGGTTGTGCCCTTAAAAGCTATTTCTGATTGATACCTTGGACCAAATTCTGCACATGAATGAACAGTATGTTATGTATCAACTTCTATGCTTCCATTTGGGAACTATACGAATAGATTAAAGTAAAGCTTATTTTTTACTGTCGGGTTTTGAATCATTGTGGATGCAGCACTCATCCTTATTTTTAGGTTAAACTCATAGTTCAAAAAATTTCTTATGGACCAATATAGCACGGATTAAATGTTTTCCTCGCATGAATTGTATCAAGACAAGGAATATTGGTAGCTAGATACAAAAGCATATGCTTAGAATACCATTATTACATCTTAACCTGAAAAGAAAATTAGGTTTGGTAGCTGGATATGCAATGCATAACTCTCTTGACTCATATGTGCTCTTGTGGGGGGTAAAAGTATAACACAGTTCTCAGAAGATTATGGAGTGGTGCACCAGATTCTTAAAACAATTAGAAACTTTTAGAATGAAAACAAACCAAACTCCTTATTATATAATAAAAGTAGCCTGAATTCTTAGTAACCTAATTCAATAACCCCTTTTAGGTTTATCCATCAACCAGTAATCTTTGCTTGCGTTGCATGTAAAAGCAGCCATTGCTTGTTGTCTTCATCAAACATGTTTTTTTTCCAAAACACCATTGGCTGCTGTTGAAGATCTTGACATGATTAGAACTCTTCTTACCGCGTACTTGTACAGTTGCTGATCATATACATCATGTTAAAGCTATATTTTAAATCCTAGTTTGGCTTTTATTTGTTTAAACTGATAGGTACCCATTTATTTGTTCAAGGTTTGTTTTAAGTCATTTTCTTTGCAACAGTTAATTGCTTTGGAGGTTGTAGCCATTTGACAGGTTCCATTTGCTCTTTTTTCCCCCTTTTTTTGTCTTTTTTTCTTTCTTAATTGTTTTTCTTTCAAGTGTCTTGTTTAGTTAGTTTTGAATCTGCTGAGTTAGATTTGAAACATTGGCCTGAAACACGTGCCCCCACTTTTTTCTCTCCAATCTTGTTCGTATCTTTGCGTTCATTGTAAACTACCATAATTATATTTGACTAAGTTTAAAGTTTCATTCAATCTGTCTATTTTGCTTCCGTGGTTAAGTTTGTTCTTTATTTTTAAAAATAAGTAGATAGGGATGGTGGTTGGCTTTTGAGTTTTGACATGCTTTCCTTTCCCTATAGTAATTTCTTGACTTTTTGCCCCATTTGCTGAGTTTTTTAGCTCCTCCTGCCTGCCTGCCAGCCCGCTGATAGTGATGATTCAGGGATTTTTACCGAATGCAAAGTGACTATTTTTTTCCTGTGCAATTAGAAAATGTTTTTGAATTAGTAACATCCCGTGAGTTTTTTTTTTTGAGGTGGTATCCCAGGCCCTTCTAGCCCAGATTAATCCACCCAGGGAGGTCCAACAATGCGGGTATATCCGTACTTGCAAATATATCTCGAACTGTGGAATTTCGAGTGAAGTTTGAACCCTTAACCTCTTGACAAGTCAGGAGGTAAGGGAGAAACTCCTTGACCTATAGTCATTTAGATTCGAATCCTTAACCTTTTGGTTTACCAAGAGATATTCCTAAACCAGTAGGCCAGCAAAGGAACTTCAACATCCAAGTTAAAACTAGATTTTTTTTTTTTTTTTTTTTTTTTTTTTTGGTACAAATTTAGGTTTCATTTTTGTTTTTGTTTTCTTTTGAGAGAGGAAAAACCAAGCAATATGATGTATTAAAATGCTTCCAATCCTCCGCCAACAGTTTCATTTGTTCTTTTTTTGTTTTTTTAAATTTATTATTATTATTGTGGAAGATTTGTGAATTTAGTTATAAATATTTAAAATTTTAGTATGTTTAGTTTTAAATATTTTATTTTGATATTTTAAATTTTAAATAAATTATATTTTAGCAGTTTTTGGTTATTTTTAATTGTAGACAAAAAAAAAAATTGAATAAGGATAATAAATATTTTAAATTATTGTGTTTATATTTATTTATATATATATATATATATATATATATATATTTGTCGAAGAAGATTAAAATTATCAAAATAAATTAATTTAATTTATTTAGAATTTAAAAGATTAAAATAAAATTTTAAATGTTTGGGACACTAATCTCTCTTATTATTGTTGGATAAATTTTATTTTTATTTTTTCTTTAATCTTGAAGAGTTTATTTTGAATACGATTCAGAATAGTTAAAAATATTATATCTCTTGAGTTGTTATCTGTTGAGTGATTTTTTTTTTTTTTGGATAGAAATATGTATATATATATATGTGTGTGTGTGTGTGTGTGTGTGTGTGTATTGTAATTCTTGTCTTGCAAAAATGAGTGCCCAACACACCTATATATAGAGTCAGTGGAAGTATAATCATGTTCTTGAAATAATTTATTTCTCCAGTATCGGACTGTTTTTAATAAATATTAAAAAAAAAAAATTAAGAATTCACTAATAACCTTTCCTTTTTTTTTTTTTTTTTTTTTTTTTTTTTTTTTTAAATTAATTTAAAATTGATCCCATTATCTCTCTGCATATATAGCCCAGACATCCCAATGTTTACAAAAGTAATTACTTACATCTCCCCGTGAATACACTTTTGAGGTGGAAAAGAACATTATTATCTGCCTGCCTGTGTATTATTAGTAAAATGTACCATAAAACAAGTTGTCGGTTTCTTAAATTGTCATTATTAGGCATAATTCCTTTCCCATCTTCAGTGTTCTTTCCTTTTAAGATTTTATATTTTTAATCACTATCAACTACTGCACCAAATATATATATATATATATATTATATAAGAAAAAAAAAAAAAAAAGGTCCAAAAACAAAGATCTGTTTCTGATTGGTAAAAGGGTTTCAAAGATCCGTACTTAACCAATACTTGTTTAGGTTTTTTTTTAAAGCGAAGATGAAGAAAATGTCTTTTTTTTTTTTTTTTTTTTTTGAATTAATTGTTGTCTTCATTAGCAACAAATTGTGCGCCAAGGCCGGGAATAACAAACATATATAGAATAGAAGCTGTTTTTTAATGCCTTATTCAACCATAACTGTTGTTGGTATACACAAGACTCTCTTTGTTTACTTTAAAAAGATGTGTTATAAATATATATATACATATTCTACCCGTTGTGAGTCAAGTTTGGCATTCTTTGGTTAGAACCCTAATATATATATATATATATATATATATATATATTTAGCCTTCCTTATTCTTGTTCTTTAAGAATACAAGTTGTGGGGGGGGGGGGTGGGGGTATTTTATATATATATAACGGGAATTGTGGAATATTTGGTCACAAAAAAAGGAGGAAGGAGAAAACTAGTTAGGAGCTAGATAGATCAAGAAGAAGGTTTAATAAATTAAAATAGGGTTTGATGGGTGGTGGGAACCACAGTAACCCTGGCCAGGGAAGGGGGGAGGAAGAGATGAAAAGGAAATTATAATGTTTAAAAATATTAAAATAATAATAAAAAAAAAAAAGAAAAAGAAATCAAAGAAGGAAACAAACCACCCAACCCACCCACCCACCATTAATCAAATCATCTTAAGATTTTGGGTTTCCAATTTTATTCCACATGTTTAAAGAAATTGTGAAATATATATCTATTGGTTGATGACAGCATACCTATTTGGAATTCTTCCTCTTCCTCTTCTTCTTCTTCTCCTTTCCTCTAAATCAAGAAAGTAACATTGAGATAAAAGACAAGGATATAAACACAAATAAAATGGATGAAAATTAATTAATAGTAGTTTTACCTATAATTATTATAAATAGTTATAAATTTAAAATTAATTTTAAAAAAAAATCAAAATTATAAAGTTATAATAAAAAAATAATAATAATTAAAAAAAAAAAGAAAAAAAAAATCCACTATAAAACAAGATCTAGTAAGATCAGACAAAGGAATAAGATTGACAATATCTTGTGAAAAAGAGAAAAAAAAAAAAAAAATTAAACATGTCTCAAAAGCTAATATATGCGGGACCCTTTGTTTAGAACCCAAGTGTCCAACATTGATGCCTTGCTTATATATTTGGATAAATAATATATTAGATGATGACTACTTCATGCACCCTTAATTAAACAATATACATATCATATATAATATAATATATATATATATATATATTGTTCTCTCCTTGTAATAAAATATAGGGTTTTGCCTGCTCTAAGAAGATATGCCAAGATCTCATTCCAAACACCATCCTTATTAGTATATTTGCTTGCATCATTACCCACTTCTAATATTCCTTTGTTTAGCAACTACTCCCCCTCTCTCTCTCTCTCTCTATATATATATATATATATATATATTATTATAATTGCATCTTCTCAACATGGTCAAGATAATCAAAACGTTTTTAAGCTTACTTTCTTTCTAATACGTGGAAGTAGGATAATTACAATGAACCTTCATTTCACCAATTCGGGATTGGGATCAATCACATATATCTTGCACCATTTTATATATCTTTACACTACTATTTCTTCTTCTTCTTCTTCTTCTTCTCACCTTTATTTATTATTTTCAATGTTAAAGTAAAGATTGGATGATAAACCATTAATTTAATTTATCTTTTCTCTGCATAAATTATATTATATTCTTTTTTTAAATATATATATATATATATATATATATATATATCGTTATTCCTACTTTTTTATACTAAAAAACTTATTACATATTGACACTTAAGTTATTTGACAATTTTTAACAAATACTAAAAATAATAATACAAGAAATTAATATGTTAGATGATCTATATTGATTGACTTACTTGAAAATACACCATATGTCTTAAAATTAATGTAAATATATATTTTAACTTCATTTATATTTTAGGTCTTCAAAACAAGTGATATTATAACAAGTTGTAGTAACTTAATTGATAATGATAAATATACTCATAATTCAAGATGTCATGAATTTGAATCAGTTCAAAAAAAAAAAAAAAAAAATCTTAAAATTTTCAAATATATATATATTATGTATTCAATTACAACTATATATAAATACTAAGTAAGTCAATATTGTATTTATTTTTAAAATAGGTACATGTATGAACATGATTAGAGGAACTGTAGTAGAGACGAGGACTTGGCACCCACAGATCCTTATAGAAGTCATTTTAATATATTTATATATATATATATATATTATATTATATTATTGTAAGATTTGGTGGGAGGAGAAAATAATAATAATATATAATAATAATAATGCATGAATCCACTAACAAGTTTGGTCAAGCAAAGTAATCTTTTATAAGAATTTTAAGTACAGTGTTGTGTTTTAGATTTGTTGCAAAGCAATTCCCACCCCTTTTTCCCTCCCAGGTGATTACATCCCCATCTTTTGTTTGACTTTTTATTTTTGGTACCATTTCATATAATTAATTAAAACCCTCTTTAATCTCAGAATAATATATATATATATGTGTGTGTGTTTTCTAATAAAAGCATCTAGTGGGATTATATTATATTATATTTGGAACGTTTTCTTCTTTCTTTTCTTTAAGTAAAATATTGTTTTGTTGGTTTTTGTTTTTTTTTTTTAAATTGGACCATAGTTTTTTTTCTCTCCTAAAATTAAAATATACATGTATATATATATACACTGAATCCTCTTTGATTGGAAAGGTTTATTATATGGTGTATCGTATTACATTAATCTTTTAAGAAATTTTATAATACTATAATATATATATATATATATATATATATTGCATGATTGACAGCTTCCTTAATCTGACTATTCTTTTTAATTTATTTTATTATTGTGCCATTCATGATTATAAAAAACTATTATATGGTTTCCAGATGAATTGCATGCATAGTCAAAAACCAATTAGATTTGCTATATAAGAAAGAGAAGCAAACTACAATCTTTGTGCATCAATACGAAAAATCAAACCAAACCCCCCAAAAAAACCCAAGAAAAATTATTATTATTAATTTTTTCTCTCATCATCGCTTCTAGCTATAGAGAGAGATGGATAAAAGTTCCTCAAGTTTTCTTACTCCATCAGGCATTAATGGAGATAATCCAACAACATCTTCATCATGCACGGCTCAGAAGAACAAGAAGAAGGTCAGGTTATTCGGGTTCGATCTGCTGCAGCAGGAGGAGGAGCCTTACAGCAATAATAATGGCGAGGAAATCGTGGACGACCAAAAGGGTCGTTCTTCTAATTCTTCACTTGAAAATGATCACGAGAGCGTAAATTCATCATCTTCTTCCACAGTTTCACCAGCTACTACCGCCGCCGCCGGTGGTTCCGGAAACAATATTGTCGTTATTAATAAAAATTATAATAACAACAATAGTAAGAAGTTCGAGTGCCAGTATTGCTTCAAGGGGTTTGCAAATTCACAGGCATTGGGAGGACATCAAAATGCTCACAAGAAAGAAAGGCTAAGGAAGAAGAAGTTACAGCTTCAAGCAAGAAAAGCCAGCATCAACTATTACCTTCATCATCATCAACCCGCATCCGCCGCCATGTTCACAGATAGCCAGAATATGAACTTCATGATCAATTCTTCTCCGTTATTATTATTTAGTCACGATTCTTCTTCTTCCCAACACGTTCCTGATGAATTCACAATTTCCGATCATGAGACTTCACAGATTAGCTTCGGTTCTAATTCTTATTACTATGATCCAAACATTATTCACCGGTCGACCCATTCTCATGATCAACATGACTACTACTCCTCCTCCTCCTCGTCTAAATTTACTCTCACACGTGTAGAGAGATCCACAGAAAACAGACCTAGTCATTCTTCAAAGCAAAACTCTTATAGATCTGTAGATCTTCAACTAGGGTTAAGTGGCTTATGAGTACTACACCAAATTTCAAGTTCAACACTTGTCGTGAGAGCAGTGTAAAAACAAAAGAAAAACCTTTTCTTTCAGAGCAAGAATTAGATCATGTGAACGCAATCTCATTCATTCCAAGATGAATTCAGATTAATTAGAGTGATCACTATTGTTCTGAATAGTGGATGATCTTGGCAAAAAGAAGCTTTCATTAGTTCCACCATACTGTACGACAATTATTATTATATATATATATTTCATTTCATATCTTGAGTCGTGGTGCATGGCATGAAGAACACAAATTTGGATGGTTGCATCCATCATTTTGCTCTTGATTAATACTATTTAGAATTATACAGCATCTTCTCTACATAAACTAACAAGCAAGCATATATATATATATGTATGTATATTATGTTTGCGATATATGACAATTAAGGCTAGCTCGAAAGATCTCTATAATTTCGCAAACGTTGAGATTCATATATATATATATATATATTCAAGTTTCCTTTCTTCAGCAAAAGATAGGAGAGACAAAAAATGTACAGAAATTTTATATTATATAGTTATATCTCCCTTCCTATATATGTATATCTTTGCATGTCCGAATATCATGGTTTGTGCCTTGCATGTCCAAAGATAGAATATTGTGACAGATGGTCCGTGAGCATACATATATATATAAATATATATGTATTGCTATGCGCACACACACAGATATACATATAACAGTCTCCAAATTATCATATATAGATTTGCAATTCTTTAAAGTTTAGTTTTTTTTTTTTTTTTTTTTTTTTTGAAGTACAATAATTGATTAGAGATCGATTAATTGCTTCAATGGACCAAAAATGGAATTATGAAAAATAAAAAATAAAAAATACTCGACCAATATTATAAATTGGAAACATTAAGATTATATATATATATATATTAGCTAGTTACACATTTTGCAACCAAGTGCGAAATATATATATATATATATATATGTTTTACAAAGTTTTTTTTTTTTTGCAAAATTTTTTATAACTTATGTTCTTTTTTTTTTTTTTAATGTTTTATGTGATTAATTATCGTGGTTATTTTTTTTTTATCAAAATTATTTTTATAAATAATTATTTCATAGTGTAATTATATTAGAGCTTTAAAATTTATTTAAATATTATAATACTTAAAAATATATAAGTATTTGTATATTAAATATTTATATTTCATAATTTATAATTTTTTTTTTTTGAGGTGGTGTTCCCGGCCAAACTAATTTACCTATGAAAGCCCAACACTGCGGGTATATCTGCACTTGCAAATATATTTTAAAATGTGGAAGTTCAAATCCTTAACCTCTTAATTTATGATTATAAAATTTTATTATATGACAAAATTGATATAAATATATTAATTGGTATTATAATTAATTAATTAATTAATATTTAATATAATAATCTTTTATATATATATTTTTTTTCTAATTTCAAGTGTAAATGTTATTATTTTTTAAAAAATAAATTTTTATTTAAATATATTTATCAAAAAAAAAGTATATTATGAGGTTTCGAAATCTCCTAAAACATCGACTAAGACACTAATAAAATTAAAACACGTATTAGTTTAATTAACCTCAAAAACTATAGCTCTTAAGCTAATATTTATAATTTTTTTTTTAAAAAAATAAACATTATAATCGCATTAAAAAATTTTTATTAAGAACATAATTTTTTGGTTTTTATCAATCTAAAAAATTAAAATTTATTAATATTTCAAGAAAAAAAATTAAGATACACTATTTTTTTTTTTTTTTTTTTTTTGGAAAATTTGAAGCACTTTCACCTCTGTCTCATCTCAAACTTATCACTTATCAAATCATAAGTGAGACTACTACCAACTAAGCTTATAAACCATCTTAACTAAGATACACTATGTTATTTATTTATTTTTTAAATATGACATTTTTTCATACATATAAAATATTAAAGACAATATATTTACATGTAAATTTTAAATTTTTTTTATCGTGTAACTTTGCCTAATTATTTAATTAAGTTTTTAATTGAGTATTAAAGAGGATAATGAGAATACATTAAAAA
>JAXGGT010000141.1:1384556-1400098 GCA_035583425.1 Marsdenia floribunda | reverse complement strand
TATTTTTCACTTAATACTCTTCCCACCCCCCCCCCCCCCCTTGACTTCTTTATCTTATTTATCTTATAAATATTTAATTTTTTACATTAAAATATTTTTAAAAATAATTTAAAGTGTGATATCATTCTCACATCGAAAATATATAAGGATATAATATAGAATATAATTATGAGTTTTATGTATTAATTATCAACTAAGAACAGTCACGATGTGAGCTCACGGACCCAAACTATGATGGTTGATATCAAAGTGGGTAGTCAGCACGAGTTATGAGAATTAAATGCTACACGATATGTACGTGGTGGAAGCCACATCTAGAATTTCGAACGTCCACTAGTTGATTAAGGGTTTAAACTAATTTTATTGGACCTTAGTGGGAATACTGGACCTTAAGAGAATGAATTTAATAACCCATCCCATATCATAAGTCTATATGGATATGTCATTTTATATGCGTAAATACTTATTGTCAGCTCAAAATATTTTTTTGGTACAATGAAGACGATAGAAAGTAGTTAATCATAAATACCATCAAGTTCATAGCCACAATACGAACTTACGGGCAATAGCATATGAATAAACTGGTGGACTTAGGCTGTGTTTGGACTACCTTTTATTTTGAGTTTAGTGAATTTTATTGCGGAAAACGAAAAATTACTTTTTGAAAGTGAAAAAAGTTGTCTATTAAATGGGTACAAAAATTAGTGTGGGACCCATTCTTGAAAGAGAGAAATTGGAAAGTGTGGGACTCTTTAGTTGCAAGTTGAGAGACAAAAAAGAAAAAATTCATTTATTGTCCAAACAAAAAGACCTAACTTATTTTGAAAATAACTCACTCAACTCAAAATTAAAGCCAGTCCAAACACACCCTTAGATTTTGACAATAAAGATTAAAATCTATCATAATCTCATTAGTGTTTTTGAGGTCAAATTTCATATTCATGAGTTATTTCTCAACCCATTGATTGCGATCTCAATGGTGTTTCACTTTGCCCATTAATCATGCCTGAGAATCGGATGATTATATTATTATTATTTTTATTTATATTAAAAAATAAAATAAAATTTAACTAACTCACCCCTAAACTATTGGAAACTCTAGATCTGACCCCTCCTCCTCTCTCTCTCTCTCTCTCCAGATTCCAGAGGTAGATGCGCCGAGGTGAGCATTGTACACCACTCTCCCACCTTATGGCTAATATATATTCACTGCACGTGACTAATACGCGCCACATTCAAATTTTGAGTCACTCCGGTGCGCACAGTCGGCGTACGTTAGCTGTTCTATTATTATTATTATTGTTTTTTTTTTTTTTTTTTCAAATTTTAGGAGTAAGAATAAATGTCATGTAACTTATGGTAAGATTTGAAGAAAGAAATGGGGAAAAAGAATTGACTCCCAATTTCCCCTCCATTTTCTCTCTCTAAAATATAGCTCTAGCTTAGAAGTCATTGTTAGGGTTTTCCACAAAATTTCAATTTCTCCTTGGTTGGTTTTTTTTTTTTTTTGGTTTTTCTGTTTCCGCAAAAGTATGTTCTTTCCCCGGAAAATTTTTTAAAATTTTCGGGAATTTTATGTGTAATGTGGAAACTGGAGAATCCGCTCAAGAATCCCTATATTTTGTCTGAATAAAATTTCCCCCTCTTTTATTTATCGTTCTCAACAAGGGCAGCGAAATGCCTGGCCATAAATGGAAATCGGAGAAAACAGACTCAACAAAGCAGTTGAGGAGAGACCCCTACGAGGTTTTAGGAGTCACAAGAAACTCCACAGATCAAGAAATCAAGAGTGCTTATAGGAAATTGGCGTTAAAGTATGTTAATTATTATTATTATTTTTTATATTAGCTTTCAAATTGAATTCAAGCCTAGTTACTTTTGCATTGTTTGATGTTTTTTGCATTTTCTCTTCGGAATTCTATGGAAGAGTTGTAAAGATTGGAAAGTTTCTGCATTGGTGATGGTGATATAAGAATTGTAGATGGGATATGTCTATGATTTATGTTGCGTATATTATCTTTTTCCGTAAAGCAGGTGGGTAATTTAGAATATTACTGCTGTACTTGTAAATTCTACACTTCCCCTCGGACAAATTTCCAATACATTATTGACTTTTGCTGTGTTAGGTTCACATAGAGGTTCTCAGATAATTATATATATAACAGAGGGTCTAAAATGGATGTTTGTTTGTTTACATTTGAAAAATTCCTTGAAGAAAAAGCCATTTGATCCAATATATGCTCCCACCCTGTGAAGATCTCTCAAAAATGACTACTTTTATTGTCCAAGACTACTTGTTAACTCACTAATGTCGGTAGATTCTTTTGAATATTTAAGCTATTTCTTATAACTTTCCTGTAGTATTTTGTTGTTTCTTAAGTCCCTGGTCTCCACTTATATTTACGCGATCTATTCTGATGATTTATGGGATGGGGGATCTTTTTTATGTCTCAAGTTGCATCCCAAATGTAGTGCCTGAACATTTTTTTTAGTGAATACTTGTCTATATCGTGTAGAGGCCATTGCCTGTAATTAGTTTAGTCCAAAAAAGAAAACATTTCTAATCTAGATGGGGGATAAATTCTCACTGTTATATTTATGCTGTTCTAATACATTCTTAAAGGAAGATGACACATAATAGTTCTTGAAATTTTGTTTGCAATTATCTTTTTTCTCAAATGTGTATGTTGCAGCAGACATCCAAAACACATTCAGCAGAACATGCATTGCAGGAAAGAGATTTATATGTTACTCATAGTCATAATGAACTTATTAAATGGTAGGTATCATCCAGACAAGAATGCAAATGACCCAGAAGCTGCTGATATGTTCAAAGAGGTGACCTTTTCATATAACATCTTGTCTGATCCAGATAAAAGGCGCCAGTATGATGCTGCTGGTTTTGAGGTGCTTAATCTCCTGGGAACTTGAAATACGTAATAAGTCATTTTGAGGTCAGCATAGAGATACAGTGAACTAATAAAGTTTTGATTAGGCTGTTGAATCAGAAAGCCAGGAATTGGAGCTAGATCTTTCAAGTTTGGGAGCTGTAAATACCATGTTTGCCGCACTTTTCAGGTTAGTTCATTTTGTAGCATTCTATTCTCTGTATCCTTGGTTTTGAGATTGTAAATTCATGACCATCATTCTATTTTATGTCATAAAGTGGTATATCATTATTGTGGATTCTATCATGTTATCAGTAAGCTTGGTGTTCCAATCAAAACTACAGTATCTGCCACTGTATTGGAGGAAGCGTTAAATGGTGTGGTACCCATTCGTCCACTTTCTCTTGGAACACCTTTATGTAGAAAGGTTTGGATCCTAGTGTATGCCCTTGACTGTCCCTTTTTGTTGGATATGGTCTGTTTACACCTGTTGCTCTCCTGGAATAGGTTGAAAAGCAATGTGCACACTTCTACTCAGTTACAATAACAGAAAAAGAAGCACAGGCAGGGTTTGTTTGCAGGGTACATTCATCAGATAAAAGCAAGTTCAAGGTTTGTTGATTTTTAGTTTAAAAGCACTACGGATGGACATTCACTTTTTTATGACCAAGAACTTCAGAAAAGATAGTTTGGCATTGGAGTTCTCTTGTAGTGATCCTCCTCTTCTGTGGAATTTCCTATTTATTAGTCAAAACTTGTAGAAAGCATATTATGTTAGGGCATCTGCATAAGCATCGTGGTAAATGTACTTTTGGCTATTGGGAGTGGAAAACTTGATTCCTGAAGTAAATTAACAGGAAAATTTATGTAATCCCTGCCAAACATTGAACCCTGTCTCTATGGTCTTTAGATACAAGAAAATTCTACATTGAAGAACTTCCTGACAAAAATTGTCTATATATAATACTTTTTGTGAGTCTGGCTATAGATTATTCCATTTTTATAGCCTGTTAGAAAATTTTCAAAATTATTATTTTGCCAACAAGTATGATCTTCTTTCCAACAGGATGAAAAAGGTGACCTCTTTTATCCAATTATGCATCTTCATCCTCCAGATCTCTTAAAGGAGAAGCTTCTGATTATACATCTTGTTAGACACTTCACGGACAGTAATCTGGAAATTTCCAAATGATTTTTTCTCCAATTAGAAAAGAAATTATCATCAAATGCCACCTCAGACTTCTTTTTTTTTTTTTTTAATTGACATAAATTTTGCTTGGTTTTAGATTTTTCTCCTCTGATGCATCTTATTGTCAGATTAGAAATGTTCATTTGTGTTGGATGACATTTTGGCTTCTGCTTTTGGCTGTGGAATACTTTGGTGAAGTTTTTAATGCCCTATTTTTAACTTGTCTTTATTTCATTCTTTTGATCAATCAATGGTCCATTTTGAGTTCATGGTGTAAAAAGGGGAATTGATTAGGAACACATTGGGAAACGGTGTTTTCCTCATGGTGTTTGATAGATTTAATATCCCAGTAGTCTAACATGTAGGTTTTTTGCAGCTATTGTACTTTGATCAGGAAGAAAATGGGGGATTGAGCCTTGCCTTGCAGGTGCGGTTCATTTACTTCATCTCTCTTTTCCTACGTTCTTTCTTTTCTTTTCCTTTGATCTTCTCTTCTCTCTCTCTTGAAATTGAAGTTTTGAGGCAATGTGGAAAATCCACGGCATGCTGACTCATATATTTCTGGATCTTTCTTCATATAATATGGAGCTTGTCAGAGCATTTGTTTGGGATTGTTTTGCTGCTCCTTATGGATCCGAGGGGATCTAATCAGTTGATGTCAAGTTTTAAGAGGGAAGAGAACAAAACGGAAATGACTATTACTTTTAGTCTACTGGTGTTGATCTTTTGTCTACAAGACAATCTATTGCTACCGTGTGTCGCTCAACATGTTACAGATTATAATTCGGGACCCTTTTGAAAGAACTGTAACTTTCTTAGATGCTCCCCAAGTTGAAACGCCATACTTTGGGCCTGCATCAAAAAGTGTGAGAATGTTACTCATGTAAGAGGTGTTGGGCAAATCTCGCCAAGTACTTTTCTGAAGTACTTTTTAAACTATAAGAGTTCCTGGATCTTCCATATAATCTAGTTGCTGTTTGGTCATTCTCTTTCCTTTGTTCAAGAGCATGGTTATTTGTCATGAATTGTGCGCCCCGCCCCCCACAATAGTTATTATCCATGTCTGTTTGATTCAGAATGTGTTGTAATCTTCCTTTTTGCATGTTTAGACTTTTCTCTTATCAAAATTGTACTTACCATGAACGCTTTTGTTCTTTTAAAACCTCTACATAGGAGGATAGCTCAAAAATAGGGAAGTTCACATCTGCCGGGATGTTTTTTCTTGGATTCCCTGTGTATCGCCTGGATCACTCACATCATTCGGTAAGCAAAATGTTGTTACCCCTCTTCTCTCAATCATGAATTACTGGTTTTTATTTAAATTTTAAAGATGTTTCTGTTTGCTTTCTTATCAATTCAGATGGCAGCTGCGAAGGATCCAGACACTGCTCTCTTCAAGAAACTGGATGGATTTCAACCTTGTGAAGTAACTGAGTTAAAAGCTGGGACCCATGTATTTGCTGTTTATGGTACTGTCTCTCACTTGAAAGTTGTCTATGTTGCTGGAAGAATATCCATGTGCCGGCCTGGATTTCACTGTCAGATTATATTGGATTACTGGTTCATATTGTAGGCGATAACTTCTTCAAAAGTGCACACTATACCATTGAAGCTCTCTGTTCTGCACCTTTTGTAGAAGAAAAGGAAAATCTTAGGGCTGTGGAAGCTCAAATTTTATCTAAAAGGGTTGAACTCTCCAAGTTTGAATCAGAATATAGGGAGGTATGAGTTCAATGCAAACATTGTCTGCTGTTTCCACAAAATTGGTCTGTTTAACTCAGTTTCCATTATGTATTAATAGGTTCTAGCACAATTTACAGAGATGACTAGTCGATATGCACAGGAAATGCAAACAGTGAGTTAAACCTTTAGTACTCGAGATGTGAACATCATGTTTGTCGTGTAAAAATTATGTGTGATGAACTTTTGCTGGATAATAATAACAGATTGACGAGCTTCTCAAGCAGAGACATGAAATACATGCCTCCTACACAACTATTCCTCTGATGAAGCGCAGTGGCAGTGGTCGAAGCAGGAGTAAAAGTGGTGTGTCCAAGGAGATTGATGAAGATGGGGAAATAAGAGATAAGAGACCCACTAGGGATCGATCGAAGAAGAAAAAATGGTATAATATTCACTTGAAGGTGGACAAAAGAAAAGCTTGCTAATAGGGTGAGCCCATGAATGCTATCTACACACCCACATGCTTTTCTTAATATCACATGGTTCTGTCTAAATTGGTTTTAGATATACATTGTCTCTTCTAGTCTGTCAAGGAAATGGGAGACCGCTACGGTTAAGTTAAGTGCAGAAGTTCAAGCTGCAAGTCCGATCCAGTGACTACAATTGCAATGATGTCATCTGGTGGAAACGTGTGTAGCACATTTTACTGTAAAATTCTCTTTCTATTTTTGCCTTTTCATTATTTTTTCTCTTTGGATATCATCCTCCATGCCTGTAAATTGTTTCTATTTATTAAATAGTTTATGATTACCAACTACCTTGTGGTATAGTTGCTTGCAATTAAAAGCAGAAAAAGGAACGAGAAGACAGGTTTGTTGGCAGGACAGATTCTCTGTTTCCCGCATTTATGTTCTCTGGGTTATTAGAAGTATTTTTTTTTTTTTTCCTTCTCTCTCTTCCATTTTTGTTGTTTAGACCACAATTTTGTCTGTAAATGTTCATAGCTGAGAAGTTTTGAATTTGACCTCACTGGGCTTTAAGGTCGTCATTACATGGTTGGTTGTATCACCTGTTCTGATTTGCCATTGATGTACAAAGTCCATGAGTCATTTGCTGGTTGAGGACACCATTCCATGTATTTTTTTTTTTGTTTTAAACTTTCTGATATAATCACTTTAGACTCAGATTTGGAGGGTAAGCTTTTAAAGTTAGAATTTGAGATCTTTAAGAGGAGTTTTCTTGTCACTCGACCAAACAATGTATCATTGTTCATTTTTCTGGTCCTTGAACTTGCAAACTTAAAGATCATTGGTTCATCAAGTATCAGGCTATTTATGGGTCACAAAATGGGGGCCGTGAATGAACTTGAGAAGAAAAGTTGGAGTTTGTGCCACATTTAAATTCTTGGTTTTGTGGTTGTCGGGAAGTACAAATTTCTTAGACGGTGTCTCTGTAATGCGCTTATTGATTGATTTGGACTGCCTCACGCTATTGAAACAAGTAGCATATGGCAAATTGCAAATAGCAATTTGCAATATTTCTGTAATTTGCACAATATGTAAGGCTTTGACAAAAAGAAAATTTAAGGATGTTTTTGGATTTGAACTTTTTTTTAAGAAAATTTATTTTTTTCAAAAAAAATTGAATTGATTGCGAATAACGAGAAATAAGATAAAGCCAATGTAAGATGTTGTCTAGTAAATGAGAGACAAAAATAATATATTTTATTAGTGTAATGATAATTTTTTATTTGAATTATATATATTTATATGTATATATTTAATATTTATAGTAAGTGAGTGAATTTTTTATTCATTTTTTTGTCACCTCACCAGACATGAAGAGTAACATGTCATATTGGTGTTCAAACAAGTACAACTATTTTTTTTGAGTTTAAGTGTTTTTTTTTTTAAGTTGAGATGGCTATCTATACTTTTATAAAAAAATAATTAATAAGTATTAATTTTAAAAGTATTGAGGAAAAAAAATATATTAGAGTTTTAATTTGTGTATTGTGTAATTGTCGTATAGACAAAACCCTAATTTCTCCTCCTTCTCTCTTCATCCTTTGCCAACCGCCGCCCCCCTCTTCAGCTTCCTCTCCCGGCCAAGAGAGGAACTTCAGCTCCGGCTGGAGTTTCTCTCTTGGTCAGAGATATAGTTAATATCATTTTTCTTCTAGTTCTTGTCTTTTTTAGTAGTTTTTATCTATGTTTTTCATTTTATCTAATATCTTTAAAACTCTGCCATCTTTTGTGTCTCTTTGCACTTCTTTGTTCTGATTTTTCAGACTTTTTTTCTTTTTTTTTTGAAGAAAAATTGTTAAACCCGGTCTAGATCTGGACCCCTTGCTCGAGTTTTATTTTTTTCCTAGACTTTCTCTGATATTGCTGTCATGCCCAGGATTGATTAGTCAGTCGTTGACGGAAGAGGATGAAACCGAGTTCATTGTGCAAAAGAAATCTGCAGTTGATGGCTGGAGGCTTGAAGCTTTAGATAGGATGTCTTTTATTTTCTTATTTTTTTGTTGTTTGTTGTTGTTTACTTGTTCTGTTTTTGCTGTTGTTGTTGTTTTGTTACTCACCTAATTTTATTAGGTTGAGTCTTTTCTCTCCACCTAAGTTCTTTAGGTTGGTGTTTTGCCTATTACCATGAATGATTTCAAATCATTCATTCGTGTAATATTTTATATTTATTAATGAAATTCCACTTACAAAAAAAAAAAAAAAAATTGTCGTATAGACAAATAGATAAAAGTTTAAGTGTTTCAAAAATTTTAAGAAAATAAAATAAAATTGTGTATATATGTGTATATATATATATATGCAAAATGACAGGACAGTTATGAATGAGGGTAAGAAATTTAAACAATTAAGTGGAATTTACATAATTATGGCCCTGTTCAATTCAAAATGAAGAAATTATGAATTAAGGTCACTCTATGTTGATTACCCACTACACCCCACCCCACGCCCCAAAAAAAAAAAAAAAAAAAGGCCACAACTTCTCAACCCTAAAGAGCTGTACCATTCTTTACACATTTGCATCATCACCGTTGAATGCATCACATCTTCGCCTCACTTCTCCATCATTACCAGTTTTTATCGAGAGGAGACTAACCTTCTGCATCGCAAGACCAAAGTCCTCGAAGAATGCTGTTTGATTTATTGCATAAACGTCGACAAATGTCTTCGTTCTGGGATCACTTACCATGAGTTGATCCGATGCCAATAGACCTAAACCTTTCTGAAGGTTCTTGTAGTACATGTTATCGAACCTCCCCGGTGTCATCACATCATTAAATGCTGCCATTTGTTTGTTGTTCTGGTAATCTGCACATAGCTGCCTTAGCCCGTTTGCATATTGTGGGTTCAGTGTCGGATCAATCTCTGATGTACTGCTGTAATTGAAAATTCTGTCGCTAAATTCACTACAATGAGAAAACCCTATTGTGTGTGCACCCATTAATGCCACCATTTCTCTTATGCTGATTCCCTTTTCTTCGAATAAGCCAATAATTCGTGTCATTGACATGTTAGGTCTAGCAATATGGCCTTCTACGTCCACGGCATGAGAAACGAGACCGTCTTTCCTCCCTAGCAGTACAGGGTAGACCGGACCTCCGACCATGGCGACCAGATCTCGGGTGGCTTCGGCTAGAATATCAGCGCACGAGACTATTCCGGGACATTGGAGCTCCAGTGCGGTTTTCGCACGCGTGATGACGTCGAACGCATCTCCGGGGAGGGACAGGTTGATGTCGGCGTCGCGTTGTGCCGTGTTGATGGTGTCGGAAGATACAAGAAGGGACGCATCGCATCCTCCGACCACGCAGTCGTGGAAGAAAACGCGGAGAGTGCCGGCGGCCGTGGTGGGAAACTCAAGCTGCTTGTCGGTGATTACTTGCTGAACGATGGTTTCGAATTGTGGACACGTTTTTTTGTAGTAATCGGTGGATAAATTTGAGGGTGGTTCTGATTCCTGGGAAGAAAAGGACAACGATGGTAAAAGAAGAACAAGGGGGACAAGGAAGATCACGGCAGCCATGCTTTAACTTTTTGGGCCAATGATGAAGAAGATGGTGATCGATCACAAAAGTAAAAATGCTTTTGGGAACTTTCTGGTAGGATTACGTAGGATGGTGGAGGAAAAGGAATATTATTTGGGTGATTTTCGGCCATTAAAACGACTTACAGATTACAGGGAGACGAACCGTTGTGCATCTCGCGGAATGCATACTCATGCAATACAATGCAACGGAAACAAACTTCGTAACCAATTTTGACACCCGAATTTCTCTCCTTTCCTTTAATTTTTTTCTGTTTTTTCTTTTTTACCATTGATTTGATACCTTATTAAAAAATTCTATTTTAATTATTCAAAGAATACTTTTTAATATGTATATATATGTACATATATGAAGAGGAAATGACATGGTGAGCATAATTAACTCACCTCAACTCAGAAAATTAATAACTCACGTGGACACTCGAAGTAAGAAGACGGATTGACAAAGTGAGAAAGTGACAAACAAAACGAAGTCAAATCACCTCAGCACATTAATACATTCAACACTCCGCCTCTCATTAAGATTGCAATTAATAATTTTACAAATATATTACAATAGTCAAAGGTCAAATACAGTGGACAAAAGAGAACCTTTATCACTACAAAAAAAGTTGGCAGATTCGACGCTTACCAAATACGATGATTTGGCACTTAATCATCGTTTTTTTATAAATTTTTGGAAAACGTGTCAGTTAAAAACGACGATTATAAAGTGTGGTTTTTTATTTTTAATATATTTATAATAAATCTAACGGTTGAATTAAATGTTTGATTTTTATAAAATAAAAATGTATATATTTCGATATTAAAATTACGAAAGTAATTGGATGACACATGAAATAGTATTGGCTTCAAATTTTGTATATTTTATTTTTAATATATTTATAATAAATCTAAACGGTTGGATTAAAATATTTGATTTTTATAAAATAAAAAATTGCATATATTTCGATATTAAAATTACAAAAGTAGATAGATGACGAATTAGATTGGCTTCAAATTTTGTAGATTTTATTTTTAATATATTTCTAATAAATCTAACGGTTTGATTAAATGTTTGATTTTTATAAAATAAAAAATGCATATATTTCGATATGAAAATTACAAAAGTAAATGGATGACACATGAAATACTATCAGATTGGCTTCAAATTTTGCAGGTTTAGTTTTTCTTATATGTTTAACAAATCTAAGGTTAGGTTAAAATTTTGATTTTTGTAAAATAAAAATATGTGTAAATTTTGGTATTAAATATAGAAATATAAATGAATGACACATGAAATAATATCTTATTAAAATAAATTTTTGTCAATATGAATAATTTATATATATATATATGGTTATATCCAACGGTTAGATTAATTATTTAATATATATAATAAGATGTTACTTATATAATACGTATAGATATATACATTATAACTTACATTAATGAAATATTATATTTTTATGTATGAAATGATTAATTTTTTTTTTGATTATTACTGTCAAGTTAGATATATAATGATTATTAGATTATTTAAATGTTTAAAAATAATTTATATGGTAAAATATACCCTAACCTTAAACCATAAATATTTTTTATTTTTATTTTTTTGTAATTTTGGACTCAAAAACAATGATCCAGCCCAATCAGGAACGGCGGTCGGGCCGTCGATTTTGGCCCAAATTTTTTTTTTTTTTAAGAAAAGGGCCATTATTTTTTTTTTAAAAAAAAAAATTAGGTAAAAACGACGGTCCGGTTGGAACCGCCGTTTTGGGAGTATACGTGAGGCTGTCGGTGGTCGAGATGACGAGAGATGCAACCAAAGAAGGCGGTAGCTGGGTGAGGAGGTGTGTGGGTAAGAGAATGAAGGACTCCTACCCCGTGGTGGTAACGGAGATGCTGGTACGCTTGGGGCTGGAATGTGTTGCCAAGGATCCGGACCAAAGACCGAAAATGGGTCGGGTTGCTGATTGGATTTCAAATTTGTATTTGCAGTCGAAAACTTGGGTACAGAAGATGTTGGGTTTCCTACTGACTTCTCGATTTCTCTAGTGCCCAGGTGACCCGAACCTGAATTATTTTTGCTTTTTTTTTTTTCCAGTTGAAAAAGCTTTAGGTCAATTTTTCTTAAAAATATCTACACTTCTTGATATCTTTATAATTACCTTTAAAAAATATCAAGATTACCATCAAATGTGCTTGGTGGAAGAAAGCCCAAGAAGGAAGTGAGGTGGTGGGGGGAAGGAAGAAGATGGTAGGATTGCTGTCCACCGTATTAGGCAAAAACGATGGTTGGAGAGCCAGAAACGACGGCTCCTTGGCCGTCGTTTTTGCCTGGGAATTTTGTAGTGCATAGAACTTGCATTACAAGGAACAAATCTTGTCTTACAAGATTCTAAAACTTTCCTACTTGAAGGGCAAGAAAGGTAAAGCCTCTTTCATATAACAATCTTGATCTATTACTAACTAATCTCTTCGGAGGGACAAAAAAGGAGGCACCCTCTCCAATTTGCCTTGCTTTAATTGCAGGTGGTAGTCGTTCCAAAGTTGTTCTCAAAGACATTCTCCTCATCCAAGATCAAATGTGATTCTTTGCATGTACTTCAAAGATCAAATTCTCCAACTGTGGCTTCTTCAAACTTTCGACTCACTAACTGATTGCATCATCAATATATTTTATATTAATATTACAAGTTTGATCATGTGATCTCTTAAATTTACATGCACATACCATAGTTAAAAAGAGTAAGACTTGAAGTTACAAAGATTAATGTTTTGTAATTCTAGTTAAAAGTTATAATGGTTTTAATGTATACATTGTTCAATATTCATTGTGAACATCATGTGTAAGAATTAGTATAAACTCTTTTCTTAAATAAAAATTCTAATTTAGATTAATTAGAATAATAATTTTAAACATAAAATGTAAGTTTAACAAAAAAAAAAAAAAAAAAGGGCAAACTATCTTAGTTGTCCATGAACTATCCCCGATTCCAAGTTTTGCCCCTGAACTAAAAAATGTTCATAACTTGCCCTCCAACTTTTAAAAGGGTCCACAAACTGCCCTTCCGTTAGTTTTCACTGTCAACATTTAAAAATTCTATTATCTCGCGATATTTTAACTTTTTCCTCACTAAAACTCATGGGCATTTTCGTCCATCCATATATTAGTCTTTTGAAGGCAGTCAGCGGTCACTTCTTACACTTTTCACCTGAATTTTGTTTCAAAAAATGTTCCTCTTCGATTGTCTTCTTCCATTGTCGCATGCAAAAATCAACCGAACCAGCTTGAAAAAAACTCAGAAATTTGTTGAAGCATTTTGAAAACCAACCCATTGTGAGTAGTCGTAGTGTGGAGTAGTTTAAGTGACGAACTGAAATTTTTTCGAAACCCCGTTCTGCTCGACTTGGAGGAGCTTCAGTACTGCTTTGACGGCGCAAAGGTTTAATGAGCGGAAAATCAGGAACAGTGTACACAACCACATTGACCCGTATTCTCTATATGGTAAAGAGGCTAACTCTTCTTCGTATTTTACACAGAACATTTTTTTTTATTTTTCTTGTATGCTTCGTATATGCTACTTAATGTGTGTGGTGGTTTAAAGATGGTTTTTTTTTTCCCTTTTTTTTGTTGCTTCCATGTTTCTGATTAATTATTATTGTATAATAAGTGCTTAGAAATGATAATAGTGTAATTGTCATCAATATGCAGATTCTGAGGATGATTATTTTTCAATTAAACTATATTTTGGAGGTGCGTTTTGGGAGGAAAAGGGATATAGACACTACAAGGATGGGAAATGGAAATATGTTGATTATTGTGTGAAGGATAAAATAAGTATCTTGGAGATTAATTTAATGTTCAAGAAGATGATGTTAGATACAGAACCAATGGTATATTGTTATCTAGAACCAACAGGGGACTTTAATATTGGCTTGAAGTTGATTACAACTGATAGGGATATATTAGCATTGTGTGAATGGGTGCCAAGATTTAAAGAGCTTGAGTTGTATGCAGAAGTAAGGGAAAAGAAAGATATACTTGAATTTTTGAAAAAGCAACCTGAGTTTCAAAAAATTGAGATTACAAGTTCTGCTGTCATTGAAGAAATAGAGGAAGAAAATAGACTTGAGCACGCTGTTAAGAAAGTGTCCAAATGTAGGAGGAAAATTAGTAAACAAAAACCTTTATTGTTGGGTGGTATGGATCAATTGAGACTGAAAAGGAGGCTGAAATTATTGTTCCTGAGGTAGTACAAACACAAAACATAGAAACAAAGAAGGTTGTGCCTGAGAGTGAACCCATTGTGCTTGTGCCTGTTGCTGATCCTGTTGAACCTATTGTTATGCCTGAGAGTGAACCACTGTTGTGCTTGAAGTAGTACAATCAGAGAAGGTTGTTGAGCCTGAAACAGTTCAAACATATAGTGATGCTCAGAATGTGAACAAACCTAGTAATAATGATGATATAGACTGGCAGGCAGTAGTGGAAGAGGCTGAAAGAATAGAGGACTTGATTGAAGAAAGTGTCACTCAAATTGATGAAAATCAACTAGGACATGTTGGGCAAGAGAGTGAATTGGGAGTTGAACTTGGAGTTGAAGAAGAAACTGTTACACAAGTTGAAGAGAGTCAACCAGAAACAGTTGTCAACGAAGAAACTGTTAATGAAATGGCAACAGAGATTGAAGTGCCAATGCAAACTGAAACTGAGAGAGCAAGAGTGAATCCAGTAGAAATGGCAGATGTGGAGCATGAAGAGGCAAGAGAAAATGAAGGAGGCAATGCTAAAGTCGATCATGAAACTGAACCAGATTTGGAGCAACCAGAACCAGCTTTGGAATAGCAAGGGGCTGATGAAGATGATGAGGAACAAGAACGTTTCACAGATGATGATGCCTATTGTCAAGATGATGCCCTGTTTGATAGCAATCCTGAGCACCATACAAGACAACAGGGAGACCAGGGAGAGGGTACTAGAGTTGTTGGACATGAGGTGAGGGATGATGACATGGTGGATAATCTAAATAGTGGAAATGAAGGGTCAAGTGGTGAAGATGATGAATTTAGGGGTAGGTATTCATACTTTGACAGCAACAGAGATTTGGAAAAGCCTCATTTTGAGTTGAGTATGAGATTTGCTGGGGGTAATAAGTTTAAAACGACAGTAAAAAATTTTTACATACTTGAGGGGAAAGTATACCATTTCAAACCATCTGAACCAGCAAGAGTTAGAGCTAAATGCAAGACAAATAGGTGCAAGTGGTTTATGTTTGCATCCATAGAAGGAGCAACACAGTCTAAGGACTTGGTGGTTAAGTCCATGAATCTAAAACACAACAACTGCAACCACCAATGGAAAAATAGATTCCTTTTAGCCAAATGGGTAGCTAATAGGTACTTTGAAAGGTTCAAGGTAAACCCAAAGATGCCTTCCTCAGCAATAAGGCAAAACATTGATGAAGATTTCAAGGCAGAGATGTCCAAGATTGCTGCATATAATGCAAGAAAAATGGCACTTAGAATGTGTCACGCCCCGAAACCGGGACATGGCACGACCGTGCCCTCGAGGTTTCCCCCAAGAGCACAAGGTCTCTATCTTAACTCAAATCATAATGAATATTCTCAAATAAAAGGGAAAACAACTAATTTCAAATCCTTTAAAATAAATAAGATCCAAAATAAATTCCAAAAGAATTACTACAATCTTCCAATAAACCAAAATGGAA
>JAXGGT010000141.1:1366262-1384456 GCA_035583425.1 Marsdenia floribunda | reverse complement strand
ATGTGCAGCTTTATGACAATGTTTTGATACCAATTAATGGAAGAGATATGTGGCCTAGGTCAGATGGTGTGGTTCTTAACCCTCCAAGATCTTTTGTCCAACCTGGGAGGCCAAGAAAGGCAAGAAAGAGACAGTCTAATGAAAATGCAGAGGGAAGAAGACGGATAAGAAGAAGAATAGTCATTAGTTGCACAAAATGTAAAGAAAAGGACACAATAGATTGACATGTCCACAGTTAAGAGCAGAGGGAGGGGCACCAAATAAACAGTCAAGAAGAAAGAGAAGAAGAACTAACTGCTGTAATTATTCCTTTTTCCCATCTCATCTTTGATTGTGAACACATTCTGATTATATTAGTTCTAACATTTTTTTTTTTCATTCAAGGAAACAAATTCAGACAGAAGTGAAGCAAACCAAGCAAGTTAAACTAGACAACAACAGCAGCAACAAGTCCCTGAGACAATGCAAACTCATCATGAATCCCAAACTCATCCTGGACAACAACAGCAGCATGAAGATGCAATGGAAACTAGACAACATCAGCCTCAACTTGAAAAAACTCATCCTGAATCCCAAACTCAGCTGGAAGATGTATTGCACATAGAATAGACAAAATCTATTTCTATCCCCCAGGTTGGGATTCAGACTGAGTTTGTTCCAGAAAATGCAGAAAATGGTGAAGGTGTTGGAGTTGAGGTTGGATTTGATGATATGACAGATAGAGGGAGAGGGAGAGGGATAGGTAGAGGCAGGGGCAAAGCCAGATCTAGGGCAATTCAAAGCTATGAAAATTTTGGACAAGCTTGGCTTGGTGGAGGAGGCTCAAGAAACAATTATTCACGGAGAAGAAGGAGCCAAAGGAACAAGTAATAAAGAAACAATGACAACTGTGCCAATGTTGTTTTAATGTTGAAAGTGATATTGAAATTAGATTCTTTTGTAAGGATATGTTGAACTTTATACATTGTTCAAGGCATCTTTTTTGGCATGTAGTTAACAACACTGAAAATAACTTTTGGGAATATGTTTTGACAGATTGTATATATAATATACATTTTTATTCATCTTTTGTTTTGTGGTAAAACTGTTATTACATTCTTTCTTTCTTTTTTGGGTAAGTGTTATTACATTCAATAAAAAAAGTTGTACAAGATCATTCAACAACAGGGTCAATAACCTTTTTACATTTAAAAAAAGGTGTACAAGTTCATTCCACAACAAGGTCAATGACCTTTTTACATTAAACAAAAAAGTTGTAAAAGATCACCAACTCTAACAACCAACTCAGCCTTCAATTCATAAAGATCACCTGACTAACAGGTGAATAGAACCTATAAAAAGTCTATTTTCTACCAATACAAACCCTAATTTCCATTTCCAGGTAGCTTTTTCAACTCCTTTCCACTGCCATTGCAGTCCATCAAACTCACAATCATAAATATGCATAAAATCCAGCGCAAAAGTGCTAATAAACCTACAACCCAAGAGCAATACTTTTTTTTTCCCATTTTCACTTTTCATCAATGCAAATCTTCTTTGAAGCTTTTGATTCTTTTCTTCATACTTTGAAAGACATAACTTATGGGCATCAATTTCTTCTTCCATTAACCTGATTCGTCTAAGCAACCCAGGAATAACTTCCGTAGACCGTTTGCACATTTCTGGATCCACCCACTCAAAGAAATTGCACCTTCTACCATCGCGCTGTCAAAGAAAGGTGAAAGCTTTACCATATCATCGATGCTCACAGAAAGGTGAAAACTTACAAACTTTACCTCTTCTCCCCCACAGCTTGCAAATCTTCTTGACGGATTTTTTTCTGTCCAAGATATCTTCAATGTGCTTCGGATTCCACATTTACACATGGGTAATAATGCACTGCAGTTTCTAGCCATCTTGTCGAACAAAACTCAGATTCTATAGAGAGATTTTGTGGAAGAAATGCCTCAAATCTACTGCAAGAAATCACTAGATCTTTGCAATTTGCCAAAATAAATAAAATGTCATTTTCCAAACTTTTAATAGCATAAAATTTCCGCCAAAAGACTGATATATGGATGGATGAAAATGCCCATGAGTTTTAGTGAGGAAAAAGTCAAAATATCGCGAGATAACGAAATTTTTAAATGTTGACGGTAAAAACTGACGGAAGGGAAGTTTGTGGACCCTTTTAAAAGTTGGAGGGTAAGTTATGAACATTTTTTAGTTTAGGAGCAAAACTTGAAATCGGGGATAGTTCAGAGGCAACTGGGATAGTTTGCCCAAAAAAATATATTACATGTAATTTATTTATGTAGATTTTCATTTTTATGAGTCATGATGATGATGATTATCACATCATTATTACATATTGGAGAATTTTGTTGTTAGAACAATTGAATGAAGGAAAATTCAGGCAGCTTTTTTGAGGTCATCAGCAAAGGACCAGTTGCAGCAGAATTATTGAAGCCAAAATGAGTCAATTGATTGGGGGCTACTTTTATTGTAATTATTGGGCACACTTTGTCCCCACTCCACAGGTCTCCAACTACCAATCATAGTATCCACGCTTTTTTTTTTAATAAATAATATAATAATAATAATAAATTCCTCTCATATTTATAGAAATGTTAATGTAGTTCATCTCATAATTTATTTATAATTCAAAAGTTTATAATTTTAAATCACAATAAAAGTAAAAAAGAAATTAAAATTTTAAAAAGAAATATTTATTAACAAATAACTTTCAAATATAAGAATTCGACTATAATATTATAATATCAACTTATAATAATCAATTACGAGTGTGTTTATATTTTTGGTTCTTAATGTTCATAATTTGGGTGCGTCTTTTCTTTATTTTTTTATTTAGTAGGTTCTCAATATATAATGGAAATATACAGTTGGTCCTTCTCTTCACAAAATTTATTATTTGCACAAATCAATTTTGTGAAAAAAGAGACTAAATCTACTTGTCTATTATACATTTTGAACCTATTAAATAAAAAAGGAAAGAAAATAGACCAACTACACCAATAATCGAAAAATTAAAGACCAAATTCCCCAATTTTTCTTATATTTATTTTAAAAAATAAAATAAAATTTTTTTTACTTCTAAAATTTATGATCTCTTAAATTATAAGTGTCTCTATTATCAAATGAATAAATCATGTGGTGTATATACATATAATGAACAATTTATAATCAAATTTAAAATGAAATTATTTAATCATGCATGGTTGACTTATAATTATAATAGATCCCATAAGTTTAGTTGATAAACAGGAAATTATTATAATTATACTTTTGTATATTAAGAAATTAACAAAAACAATAATTCTATTCGATAATTTAATAGAATTTTTAAAATTCAAAAATAACTAAGCTAATATTAAATATAACAATTAAAAGTCTTATTTATAAATACTAATGAAAGTAACACTGTAGTTGTTTTGTTATGAAGATAGGACAAACTGGCGGGATACTTTCCAAATACCGTATTATTACCTACTCCCAACAAGAGGATTCACTTTGTTTAAATGAATGAATGTTCATTTTTTCAAAGAAAAAAAAAATTGTAAATAATTTTATAAATGTTATGGATTCAAAGTAACAATGGCATTCGGAACAAGGTGTTAGTACTTAGTTCAATAATTTAACTTTTGTTATAAAATAAAAGGGAAATATGATAACAGAGGGAAATATAGAAAACAGAAGAGACGTCTTGTAGAGAAAATGTATGTAGAAAGAATATCTGTCAATCACATCTATTAAAAGGAATAAAACGTATTTATAGATACAACTCTTGATGACTCTTGTTGAGAGAGTCAATAATACCTAGGCAGTTAGGATATTCACATATAAATGTAATATTTATAACACTCCCCCTTGAATATCCATTTGTACAAGGAATATGCTTCATTAAAACTTTACTAGAGAAAAACCCAGTGGGAAAAAACCCTAGTGAAGGAAAAAGAGTACATCTTCCCTTGTACACTCCTCCTGATCAAAAGTTACGTGAGATCACTGAGTCGACGAATTCCAATTTGACGCACTAATTTTTCAAATGTTGAGGTCAGTAATGCCTTTGTAAGCAAATCTGTCAAGTTGTTACTTGAACGAACCTGTTGAACATCTATATCGCCATTCTTCTGAAGATCATGAGTGAAAAAAAATTTGGTGAAATATGCTTTGTATGATCTTGTTTAATATATCCTTCCTTCAACTGAGTTATACATGCTGCATTATCTTCATAGAGTATTGTAGGATATTTCTTCTCAAAAGATAAACCACAAATTTCCCGGATACATAGAATCATAGATCTCAACCAGACACATTCACGACTTGCTTCGTAAATTGCTATAATCTCTACATGATTTGAAGAAGTAGTAGCAAATGTTTGTTTGGTAGAACGCCATGACACAGCGGTACCTCCACATGTGAAAAAGATAGCCTGTTTGTGATTTCGCCTTATGTGGATAAGACAAGTAACCAACGTTAACATAATTAATGAGTTGTGGTTTGGAACTGTTGACATATAATAATTTCATGTCAATTGTACCTCAGAGATATCGAAATATATGTTTAATTCCATTCCAATGCCTTTTAGTTGGACATGAGCTAAATCTTGCTAATAAATTAACAATAAAAGCTATATCAAGTCTTGTATTATTAGCAAGATACATTAGTACACCTATAGCATTAAGATATGGTACTTCAGGATCAAGAAATTCTTCATTATCCTTACGAGGTCGAAAAATGTCTTCTTTTACATCAAGTGATCAAACGACCATTGGGGTACTCAATGGATGTGCTTTATCCATATAAAATCTTTGAAGGACTTTTTTCGTATAAGTTGATTGATATATGGAAATTTCAATTCCATTTTTCAAGTTCTCGATCTGCAGGCCAAGGCAAAATTTTGTTTTTCCGAGATCTTTCATCTCAAATTCTCTTTTCAAAGAATCTACCGCTCTTGAAATCTCTTCAGAATTTCTAATAATACTTAAACCATCAACATATACAACAATTATAGCTAATCCAGAATTTGCTTTCTTGATGAAAACACACGGGCAAATATGGTTATTTTGATAACCTTCTTTTAATAAGTAGTCACTGAGACGATTGTGCCACATACGCCCTGATTGCTTTAATCCATACAAAGATCTTTGTAATTTTATCGAATATAATTCTTGAGAATTTAAATTGTATGCTACAGACATCCTAAATCCTTCAGGGATTTTCATATAGATACCATTAAGCCATATGAATAGGCTACACTTACGTTCATAAGATACACATTTAAATTTTTCATTAGCTATCAGACTAATGAGACACCAAAACATAATTGTATCCACCACAATAGAATATGTGACTTTGCAGTTAAAATTCTACAAAAGTCCTTGTGCAACAAGTTGTGTTTTATATCTCACAACTTCATCTTTCTTAGGGCAAACTATCTGGATAACACCTAAACTATTCGAAAATCCAGCTTTTGCACTTAAAATTTTTTTCGTCGAGATTTTGCACTTCAACTTTTGAAAAGTGTAAAATTTAACATTTCGTCCAAAATTTCCGTTAAATGTTATCTTTCTGTTAGTCATGTGATTTGCACATGACTTTTTAAGGGTATTATAGTAATTTATATATTTTTAAAATTTTCAGAGGATTCAATTTTAAGAATTAAAAAGTTATGGGAATTATTAAAAAAAAAAAACTTAAAAATTAGGTTTTTTTTTTTCTTTTCTTTTCTCTTTCATTTTTTTCCTACCCTAGCACCGCCGCCACCATCCCTTCTCTTCCTCCTCCTCCTCCATCTTCTTCTTCTTTTGAATTCCATTGCTGAGTGATTCAAGAACTGAATTCCATCCACAATGACTTAGAAATGCTACTGTTGATTTATGACTCAAAATCTTCCATTGGGGTGCCCATTTCTCAACAATTATCCCTTTCTTTTCATCCTTGATCCTCTGTACAAATCCTTCGGGTAGCTATTCCTCTGCTTTGAAATATGCATTTATGTCAAAACCCACAGGTGGCCTAACAACCCACATGAAATTTGTGTCCCCCACTTCTAATGCTTTTTCCAGTTGCATCATTTGCCATGCTAAGATCGTTGTCCGCAACCCAAATGAAATGTATAACACAAGTTTTCTGGTTTTGAATCCATAAATTCCCAACAACAGATTTCGATGATCTCTCAACTCCGTCGTCATCAATGGGTAACAATATTGGTCTAATTGCCCAAACTGAGATTCCTAATTTTCTCCTAAAATAGACTAATCCAATCTTGTCCAGATCTTCCACAGTATTTAAAAGAAACCCAATTGAATTCCCCCAAGTGGGAAGACATTTTTGTTGTAAAATAGAAAAGGGATTAGAACCATCAACTATTAATAAACTGGGCGAAAGTTGACTCACATGGAATTTTTCAGCTACGGCACATTGAGCTGACCAGTGTCGTTATTGCCTCTGCAAACTACAAACCTAGTGATATTAATTCCACAAACATGCCTGCCACCGAAAAATATATTCAACATTGACACATTGGCGAACTGGGATTGAATATCATAAGGTGTAGCATTAGTATCACTATCACTAACCCTAGTAAGTGACCATATTACCACTTCCCATAACTCCACAAGAAAAGCCTAATCCAGATGAAATTGAACTAAAATTTGAAGACCCGTCGGGTAAGCTAATGAAAAAAGAATAGCCGCGCCAACAATTAGCATCTCGCGAGTTGTTCGTTAAGGCGCAAATTTGGGTAGGAAAAAGAAGAAGAAGAAGAAGGAGGAGGAGGAGGAGGAGAAGGATGGTGCCGGCGGCGGCGCTAGGGTAGGAAAAAAGAGAAAGATAAAA
This sequence comes from Marsdenia floribunda, assembly GCA_035583425.1. Classification (NCBI taxonomy): domain Eukaryota; kingdom Viridiplantae; phylum Streptophyta; class Magnoliopsida; order Gentianales; family Apocynaceae; genus Marsdenia; species Marsdenia floribunda. The sequence continues at coordinate 1,377,616 of JAXGGT010000141.1, read as the reverse complement.
GAAAAAATCCTAATTTTTATGTTTTTTTTTTTTTAATAATGCCCATAACTTTTTAATTCTTAAAATTTAATCTTCTGAAAATTTTAAAAATATGTAAATTACTATAATACCCTTAAAAAGTCATGTGCAAGTCACATGACTAACAGAAAGATAGCATTTAAAGGAAATTTTGGACGGAATGCTAAATTTTACACTTTTCAAAAGTTGGAGTGCAAAAACTGGACAAAAAAAAGTTTAAGTGCAAAAGTTGCATTTTCAAATAGTTTAGGTGTTATCCAGATAGTTTGCCTTCTTTCTTATTTGGTTGTTGCATAAATAACCATTTGTACCCTATGAGTATGATATCTTCAGGTGTTCGGACTATGAGTTAAAAAATTCACGTTTTTCAAGTGAGTTTAATTATGCTTCAATTGCACTTTTTTTTTAAAAAAAAAAAAAAATATAGTCAATCACATCTACATCAACACTCATCGACGGATGTAGGTTTATGATCACCATTATCAATCACAATAGCTAGCATTACATTATTCATAAAAATATTGTCGACAAATATTTCTTTTTGGTTCAATTGGTTCCTATAAAGACATAACTTATTGAGATCTCATCATATTCCTCTTTTTCAGGTACCTGAATTACTTCTATTGTAATTCTATTTGTTATGTCATTTGACTCTTCTGGACTATCATTATGGGCTCATTTAGAACATGTGCTCCATTTATTTTTTGAGAATTTTTATCTTTAGAACCAATTAGTCTATCAAGCTTCTAACATATCATAGACTTATTTTTATTTCATAAATGGATTGTCCGATATCAATTTGTATGAAGCATTTGCAGCTAATATATGTGACTTAATTAATTATTCACTTTCTTTAGGTCAGTAAATATATCTGACAAATTGTATTGTACAATGAGACTATCTTTTAAACTTCAAGTTCACATTACGTTGTATGGTGATCGAAATATTCCCAATATTATCAAGTTGGATTTTTGTCTCTCCCCTAATATTGGGAATTATGATTCATTAGAATTGTAAAAGGATCCAAGATCTCTTATGATAGGAGAATCAAATCTATAATATATTCTCAATCTCCTTTGGAAGACCCATCTTTGTGTGTTGTGGTGGAGTTATAAAAACATATATCGCACATTCAAAAATTCTAAGATGGGAAATATTTGGCTACTGACCATTAGCCAATTTTAAAAAGGGTGAAACTTTTATTGGCATGATGCGCACAAATTCTGTTGCACATAAAATTGCATTGCTCTTAAGTAAAAAAAATGTTGCTCTCATAAGTAAATGTATAGTTGTGAATTATAATCGCTTAATAAACAACTCAGCTAACCAATTTGTGTGTATGAACATGATCTATAGGATGTTCTACACTTATGTCAATCACAACCTTATCCAAATATATTGTGCTCGTGATCTTCTTATTTGAACAAGGAATTTTGCAAACATCAGGTGCGAGTTGATAATAGTTATACATTAGACCATCTACTGAATATGTCATAAAATATCTATAAATGGTCTAATTTACGTTGATATCAAGCATCACATGAAATTCTTTAAATTGAAAAATCTTCAGGTTTTCAATAAGTGTCCATGTGATGTACAATAATTTTCTTTCGCATCATATTGAACCGGAATGCCCTAACCGATCATGACAAATAGTAAAATTTCTTGAACCACAAAACTTCTAATTTATGGTTAATTTCATTTCTTTATAAAATTATTGTAATTGTTCTTTTGGAACATTCAATAATTGCTCTTCTGGAGCATTAATTTTGTACTACTAGAAATTGTAGTAACATATGTATCATTCATCTTCAGATCGATGAAATATTTCCTATTTTTAATGATGATATGAGTAGTTGCACTATTTGCGAGACATATATCTTCATCCATTTTTCTTCAAGAAAAAAAAAGAAAATAAATAAATATTACAGATGAAGGAAAACGCTATAAATAAATGTTACAAAATAAAGGAATAAAAGCGCTATAAATAAATATTACAAAAGAAATAAAAATATTAAAGAAAAGGTAAATAAATATTACAAAAAATGAAAGGTAAAATAAAAGGTGGGTTCTTGGTGGTGCGTCCAATTGTATATTAGAAGGTTGCATGTTCGAATCCCCAGTATGCATTTTATTTTTGCATAGTTCCATGAGCCACATTCGCTTAAATTGGTTATGGCGTTGCACATACAAAATCATGTGATTAAAAGGGGAGAAATAAATATAATATTTGGTAAGAAAATCATTCATAAATAAATAAATATAATGCTCTTAAAAAGAGCGAAATAAATAAAATATAAATTAAAAGAAAATAAATATGGGTAAAAGAAGATAAATAAATAAATAGCACACAAATATAGATAGATATCTAATTAAATTATGAAACATTAAAAACAAATTTGAACTGATACTTGAATAAATAGGGAATAGGGAATATCATCAGTACCGTATATACCAGTTATCAAGAAATAAACATAAACATAAGATCTTGTTAAAAAAAAAAGAGAGAAATAAATAAATATACTATTTAAAAAACTATAGCGTGCATATAATTAAATCATTTATTAATAAAACATGATTCAAACATAATATTCAAATAAACTTAAACAGAAAGATACGAAAAGATAGGAGATAAAATATTTTAAATAAAAGATATATATGATATATATAACAAAATTTTAATTATTTCGGATCAAATGATCCATTTTCTTTTCAAATTTTCGAAATGGGCAATCATAAAGTTCATCATAATTTTCTTTATCCATTTGTGCCCCTTGAAAAAAAAAAAAAAAATTCTGATTTTTTTGTTTTATTATTTCGTGGTAGGACACATATCTAGTATTAAAATACTACCACATATCTTGTGTGTTCATTATTCTTTCCCACTTATCTTGGCACTTATCAGATTTATTTTTATAAAATTATATTCACGATTACAACTATAACCTCTTCTGGGGTATCGAATATTGCAATATGATTTATATTTATGGATTTAAAATCCTGTAATGTCATATGCGTATAATCATGCTTTTTTTTTTATTTTATATTATTATCATTAGAACTTCCATTCAACTATCTTGTGATAGTCGAATGGTAGATCATTGTAACCTTTTAAAACTATCTTCTAGTAGTCATCTTACAATGATCTTCTTAAATTTCCTTTTTCTTTTTCTTTTTTTGTTTTACGACTATCTTCTTCTGGTAGTCCATTTTTTTTGTTGTTAATGACTAGCTTCTGGTGGTCAAATTAATTGGATCGTATATCCTATTTAAAATTCCATGTTTAAATAATTATTTGGGACGACAATATCTACTGTCTTAATTGGATCTGTCATACGATCACCGGATCTGTCTTAATTAGATCTGTCATCTGATCAGTATCTACCAGATCTGACTTCAAGAACCACAATTTTTTTTTAAAAAAAAAATAAATAAATAAAACCACATACCTTTTTTATTGTCCTTGATTCAAACTTCAAACTCCAGGTAGGAACTAATGGTAGAATTTCTCGTGGTAGAGCTCGTATTATAAAATAAAAGGGAAATATGATAACAGAGGGAAATATAGAAAATAGAAGAGACGTCTTGTAAAGAAAATGTATGTAGAGAGAATATCTGTCAACCACATCTATTAAAAGGAATAAAACGTATTTATAGATACAACTCTTGATGACTCTTGTTGAGAAAGTCAATAATACCTAGACAATTAGGATATTCACATATAAATGTAATATTTATAACAACTTTTTAATTTTTTGTTTATATATTTTTATTTAATTTATAAAATAGATGTCTTGAAATTGAATTTTATTAAAATCGATCTTATACGATATTTTAGTCATGTTTTATATTTTAGAAGTTTCCAAGAAGATGTAGTTTAGTTGATAAAAGCCTTTCTTATAATTTGAGATGTTACAAATTTGAAACACAATAAAGACAAAAATGTCTCAAACTAAAAAAAAAATTCTTCCATAATTTTTTTTTGCGAATTTGTTGATAAGGATAATGAATTTTTTTGGATCATATGATTTGAATGGTGCTATTCGGTCAAAGTTATACAAGATATTATAAAACTTTCTGTTATTAATTTTATGGAAAAAAGATGAGAATAAAATAAAGAATAGGATCGATGATAATAAAACTAATCGGTTCTACTGTTTCGGGCTTCTCCCGTCGGTTTCAATTCACCAACTGATAAATAGGTTCTTCCGGTGTCCTCCTCCTCTTCTTCTTCTTCTTCTGCTGGTTGTCCCACAGCTAGCAGAATGGGAAAATTCCTTTTCATGAAAATGAACGTTTATCTTCTTCAAAAGATTGGATACAATCCACTCTTTTAAACAGTTGGTGATTAGAGAAGGAGTAACTTCAGCAATGGACATGAATATTTCCATGGCTTTCTTTTTTTTTTCTTTTTTTTTTTTGTCCAGTTAGCCTTCACTGTCAAAAGCTCTTCTGAAGATTCGTCGGGCATTTTCTTGAAATGAGCTTGTTGCTAAATATTAGCCTTAATGATAGTAATTTATCTTCCAGTGAAATGAGAATTTTTGTTTATCTTATCCTGTTAGCTATGTCCATTTCTAACCCACTCTTCTGCTTATGTTTGCGGTCAACTGTTTTTCAAGAAAATTGCAGTTTGAATTCATTTTTACCTGATTTCAATTCTACTGTTAAAGACTATGTGATTGGTTTGGCTAATGATTCTGAGACAGTGAGATGGATGAAGAAGATTAGGAGAGAAATTCACATGAACCCGGAACTTGCTTATGAAGAATTGGAAACCAGTGCTCTCATCAGGCGTGAGCTTGACCAAATGGGGATAAAATACAGATGGCCGGTGGCGCAGACGGGAGTAGTAGCCACCATCGGAACTGGGTCACCGCCATTCGTTGCTCTGAGGGCAGATATGGATGCTTTACCTATTCAGGTTTTCAGGAAAATTTTTCTTCTTTTCTCGGAGAATTACTGTGGTTTTATTCCTGATTTAACAGATTTTGTTTCCTTCAAAGCTACTTCCTGAATGTGGTATATTTTGTTTTTCCTAGGGGATTTATGTGGAGGCTATTAATGTAAATTTCTTTTATTCATACATGCATAATTCAGAATTCAATAATGTCTGCTTTTCATTTTCAGAAGGGGAATTGATTCCCCAAGAAAGCTCTTAATATTTCATCATACACATAGTTGCTTTTCTTTCTGCTACCAAAGAATGCAAATTTTTTTTTTTTTTTGAAGAGTTACAGTATGTGAAGGATGAACATTCTGAACATAATATGAAAAAGAAGAAATAAAGATGTGGAACTTAGAAGTCAATTAATGAAGATTCTTAAATCAATGGAAATATAGGAAATGGCAAAATTGGAATACAAGAGCAAGGTAGATGGCAAGATGCATGCTTGTGGTCATGATGCTCATGTCACAATGCTTCTTGGTGCTGCAAGGATACTGCATAAACTGCAAAGGATCTTGCAGGTACTTAGAACTAGAGTTAAAGAGGCCACTCCTAGAAAGGATTTTTTTTTTTTTTTCAGTTTACAAATGTCTGAAATCTGAAAGTCACTGATGATGCAGGGAACTGCTGTACTAATATTTCAACCTGCTGAGGAACGAGGTGAAGGAGCTAAAGACATGATCAAAGAAAGGGTTCTTGAGAACATCACTGCCATATTTGGACTGCACGTTGTCCATAGGTATCCTAGTGGTGTAGCTGCATCACGACCTGGAGAGTTCTTGGCAGGATGTGGGAGCTTCAAGGCAATAATCAAAGGGAAAGGAGGCCATGCAGCTTTTCCACAAAAAACAATTGATCCCATTTTGGCCACTTCAACTTCCATCATCAGCTTGCAGAATATCATCTCACGTGAAAAGGATCCTTTAGACTCACAGGTACCTTACATTTCACCAAGAAAAAGAAAAAAAAAAAGCGCCCAGAGATTGACTTAAATCTCTTTTAGCTGATGAGTGATACATTCTTGGAAAACTCAGGTGGTTTCTGTTGCAATGGTCCAAGCTGGAACAGCTTATAATGTTATTCCTGACTCTGTTACCATTGCTGGTACATATAGGGCATTCAGCAGGAAGAGCTTCAGTGCTCTTAGGAAGAGAATTGAACAGGTAATTATATAATTGTGCGACATGAACCAGAAATACCTGACCCATTTTGAGACAATTACAGATAGTTACCAAATTTTTCTCTCATAATTTTCCACCTTGTGCCCAGGTTATAAAAGGGCAAGCAGCAGTACATCGATGCACAGCAGAGATTGATTTTGATGGTAAAGAACATCCGACAATACCGCCTACAGTAAATGATGACAAAATATATCAGCACGTTCGACGAGTCTCTGATGTGATTCTAGGGGAAGGAAACACAAAATTTGCTCCTACCTTCATGGGGAGTGAAGATTTTGCATTTTACTTAGAGAAGGTCCCCGGGTCATTTCTCCTCCTCGGACAGAGGAACGAGAAGATTGGATCAGTTTATCCTCCACATAATCCTTACTTCACCATTGATGAGGACATATTTCCAAGAGGGGCAGCAATCCATGCTGCATTTGCCTGTTCATATCTCTTGAGTACATCTAATGCTTGCCCTGCTTAGATAATATCCTATTCCTGAAGTAAGGGCCTTTTTCCACAAATTTCTGTATATATATATAGTCGGGAGAGAAAAAAAAAAAAAAGTTGCAAATTCATTCTATGTTAAAGATTATCGGTTTTCAAGTACATTCATTCTTAGTTTCCTTTATACACAATAATGCATGTATCTATATCTGAAATCTCTATTGACAAATTGGAAACCTTAAATCTATATCGTTGAATTACCAAATATCAGCAGCTAGGCATGGGAAAATGTTACAGAGAATGGTCCATGAACCTTTTATCTGGTGAAGTTAGACCCAAGCCTAATTTTTCAGTCCATTGATGGATCATTGATGTCCAGTCCTGTAAATCCAGGCTCAAGATATCTAAAAGAAAAGTATATAAACAAGAAGTGTAAAAAAGGTCGTATTATTTTAAGATCATCTCAGTATGAAGAGATATATGTCCATATATATATATTATTTGTTCAAGATACAACAAATGAAATATCACATGATCAAGAGAGTAATAACAAGGCGGATCAACCATGCAAACACAAGCAGCAGTAGCAGCAGGAACAGCAGAAAAGAACAAAAAAAAAAAAAAAAAAACAAGAAATGGAAAAGCCAGTACATAAAAGAAGGAACTTCAAAACCTTTCCCTGATCACTACAGCAAAAGAAAAAACCAAACCAAAGACAACAGCAATTGCAGAAGGGTAAGAATTGATTGCATCATTGGAAGGAGGAGGAGGTGCAGGGTGTGGAGCCATGTTAGAGTGATCGTGTCCCTCATGAGCTGCAACTAAAGCAGCAACAGCAGCAACAGCAACCAAAATGGGCAAGAATGCACCCACCATGGAAGAGGAAAAACCAGAAGCCATTCTTCTTGTTTGGTTAGTTTATTAGCTATTGGAAGCTGGAGAGGTCAGATTTTTTCTTCCTGCTTGGAATGTCATTACAAGTTCCCAAGTATATATAGAAACTCGGCAGAGTCTTCATGTTGTTGTCCTTTGCTATTACAGTACAATCTTAAAAATTGTACTACCACTTTGGAATAATTCTTGGGTTGACCTTATTTTTTTTATAGATATGTGTACATTGACACTTCTCATGCTATCAATGAAAAAAAAAAAAAAAAAGTAAATAAATAAATAAAATCAATGTAAACGTCTTTTAGAGAGAGAGAAAAATCATTTCTTTCTACTATTGACTTTTTTCTCTTAAAAAGAATTGTTGAACATATATATATATATATATATGAATCAAGATATATAGTAAAGAAGTGGCCAATATCACCCCTTTAGATTGGATTGAATTGATTGTGCTAAGCAATGTGATGGAAAAAGTGCGTTCTTCATGTAATCATTTGTGTCCAATTAATGTGGAATTATGCCAGAATTCTTTTCGAAGGACTATTTATGAAAATTTAATTGGAGTCATTTAATTGGTAGAATTTCTCTTATTTACATATTTTTACTCGACTCGTATATGATAGAGATTTGAGTCGCATTAGACCCCTTTTCAAAGAAGCTTTTTTTAGCACCTATTTGTTCATTCATAAAGTTCGGACTTGAGAACTTAAAGAAATCAAATTCTTTTTATTTGGACTAACAATTTTTTGCTAATTTTTTATAATCTCAATCATTATCGACTAATTTGAGATGGGAAGAGACGAATCTATGAAGAGACTCTTAATATTACAACAACACATGATTAAAAATATAACACAAGATAATTATTAATGAAATTTAAACTAAGACATCCTTTAAACAAATTAAATAAAGACATTTAAATAATAAAAGTCATATCACTGAATTACCATCGTTGTTGTTGTTGTAAATTAAATAAAGTTAATTTTATCTAAACCTTGATGTCAAAAACGGGTGAAAAATAATTGGGCTTACTAAGCACAAAGTCACACTTCAAGCTCATTTTCATGGACTAATAGCCCAGAGTTTCTATTCAAAAAGCCTAACTAAACGAATTTATTCAAAGTCCAAAGCCCATATCCAAAATTCAAAACCATCTAATTCAGGAAAATTTCACAAAATTCCAAAAAGCCTTTTGCTCTCTCCGTTGAGCCGTTCTATCCCCTCCCTTGCTAGCCTGCAAGTCCCTCTCTCCCCCTCCCCTTCTCTTCCCCTTCTACGTATCTACTCCTCAGTAACACATTCTTATGGGTTCTACTTCTGCACTGCCTCTGTGTTTTCACCCAAAGGTAATATCAATTCTTTACTCTCCGGCCATGGTTGTTTATATGTGCTACTGCAAAGCTTAATGGTTCTCCTTTTCATTTCATTTTCTTGAGTTGCAGATAAGTTATGGGGTGTATAAGAGAAATCAACCATTTAGAATCCAGGAGTTTCGTAGCATGTCGGGCTTTTGTAAACTTGGTGGGCTGTTTCAACTCACTCCGTCTCGTGAAAAATTAACGAAGAAATGCTTGAGAATTAGTGCTGCTGCCGCTTCTTCACCCAGCGGTGGAGTCAGGAGGAGGTCGACTGCGAGTTCTGGGAGAGTATATCAGGAATCCCAAGCACAAGGGCTTCCTGCGCCAGTTAAAGAAATTGCTTCTTTCGTCCTACCAGCTGGTGCATTTATTGTTGCCACGTTCGGTATGCTTTTTTTTTCCTCTCGGAAGTATTTATGTTTTTCTTGTGGTGGATCTTGATTGGTTGGTATTTGTGGTAATCTTAACGCTTTCTGTTTGTGATATGGATGAATAGACCATGATTTGCTATAACTGAATCGTATGTCTTAATGAAAATGTTGTTGACACTTCAGAGGAAAGAAATCAAAATTGGGAACTTGTGCATGAATTCTTCAATTGTTTCCATATGGTCAGTTGCAATATGGCTTCGCAATAGCGGTTCTTTTCTTCTGTAGTATATTTAACTTATGTTTTGAAGTTCGAAATTTTCAGTCACTTTGGAGGGATGGTAATTGGAGTAGCATATTTTTGCAATAAGTCTAATGGGTGTCAAATATGTTGCCCAGCACTCAATTGGTCTGGCCAGTAAGGCATAAGTGTTTAACTTTCGAATAATTGGGCATCAGAATATTGATTTACATGAAATATATAGTTGTTTACAGCTTTTCACTATTCAATTCTGTTTGTATTTTTCTTTTAAGTTTAAATTATATATGTTTCTTGAATTGCTATGCACATGGAATTTATAGTTCTTGTACCTCTTACCCGTGATATATACGTGACAATTTAACAATAAAAGAAAATAAAAGGGGAAAAAAAAAAAATGTTGTTAGGCTTGATTCAAAATCTTAGGTTGGTTGGTCTTTGTTGTCATTCCCCTACCCTCACATTGTTTTGAGTGCAAGCCTATAAGTGCTACAAATTCTAGTTGGTAGTTTTTGTGTTGCTTTTCTATGCATTAGAAATCATTCTTAGGAGATCCCTGAGGACTTTGTGGAAATGGTTAGAGATGCATACAGTTAGTTTGCTAAAAGATAGTTAGCTTCCTTTGACAACCAATTTTAGGTTTCAACTTTTCATGATTTATAATGCTTGAAGACTTTGCTTGTCCATATCTTGGAATTAGCCAAATAAACACATTAAAATATTTTATTTTATTTAAAAGAAAGGAAACACAAAAAAAAAAAAAAAGAGAGCCAAATGGACAACCCACCATTTGGCAGTTATCACTTCTATTGAAACTTCATTGGTAATTTGAGCATGTTATTGTTATGTTATAAGATGTATGGACTGTCCTGCATATTTACCAGGAATTTCATTTAATATGATAAGTTTTCCATTCTGTTTAAATCCCAGAAGACTCCCAATGTGAAATGGATGGATAAAACATTTTGAGCTGCAACATTAACATTTATTCCTCATTTTAGCATGTAAATTAAGCATCAATTAAGGGAAATGATTTTTTTTTTCCTGGAAAATCAAAATGACTTCATGCTTGTAATACATTTTTGTTCAATAGGTTTTTGCACCCTAAGCATGTTATCGTCACCCAGTAATCAAAGTTATTGCTGTTTCCTGCATCAATTCATCTGTAATAGTCAGATATAGTGAGCTCTCCCCTGAAACAAAGCTGCATCCTTGTAGCCGTATGCGGAAGTTGTCCTATGGCCTTAGTTACATGCATTCTGGGTTATTGCCATTCTTTTCCTCGTTTTCACTGTCTTCTCCGTTTCAAGTGATCATTTATATAGCTTTTTCTGCTTTTATTTTGTCTTTTCTCTTTCCCTCTGCTGGGAGCAAGGAATTCCCTGTGCAATTTGTCAACTTAACTAGCTCCTCATGTTTCTTTTCTGGAAAATGTGTCAATTTAACTGCAAGCATGCTTTATTTGGAATGAAGAACAGATGATTCTCAATCATTTACTAATCTATGTTTTCAGTTGACAGTTCTATGGAAATTGGTAGAAAAGATGCTTGTGCCAAAACCGGTGAAGCCCTCATCTGAGGAAAGCAGATCCAGTCAAGGAGTAAAATGGTCTTTTGCTCCTGGAACCAATCTGTTATCTGCATTTGGTACAAAGGTGGAAAGAGAGTCCCATCTGAGGCTCAATGACTTTTCCAGAGAACTTCGCTCATTCAGCAGTGTTGACATGTCAGGTAATGTAGAAGTAAACTAGGAGATTGGATGCACTATCATATATGGTTCTGTGAGTTATCTTGCAAGTGTATGGTAATCGTTAATGCAATTGACTTACTACACCTCTGGGTAATTTTTGTTTCTGTAATCAATTGCGCATGCATTCTTTTGCATTGGTGCATGCTGTCC
>JAXGGT010000141.1:1328316-1340105 GCA_035583425.1 Marsdenia floribunda | reverse complement strand
ATATATATATATATATAAAATAAAATAAAATATTCTAAAATATATAATAATTTCCAACAATCTTTCACATATTTTTCATGATTTTTTTTTTCCCAAAACAACTTACAAATGCTAAGATAAATAAAGATACGAATGATATATGTCTAGTGTCTTTTGAACTATGAACCAAACACTAAAGAACAAAATATAACTTACAATGATTTTGGTTAAGTCATTTCCTTCTATGAACCAAACATCATAAATGTAGGTTGAAGATTTTGTTATTCGCATTGTATCCTCATGTAATTTATCATTCATCATTGTTATGTGCAATAGGTCATGCGTGTGCTTAGTTTTTCACGAGTGCTTTAGAAATTTAGCCATGTCTCATCTCGTGGGAGACGCCTCACTCCACACTCACGTAGGTGAACATATCAAGCGTATACTACAATCATATGCCATTCATAAGTAATATACATTTATTAAGAGTATAACTTAACCTCACAGTTAATTGCAGTGATAAGCACTATTCACACATCATATAGGATGGATTTTATAAGTGCTTACAAAAGTCAATTTGACTTTGTTATTACCCATATTAACCTACTTCATGGGATCTCCAATCACATAGGTTAGGTTTCCATCAAATTTGACTAACTAATTGGCTTTGATCCCATTCCCCTCGATGTTTCCATAACCAACTTCCTTCCCAAAGGTTTAGTCAATGGGTCTGCCAAATTCGTTTCTGAATTCACATAATTAATGAAAATAGTTCCATTTCTCAACAGGTGTTTTATGATATCATGTTTCAACCTGACATGTCTATTTTTTTTCATTATATGAATTATTCTTAGCAGTATATATTGCTACTTGAGAATCACAGTGCATCGGTACTAAAGCTATTGGTCTATTAAATAATGGTAAATCATCTAAAAAATTATTCAACCAATCTGCCTCAGCCCCGACTAACTCTAATGCTATAAATTCTGATTCCATGGAAGATCTTGCAATAACTGTTTATAAAGATGATTTCCATGTTACAACACCCCCACCAAGGGTAAAAATAAATCCACTTGTGGATCTCACCTCATCTATGTCTGAGATCCAATTAGCATCACTATAACCTTCTAGTATAGTGGGATAACCAGAATATAGGATACCATAATTTATGGTTCCTCTCAAATATTTCATTAGTCTTATTAATGCATACCAGTGCTCTTGATTTGGATTATGAGTATATCTACTCAATCCACATACTGCATATGTGATATCTGGTCTTGTAAAGTTCATTAAATACATTAGACTTTCAATGATTTGTGCATATCTAGATTGTTCTATAGGATGATCTCGATTTTTCATTAATCAGGTGTTTCCATCATAAGGAGTGCTCATAGTTGTCATATCATAGTAATCAAACTTCTTGAGAAGTTTCTCAACATAATATTCTTATGATAATGTAAAATTATCACCTTCCCTTATAATTTTAGCACCCAAAATAGTTTTAACTTCACCCAAATCTTCCATATCAAAATTAGAAGCCAAATAAGATTTGGTATCATTCACAGTATCCATATTGGTACAAAAAATAAGACTTAAAACCCAATTTAGTCAATGAAATTTTACCAAATTGACAATCACATACTTGAACTTACTTTTTTGTCAATTGCATACCTGAATTGGAAAAATTGGGGTCAATGTCACCCTCCTTAACAATTCCGTTGAGGGGATGCCGTTAACTTGCCAGCGTGTCATACCCAAGCTGACGTGGCATGACACGTGGTGTCCTCATGCCATCCAAGTCATGCAAGTAAAAAAAAAAAAAAAAAAATCACCCCCAAATCAAAAGCTTTGAACTTAATTTTCCCAATACTAAGCTCCTCCAACATTGGATACTGCGTAGGTTGATGCTGCACTAATCTTTGAAAAACCAAATCAAGATGAATCAAAGGTCAAATTGGATCCAGAAAATATAAAATAAGCATGTGAAGAAGATGGTCTTGCTGGCATTATCGAGACTGAGGAACAAGATCTTTGCCTCCTCTTGCCAAAAGCCGAGCAACGCTAATACAAAACTTGAATGGGAAACTTTGGAGGGGCGCTAAACTGGCCTATTTAATGGGTGAAGAATTACTGGGAGGAGCTGAGGGACCCTAGCCCATGAACGACGCGGAATATAATTCGATCGGAGTAATTGGTAGCAATCCAACCAAAGATTTTGATTCCAGTAGGGGCTGTTCGCCTTTTGAATCAAACAGCCTCAAAACATTAGGAGCATAAAAAATCAAGACAATCCACTTCGGAATTCCTACGGCGATGTCACCATGAAGCTAGGTAAGTGTATATTGCAACGGATGATGGGAGGGGCTGATCTGGGTCTTGTGCTTTTAATAATACTGATTTTCGGTCTTATATTTCTTTCTTATTTAACCAATTTAAAAGAAACATGTCGATATTCCGATAGTAGATTTGGGTGGGGTGGCTGGGACAAGGGAGTCAATCCACAGAGAACCGAATTTAGTTTCTGTTCTTCTCTCTCTTCTTCACTATGTCGACTCCCATGGAGAGCAATGGTGGAAGGGAATAATAGTTATGGCCTGTAATTAATGCGATGATTCCATGGATGTGATGTGAAGATATCGAAAGATCCATAGAGTAGTTGTTGTTATTGAGGAGGTTGTAACGACGAATGGGTGGTTTCTGAACATGGTTGCCATTGTCAGTGCGAATTCTTGCTGTTGGAGTGATTTTTTTTTTATAACTTACATGACGTGGATGCCATGTGGACACCATGTGGCATGCCACATCAACTCGGCATGACAGGTTGGCAAGTTAACGACACCCCCTCAACGGAACTGTTAAGGAGGGTGACATTGACCCCAATTTTTCCAATTCAGGTATGCAATTGACAAAAAAGTAAGTTCAAGTATGCGATTGTCAACTTGGTAAAAGTTCAGGGGACCAAATTGGGTTTTAAGCCCAAAAAATAAGCAAATCATCCACATATAAACTGATAATAACACAATCATTATTTACTATCTTTGTATATACACATTTATCTACTCTAATTGATGAAAAATCATCTCTCAATAATACTTGATCAAATTTCTCATGCCATTGTTCAGGAGCTTGTTTTAGACCATAAAGAGATTTATGTAATTTGCAAACTTTATTTTCTTGTCCAAAAATAATACATCCCTCAGGTTGAATCATATAGATTTTTTCTTCAAAATCATCATTTAAGGAAGCTGCTTTTACATCCATTTGATGAACAAAAAGTTTATGAATAGAACGCTAGTGCAAAAAGAATTATAATAGAATCTAAAGTCCATAGGTTTTGCTCTAGAAGGTAAATCAACTAAAGTCCATGTTTTATTTTGTAATATAGAATCTAATTCAGTTTTTATAGCCTCTTACCATAGAAGAGCATCAGAGGAAGAAATTGCTTCAGAAAATGTTCAAGGATTATTTTCAACAAGAAAAGTATAAAATTCTTTTCCAAAAGATTTTTCTTTTCTAGATCTTTTGCTCCTCAACTCATCAGTCGAGTTCTCAACTGCCTTTTTATTTGATGCATTAGAATCATAAGAGAGTGGATATATATTTTCAAAAAATTTAGTATTTTTTGTTTCTATAATAGTATTGCATTCAATTACATCAGTATTCAAAACAAGAAATCGGTAGGCAACACTGTGTTTAGCATATCCTATAAACATGCAATCAGAAGTTTTAGAACCTATTTTCCTTTTCTTATATTCAAGCAACATAACTTTGGCAAGACACCCCCACACTTTCAAGTATTTCAAATTGGGAGCATACCTTTTCCACAGCTCATATGGAGTTTGCCAGTTTTCTTATGTGGAATTCTATTTTGTATATGACATGCAAATAATATTGCTTCACCCCCATAAATTGTCATATGTAGAAGAACTAACAAGCATAGAATTCATCATTTCTTTAAGTGTTCATGAATAATTCCACATAGTTCACAAAAATTATTCAAAGACATGTATACACCTCCCCTATCTGATCTGATTCTCTTTATTTTCTTATTAAATTGATTTTCAACTTCAATTTTATAAGATACAAACGCGTCATATACATCATCTTTATTTCTAAGTAAGTATAATTTTGTATATAGTGAAAAATCATCAATAAAGCTTACATAATATCTTTTACCATCTCTAGTCATAGTTTGTTTTAAATCACCCAAGTCTATATGAATTAAATTTAGTAATTAAATTTCTCTATTAATAGCAAGACATGTCCTTTTAATTATTTTGGTTTTAGAATAGACTTGACATTTTTCAAAATAGGTAGAATTAATAGTAGATATTAAACCACAAGATTGCATCACTTTAAGATAACCTAAATTTACATGTTCTAATCTAGCATGCCACAAGGAGTAAGAGTCAAAAAAGTAAGTAGAAGAAGATGCATTTTCATTCATCACATTTAAAATATTGAGCACAAACAGTACCTGATTACAATATCCTTTTCCAATAAAAACATCATTCTTAGTCATTACAATTTTCCTAGATTCAAATGTCACTTTTACCCCACCTTTGCCTAACAAGGCAAAGGACACTATATTTGGAACATGTAGCACTTCACTGGGAGACAAAGTCTTTCCAGAAGTCAATTTCAAGAGTACATTTTCAATACCCAAAATCTTTGCAGGCCTTGAATCACCAAGATAAACGTTCTCATTATCATCCCTTATTGATTTATAGGAGGAGAGTACTTCTCAATTAGCACATATATGTCGAGTAGCACCATAATCTATTATCCACTCTTGAACATTTGCTACCATGTTTACTTGAGAAATGACAACAATAATATTATCATCTCCTTTTGCCAAGTTTACTTTAGCTTTATGAGGATTTTCATTTCTCATTCGCTTTTTGCATTGGGGTGCATGATGACCTGGTTTACCACAAACAAAGCAATTTTCTTTCTTTTTCTTGAAGTTAGTATTTGAAACTAGGATAAGTAGAATGAGATTTGCTCTTGTACCTTTTGGTTGTAGCTTTTCCTTGTATCAAATTTGCTTTTGTGTCATCTCTTTAGCTTTAGCATATTTGAATGCCTTCCTGTTTGCATCTTCAATAAGGATATGAGTTTGAAGTTCTTCTAGTGTCAAGTTTTTATGTTTATGTTTGAGGCTGTTTTTGTAATCATTCCATGACTTAGGCAATTTCTCGATCAAGACTCCAACAAGAAATTTTTTGAGCAAGATGATATCTTCAACTAATTTCAGAAATTCATTTTCTTTATTTCTTTATCATCTGTCATATGCCATTGATAAAAATTGCCTACAACAAATCTCTGTTTGGTAGTGTCCTCAGCAGTGAACCTTTTGGAGAGAGACTCCCAAATGAATCTTGTCTCTTTATAGCTATAATACACATCAAACAACTCATTAGATAACGTTTATAAGATAGTATGATGACAAATTTTATTGGCATATTGTCACTTATCCGGAGTCTGTTTGTTAGCATTCAACGGTGGCTTGTGATCTGTTATTGCATTAGCAACCCATGGACATCTAGCAAAGAAAGAAACTCTATCTTGCCATCTCTTAAAATTATCGTTAACAAATAATTCTATTTTTGAAACATCAGGAATAGGAGATAGTTGAGATAGAAGTGTAGGAGCAACATTATTAATCGTAGATAAAACCTGAATGTTGTTAGAGGCAATAGGCATGTTAGCTTGTATGTTGGTTGTACCAACAACGTCTTGAACAATTGGGATAGGTGGGATGAGAGATTGTCCGTTATCAAAAGACATAGTCCTTTAGCTTCTTGTATAAATTACAAGAATTGATAACGAATCTCTGACTTGAGTTGTATTGAATACTGTTCTAAATGACTATTTTGATAGAGTCCCACTAAGATAAAATAAGTCATTTCTCAATTTCAGAGGGTTACAGGAATGACTAATTCCAATCAAAAAATAATCTTAGCTTTTTGAGTTTTAATGGTGGCTTTTGATATGTTATTGCATTGGCAACCCCATGGACATCCAGCAAAGAAAAAAACTCTATCTTGTCATCTCTTAAAATTATCGTTAACAAATAATTCTATTTTTGAAATATTAGGAATAGTAGATAATTGAGATAGAAATGTAGGAGCAACATTATTAATTGTGGAAAAAACCTGAATGTTGTTAGAGGCAATAGGTATGTTAGCTTGTATGTTGGTTGTACGAACAATGTCTTGAACAACTGGGATAGGTGTGATGAGAGATTGTCCATTATCAAAAGACATAGTCCTTTAGCTTCTTGTATAAATTACAAGAATTGATAACGAATATCTGACTTGAGTCGTATTGAATACTATCCTAAAGGACTATTTTGATAGAGTCCCACTAGGATAAAACAATCCCTTCCTCAATTTCAGAGGGTTACAGGAATGGCTAATTCTAATCAAAAAATAATCTTAGCTTTTTGAGTTCTAACGGTGGCTTGTGATCTGTTATTGCATTGGCAACCCAATGGACATCCGACAAAGAAAAAAACTCTATCTTGCCATCTCTTAAAATTATCGTTAACAAATAATTCTATTTTTGAAACATCAGGAATAGGAGATAGTTGAGATAGAAGTGTAGGAGCAACATTATTAATTGTGGATAAAACTTGAATGTTGTCAGAGGCAATAGGCATGTTAGCTTGTATGTTGGTTGTACCAACAACGTCTTGAACAACTGGGATAGGTGTGATGAAAGATTGTCCGTTATCAAAAGAAAGTCCTTTAACTTCTTGTATAAATTACAAGAATTGATAACGAATCTTTGACTTGAGTTGTATTGAATACTGTTCTAGAGGATTATTTTGATAGAGTCCCACTAAGATAAAACAAGTCTTTCCTCAATTTTAGAAGGTTACAAGAATGGCTAATTCCAATCAAAAAATAATCTTAACTTTTTGAGTTCTAATAAATAACTTTTGAAGAAAACATAAGAAAAGAGAAGAGAAGATATATTTATTATCAGTATATCTTCTATTTAAAATAACAAAGTATATATAAATAATATACAACATAATATCTGCAACATTTAAAAAAATGTACAAATAACTACTCAATCACATAATTACATTAAATATAAAAATATATACTCAACTACATAAAAAGTTAATTAATGAACGTTAAAAATATTATTAAATATTAAAAATTAAAATAAAATAATTATTATTAATTTATATATAAATTAATAATATAAATATCTTTAAAAGATAAATATATATATATATATATATATAATAAAATAAAATCTTGTAAAATAGATAAAATATATATATATAAATATAAAATAAAATAAAATCTTCTAAAATATATAATAATTTCCAATAAATGGAACTGATGATAGACATCAATCGTACCAACTATACAATATATATATATATGTATATATATATAGAATTTCAGTCTTGCCAATTCAATCAACTCTCATTTGCAGGAAAAAGAACCGGTACAGCCTGTGAATCTATACTACCATATGAAAAGTCACAAATAAAATACTTGCATCATCTTGGGCAACCTTCCACTGTACAACTGATGAGCTTGACGATTTTGATGATAATCAGACTTAATCTGCAGCACTACGATGCAGTAGTTCTTCCCAATCAATGAAACGATCAAGAAGCTCTTTCTCCTTGAGAACTAAGCAGCCTGTGCTTTTACCGAACCACTTGTAGCGTCGTTTGGCAACAAAGTCATAGACAGCATCCCTCAGAGGGGTGGGCACGATTAGGAGACTGCTCAATGCTGAATAGGGGAATGGCAGGTAAGACATGACCTTCAGTGCAGCTACCAAAAATGAAAATTATGAAAGGGTTATTAACAAATTTGTACATTTTTTTTTTTTTTTTTTTCTTTTTGATAAGTTAATAGCAAATTCGTACTTAAATAACATCTATTATCACATACCATGAATATCAATATGGAGGACCTCTGTATGAAAATCTAATATGGTAATTCAGGAACCGTAAATTATCTATATTTAACAAACATGATAAAAATTAAAAATTAAAAACTTATTATTATTAAATACTTTAAAATGGAAAAGCTTCTAAATAATAAAATTTTAAATATTTTAAAATATATATATATATATATATATGAAAAATTAGTAAATTTAATTTCTAATCGTTTGATCATTGGTGCAGTTAGTCCTTTTTTTTATTTTTTATTTAGTAGATTCTTAATATATAATAAATTGGTACATTTAGTCGTTTTTTTCACAAAATTTCACTTGTCCAAATAAAAATTTTGTGAAAAAAAAGATTAAATACACCAACTTATTATACATGAGAGACTTATTAAATAAAAAAAGAAAAGAAATCAACTATACCAAAACCATAAACATTAGGGACCAAATTCACTAATATATATTTTTAAAGAATAAGTAATCAAATCCAACCATAATCCTTTTCCTAATTGGAATCGCATAAGTCTCTTCCATTTATACTAACGAAATGAGTAAAACGAATCTCTCCATATTCTGCAGATGAGTTCCGTAAAATCATGGCGAATGCCGGGCAGAAGTCATGTTCTGACTCCAATAGCATTATTTTTGGAGTGGTTTTAGCTCTTGAAGCTCCATGTACGGGAAGAACAACGGCAGCAGAAACAGAAGAATGTCTCTCTAAAACAATGCCGAATAAAAGTTATGACAGAAAATTGAAAAGAAAGAGGCATTATTTCAGTAACGAGATAAAAGAACTGCACACCCACAGTAATCATCAAAAAGACGACGAGGAAGCTGATACAGCAAATTCATACACGAAGAAGAAGAAGAATCAATAGAAATGGCCGTTTGAGAACGAACTGGATAGGGAATCTCATCTCTCGTCACAGCTCTTGCTGGAGAAAGATTTGGTTTTCAAATATTTTATGCCTTAACCGAACCAGGATGCTATAAAGGCTTGCCAAAGTCAAGCAGGTATATTGTTTGATGTTTGGGACGCTGATACTAGAAGCCAACACAAATTGATAATGAGCATGTAGTTATAGGGATATTATTCACTTGATACATATTGGAAGACAGAGTTCGTACAAAGGAGGTATATTGTTTGATGTTTGGGACGCTGATACTAGAAGCCAACACAAATTGATAATGAGCATGTAGTTATAGGGATATTATTCACTTGATACATATTGGAAGACAGAGTTCGTACAAAGGAGAGAATTGAAGATTGGAGACAAGATCAAGTTTGGTTTGAATGAAATAAATTCAAGATTTTGCCTGAGCATAGTTTAAGGACATCAAAATTGATGTTGATCTTTTAGTTATGCCAGATTTATCTACTCGATTCAAATGTGTATAGAATTTAGGTGTTCCAAAAATTCTTTGACATTTATCTCTATTGTAATAATATATATTTTTAAATTATATTGGATGGGTTTTCTAAATATATATGAAATCTTTGAAATATTTTTTTAAGAATCTATGAGCTGTGTATAGAATTTAGGAGTTCTGAACTTTCTATGCTAAGGATTTCTAGTTACACGCCAAATATGTGCAGTTCGAAGATCTCTTTCCTATGGCTTCACCCAATCAAAGAAGTCTCTTTTCAATAACTACTTGAAGCATTAAACTTTTACTGAAATTTTAAATCAATTTACGTTCTTTGAATTGCTCTTACTCAAGTTGACTGAGTTAACTAAAAGAAATATTTAAATTTACAAGAAATAGATTAAGGTGATAACTAACTACTCAGACAATTGAATTATTGGAACTATTGGCAAGTAAGACATAACCTTAAGTGCAGCTGCAGAAAAAAACTTCATCAAGGACATAAGACAGATATCAGAATAGAGGACCTTTGTATGAGCATGGTTCAAAGACTCCACGTGAATCGGCTGTCATGGTGTCTTCCCATACACTGAGTCACACTTAGTGATAATCTTCTTTTTACCTTATTTTTTTCAAATATATATATATACAACAAAAATCTTCGTAAAAGAAATAAGAATTTGTGAAAAATTTTCTAAACTCGTTAATCTAACACCAACAATAATTTTGTATCACTTATACTTGTCCCAATCACCCATCGATGAGTATACTAATACAGCCAAGAATAGCATGTATTCTAGGCTAATCAAAGCTTTCATAGAAACTATGACATTGCTTTAGGAGAGATGAATAAGTGCTGGTTATAGTGTTCCCGATGTCAATGGATTTATAGAACCAACACAATCATATGAACATAGTTTATTACTCAGTTTTACCACATCCTTTTCAAGAGAAAAGGCAAGTCATTGTTACGAAAAAGAAAAGAACAAGTTCATTGATGTAAAACAACGATGTAGGCACGTTACATGTTAAGGCTGAGTAATTGCAAAAAATTGAAACAAACAATTTTCTGCACATCAAATACAATGACAATGACAGAGAGAAGGAAAGAAGAGGAGGGAAGTTCTAACCAGAGGAGCCTTGGTGGTAAAGACCAGGACCTTCAATGAACAAGAAGCGTCGAAGTACATCCTCTCTGTCAACCCCACAAACTCTCATATAAGGCTCTGCAGCTTTAGACTGAAGGCAACAGAACTTGATCTTTTTGTCCTTATCAGCTTTAATCACCCACTTCACCCCTTCAATTCATCAATACAAACACAACAACAACAACAGAATTCTCACCATTCAATTTCAAAAAAGTATAAAAGAAGTCCAATCAACCAATAATCACAAGAACTCAGATAAAAATTGCAGCAATAAACATTAATATCTACTTAATTTACTTCATTCAAAATTCTTTAGAGGTTAAGAGAAACTTGGAAATCCATCTTACACACGAATTCCACATCTCATTTCACTTGTTAATATCTAAACAAAACATCAGCTCTCATAATCAAAAGGCGTTTTTCTCCCACAGAAGAAATATACCTCTGTGGCAGAGGTGGCAGACCCCATCATAGATAACAACTCCAGGCTGAAGAAGCATCGGTTCCAGTCGAGGCTTGGCAGCGGATTGTGGAGGATCATCCGACATCAGACGATCAGCAGCTGCACTCCAAGCCACCAGCGGTGACGGAGGTGACTTCGTGGAGAAATTACCGACACTCCGGTAGAGAAAAGAAGTGAGTTTCGAATCAAAATCCCCTTTGAATGCCCTTAATTTGCTCACACCACCTTTCCTCAGCATCGCCATCATTCCTGTTTCCTTCCCCCTCACTTTCTTCAAAAAAATTGCATTTTATATTTACAGTTTTTTTCTGTTCCTCCCAGAGTCTTCACGAGTTCCGAATGTTCGAGAAATTTGTATTTGAATAATTGAATAGTTAATTTTCGGGTAAAAATAAAATAATGTCATAATAAAAACATTATATTTGATCAGCATATTAAAATAAAATTTAAAATTTACATCTAAATTCTTACTTCACTCGATTATACTTCTATATCAAATTATAGGTCAATTTAAAATTACAAAATAACTAATTAATTAAAGCAATTAAAATTTTTCCCAGTAAAAACAGCATTTTGGAACAAATAAAAAGTTAAAATTTTGAGGATTTAGCGAATGCAATTCAGTCAGGAAGTCTAAAATACAATTACGGTTACATAATAAACGTTGATTTCCCTGAAAGCTAAGCCAGCCGAAGCATCATACAACTACAAGGAAGCAGAGTAGATTGGGATTCAATTAGAAAAGGTAAAAGAATCACTATGTTCAAAATGGAAGAAGAAATGTAAATTACAGAAAGAAAAGCTGCAGCTAAATCTAAAAGAGAGTTTCTCTTCCTCATCTCCCCAAAGAGTAAATTACTGATGATATTTGCTCGGTTAAAGAGTGGCAATAAGAAAAAAAA
>JAXGGT010000141.1:1291751-1301839 GCA_035583425.1 Marsdenia floribunda | reverse complement strand
AGTAGAATTGAATAACTCTGTGTATGGAATTAATATGGGAAAAAAGAATAGTAGGTAAAAGCTGGTAATGGGATCCTATATGTAAACCCTACATATATGAGAGAGACCCATCACTTTGCTTAATTTGCCAAAATTGTGGCGGGAAAAAAAGTGTGTGAATTAATAAAGATTTTCAATTTAAACTTTGTGTAAGACATTTATATATGAGTTGTCAATTTATAATAATATTTTAATTATGTGTAATTTCATTATTATCATATATATTGTTCTGACTAATTCATAATTGATTCAAATTATATTTGTAAAGTCTAATTTTTATTCAGACAAAAACTTTATCCTGATTTTTACATAATATTTATAAGTTACTCATTATTTGAATCAAATCAAGAACTTTGATTAAATATCACTTTTAATAAAATGTACATAATATTACAAAAGGATTTTAACAATATAATGAAATGAAATTACAAATCTCTCACACACACACACACACACACATATATATATATATATGATTGTTATAATAAGCAAGTAAAGAAAGTCTTAGAGCATTGTGGGAGAATTGCATGTTTTTCAATTTGCATGATTGAAAAGTTTGACAAAATAAAATGAAATAAAATAAAACCCTTTTGGAAACTTAGACTAGTAATTATCTACAAACTGTTGATCAAATTGGCTTTTTTTTTTCTCTTTTTCTCCCTTTTCTTTTTAACATTACTTTTGAACAAAATTATCCAACAAAACATCCTTTTAAAGATCTTCACTCACAACAGTACCAATGGATCAAACTTTACAAAAAATTAATTCACATATATATATATATATATATTTAGGTGTAATTAGACGTGCATGCGTACACTTTGCAGCTTATTATAATTACAAACAACAAAAAAGTTAGCACACCACGTGTAATCCAAAAAGTGGACATTTCTTGAACATTTTAGCTAGACAACATTAGGGATTAGATTAATTAGGAAAGAGAATCAATATCTCCCTCTCTCTCTCTCTCTCTCTCTCTCTCTCTCTCTCTATATATATATATATATATATATATGTGCACATTTGTTGCATTTGTGCTTAAAAACAGCCCTTCTTCAAGGGAAATCTTGTACTATTATTACAATTTTTTTTTTTTTTTAATGAAGATAATATTTGGAACTTAGTCTTAATACAAATTAATTAAAGTTCTAACCAACTTTCCTCAACCTCAAAGGGAAGTTCTTTTAATACATTAATGTAATAATATCTTTGGAGAGTTTTTCTTCTTCCCCTACATTAATTATGCAAGAAAGATGGATTACATTTACATATGTGTCTATGCCTCATTTGACTGACACAAAACTATTCAAAAATATGTTATCTACAGCTCCCATAATAACTATTATTATTGTACTCATCAAATTTCTCATACACTTATTTTCCTTTCTTTTATAAGTATTGTTTGAAGGTGGAATTGGTTTGATGAATGCTTTACCTTTACTCATCATATATATATATATATATATGCAAATTGCTATTGTGAGGGTTTTCATTGAACTATTGAACAATAGTCTTTTACTTTATTTAGATAGTTGTATAGCATTATTCAATTGAACTTTATATATTAAGATTACCAATTGTAAATTTAATTTTATCGTGTAATTAGATACTCGATATAATTACTTTATATTTTTTTTTAGATTTGAATCAGACCGAATTCTTCTTTTTCTGAGTATAATCTTTTTTCGTAGTACTTATTTTTTTTTTTATGTATAAGACATGAGTACAAACTCAAGATGTTATTTAAGAAAAAGTTATATTCATAAATACTTGAACTTAGATTTCCTGAAATAAAGGAAATTCCACATTTATTTCAACATCTTGTTATGATCTTTTGGGTGAAAATAATCTTGTGTGATTTCATTTGCTTCAAAGTACTTGAGTTCTTTTGGCTCTTTTGCTCTCTAATTCTACACTTATCAAATTCTTTCCCATGTTTTTTTCCCCCCGAAAATGAACATTCAAATTGCTATTCTATGCCATTTTAATTCATGATGAGCTAATAGGAGTGAGTGTAATTTTTTTTTTTTTTTTTTTTTTTTGGTAGATAATGATGAAATTAAATAAGAAGCAAAGGTAGTTTATCCCATAAGGCCACTGTCAGTATAGATTTGAGCCAAAAATAAAGTGCTACAATCCAAAAAGCAGATACCAAACTTAAATAACACATATAGTCCATAATCCAAAAACACATAAGCATTTCTAGTCTAATCTCTTAACAAAATGAGGTAAATGTATTTCTTGCTGATCTATAGTGGTAGACTCCTAAGACTATAATACATGGCTGAAATTCGGCACAAACCGTCTCTTGTGAGATTTGAATCCAGGTCCTTCACTTGATAAGTCAAGTTTAGACACTTAAATATGAGGAGTTAGGTCAAGAGGCTACAACTTGTTCTCATTTATGACTAAAATTTAAGCATACAAGTTTGTTCCCCATGGGATATCCTTAGAGAAAAGTCCCTAAATACGAGTCAGTGTAAATTTAACTTGCCCCATCTACTTATGAACCGTAGCCCAAGTCCATTATATTATCCCATTATGGGCCTCTTTAAACATAATATGAATAAGGCCCAACTCGAGGCCACTTTATCGTTCATTACAGTTTACAGCCGCAGTCCGCCACCGGCCACTAAGAAAATGGCGCAAACTGCCACCGTTTTATTCCTCGCAGCCTCACATACGGCAGTTCCCGCCAAAATTCCAGGATTTAAGCTTCGCACCACGGCCAGCTTCTTCCGTCCTCCGCCTCTTTCACTCTCTGCAAATTCGAAACCCGTATCAGGAAAACTGATGTCAAACTCCTTTAGGGCAATTCCACCTCAGAAATACGTTTATCCTGACCCAAACTCAGAATTCGCTGTTGATGTAAATACTAAACCACCTTAATTTTTTGAAATGAAATTCATTTTATGCACATTTGTAGGATTTTTGGGTCGCCTGATTAAACTGTTTTGTTGAACTTGTTTGGAGAAATGTAGGAGACCCAGAAGTTTAAAAGGGAGCTAAAGAAGAAGCTATTAAAGGAAAAAGAAACTTTTGGAGATGAACTTGATGCTGTTGTAAATGTTTGCGCTGAGGTAATTTTTTATTATTATTTTACTTTCTTTCAAAAGAAGATTAATGAGAAGAGTTTTTTGTGACTATTCTTCTCCTCTGGTTTCTCTTTCATTTCTTGTTTTTGGTTCTGCTTACAGTGCTTAGTACTATTTTATTTGGGGCTCTATAATTCCATTGGTATTATTGGAAATAGACACATAATTGTATGACGGAGTTGGAAAAGGTGAAGTTTTTAACCTCCTAGTGCATTTTATGTGGAAGTAAAATTACTGAGAGAAAAGGTCTTTGATTTGCTATCCAATTCCAAAAGCAGTTCTTGTATAGAGAATCATCTATATGTGTTTTTTTCTGCATGAAAGAAATTAATACTAACTTTTATCTTTGGCTTTGTTATGTGCGCCAATATTGTGCTTTCTGTTGCATGCTGTTGATGCTGTTTTTTTTTTTTTTTTTTTTTTTTTGTTTTGTTTAATTAATATAATTTACGGGATTGATGAAATTCCATTTCCATGGAAACTGTGATTTCAACTGCTCTAGCTCTATCTGGTTTTCATATTATGCATTTTATTTGGCGCACCTTGAAATCCCTTTGGATTTGGTTGTATTGCTTTCTACCATAGAAGTATAACTAAGGTTCCTCTAATGAAAGGATTTGTGCAATTTTTTTTTTTTTTTTTCTCCTTTCTAATCTCAAGATTTGGTTTCTGACAAACTCCTTCCTAATCCACACCGGTGAGAGTGGGTGAACAATTAGTTGCACATCAATAATAGTGTTTTTACCCAACCAGGGAGACAAAATGAGAACTTTTTTTACCAGACAAATTCGTTACAGTGAATACAAAGATTCCATACCTTGTTTTACTTGCAATTCTCACTTATCATTTACATGAGTGGTTTGGGGATGCCAAAACTAGGTAGAACTGCTTTGGGACCACAGATAACCAAAGAAATTACTTCTATGTGGGATGGCCTGAACGCATTCTGCCAAAACCCAGACTGGAACTGGATTAAATGAGTAAGGAAAATTTTGTGATGTGTAAAGTCTTGGATGGAGTAAACTCATATGGCCATGTGCATTTTTTGAGATAAAATGGCTGAGAGTTAACCATTTATGTCGATTGAAATAGTAGGTATCCTCAATTGACTTGTTATGGTCAATTCACATAAGCTTGTTTTTGTGGGTTTAACTACTACTTCAGTTTTTACAATTCAACTCAGTGCAGTCTGCAGTGGGTCATCCTGGTCCAGAATAGAATGCAAGTTAGGACCAGTAGCAGAAGTATTATTACGCAGACATGGAAATTTCAGTACCTGTACAAATCCCTTTATAACTTTTTGCTCAAAAAGAGACAAAATGGGAATCTGAAAGGCAATAATCCTAGATAGAAAAACTCTCCATGACTGCCCCTTTATTAAATAATACTACTGAAGATAATATTCCGAAGATCTAGAGGTGAGATGAAAGGGCTAAAGTTTGTTCCTTTCTTTCTCTGAAGATCACAGTGAATGATGGAATTTTGTCTTTATATCTTCTGGGACGAAACTGGAGTGTTGGAAGCTGCCTGTTGTCCTCTTCTTGTATTAAGTTTTTGATAGAGATATTTTACAAATGATGGACAGATAGACATACGAGTCAAGAAGAGAAATCTGTGACACTCATCAAGATATTTTTTTTTTGTTTTTTTATCCTGGAGACATTTCTAGGGTTAGAGAAAAACAGGGAGGGAAATTAAAGTTTTGTGATTCTTGCATAAGTTCACCGTAATTTTCACTCAAGAGTTTATGCGATAACATTCTAACTTTATTTTTAACCTGGTATATGATTCTTGGAAGAAATATGGGGTCTTTTGATGGAAGAATTTTTTTATTTTATTTTGTTACTCATAAGGTTAATTGCTTGATGCTACTTGTTTTAACTTGCTTCTGTCTGAAACCAGATATTTAGTGAATTTTTGCACAGTGAATATGGAGGTCCTGGCACATTATTGGTGGAGCCTTTCACAGATATGATGATTGCACTTAAGGAGAAGAAACTGCCTGAAGCTCCTTTTGCTGCACGGGAATCCCTCTTATGGGCTCAAAACTATGTCGATCAGGATTGGGAAATTTGGAATTCATCGAGGCCAAAATGATGGTCTCCTTATGTCCGGCATAGTTTCATTTGTACGAGAAAACCGGAGGAAAGATGCAGAAGTTATTTTGCAGCTTTAAATTTTTTTTTTTTTTTTTTCCCTTTTTCTGAATGTTTGTTGCAAAACAGTGTCAGTTCTCTCATTGCTCTCCTATCTGCTATACAATAATATTGATACACAACACCAATCAAGAAACTTGATATTTGGCTGACATGGTGTAAATTCTGGAACTGACACTGACAGGTTCACGGTAACTACAAATCCACTATTGAGAACTGAAAAATCATCAGCTAGCAGCCTCAGAAATGCTCTGCAAGGAAGGCCGCCATGATTTTGACCTTGAAGCCGAAAGATTTGCCGATCCTGGTCTCTGTGAATGCCTTTCGCGTCTCATGTCCTGAAATTATCAATTTTACCATCAAGATAAGTTTTACTCCAAAGAAAAACTTTTTCCTTTTGCCTGACTAGGAAATGCATATATGTGATTCCGTTTTATATGATTCCTTCTTACAAAGATTTTAGGAATCTGTCGTACGTGCATAAGTAAACAAATACAAATTTTATTTTGATTTATTTAAAAGTTCTTTGCCATTTTTTTCTCTTTGTTCAGTTAACTTCTGGGAGAAGAAAGATTAAAAAGAGAAAAAGGGTCAGGAATCCATGTCTAAAGCCAGTCAGAAGTAATAATTTTTTCTCTTCTTATTTTATTTTATTTTATTTTTATTTTTCTGGCAGCTATTATGGTTAGGATAATAGAAATGTGGTGTAAAATCATTGAAAATCTTGAACCTTGTTTGTCTGCAGATACATACATACATACATACATATATATATAATGTAATTCGAAGTAGTTTCTTATTGGGTGAAATAGCTACCTGACAGTTGTTCTCCAGTTCAGACCTCCCTGTTTCTGACCCACCACCACCACGGGAACCCTGCTTTTCTGGCTCTGCTTCCACTATGTCTATGGATTCTTGTTGCTGGTTCTTCTTCATCTTTGCATGTTTTTTAGCTCTCAATACCTTCATAACCTCTGTACCAATCACCAGAAGAAACAACATAAATTCATGCTCTTGCTAAAAACAAGAACTGCGTTTGGGACTGAAAACAGGGGAATTTTTTTTTTTTTTTTTTTTAAAAAAACACAGTAACATGAGAACGAACCTTGAGTGGTAACGAGTCGATAAGCTCTACCGAGAACAAGAGTTTCACTCGGGCGTAGAAGCTTAACCCGAGTGAAACGTACAGTCTTATCATCGGAATTCTCATCGCCGCCTGTGCCGCCGCGGGCGATGGGAATTGGTATTATGAGAGAAACGTAGTGTCCTGGATTCATCTTCATAACCTCACTGGCAGCCACAGGCCAATACATCCTGTCTATTCTTCCATTTGGATGTTGTATTACCAGAGCTGCAGCATCCACAGCTTGACAATTTCCCATCTCTCTCCCTCTCTCTCTCTCTCTCTCTCTCTTCTCTATTTGTGTGGGAGAAAGATCACAAAGACGGTGATGACGATGATAATGAAGATGATGATGATGAAGAAGAAGAAGAAGAAGAAGAAGAAGAAGAGGAGGAAGAGTATTGGGTAGATAAGGAGGAAGAAATAAGCAATGGTCTCTTTCTAAGGAGTACCCACCAGTGGCCACTCCACAAGAAATGAATAATAATAGCAATATTGTGGTAAAATAGGTCTCTCTCAAGCAAGCCGTCCGTCATCCATTCCCCCACCCCCCCCCCCCCCCCCCCAACCAATTGACCTTGCCTGCCCTTTTCTTTTCTATATATATATATACACAAACGTGATTTGAACTCATAAATTTTTGAAAAGTGTGCATAATTATTATTAATTAAAATTACATTATCTAATAGATGTTATAAAAAAATAGTTATCTATTAGATTTACCAAAATTTAAGGATTTTTTTTTTGGATTTGAGGCTTTTTTTGAGTTTGTTAATTTTTTTCAAGTTGTGAGTTGAATGTATTGTAGAAAACAAGGAGTAAGTTGAAGACAAGTGAAAAAGTTGTCTAGTAAATGGAATATAAAAATATTATATTTTATTTGTGTAATGATGAGTATTAGTATAAAGAATAGATTGATACTCTTATCTTCTCTCTCTTTTCTCTTTTTTTTTTTTTAATTTTTTTGTGAAAGAGATTAACGTGAATAGTGTTGTGTCAAGTGGTGTCCAAACAAGTATACTATTTTTTTAAATTTAAGTAGAAAACTAAAAAAAAAAACTCCAATTCAAAAACAACTAAGTTGTTAGTTCTTATTCTACTTAACTATGTGAACGCAATAAAGTCTCAATTTACTACTATTCTTTATTTTCTCCATCTTTCAAAGTCATCCCAATTTTCTTTTTCCCTTATTTTTCTTTTTATTTTATTTTTTGGGTAAATTTCTTTTTCCTTAATTGAAAAAAAGACAAGATACAATAATACTATTACCTTATATATATATATTATACAAAATAAAATTTGGGGGCGGCAAAGTTTGCCCGTATGTTGGTGAAGGACGCCACGTGGGTAGGCGTGAAGGGGTTGTGATATTGGAAGAAAGACATGCCCGGCGGTGCTGACGGGTCTAGGTTTTCATTTAAGCCCTTCAGAAAAAAAAAAAAAAACAAAAACAAAATAATAATGTAGGATCTTCTAATATTCGGTTACGCTCTTTTCTTATAATACTAATATAAAATTAACTTTGGGTTAATTAAAGTAATCCGCAATTTTATTCAGCTTGAGTGAAGAATTCAAGTTCAAATTTTTATATATGCAATTACTCCAGTTGAAAGCTTCACTTACCATTGCCAAATGTGCTAATGAAATATGATATGGTTGAAAGATATCTTTCTACTGTGATAAAACCTGCTTAAATACTGTGACTAGAGACCAAAATATATATATATGTTGAATGTAAAATTACTTTTTTTTTTTTGAATTTTATTTATTTTTAATATAACTTAAATTTATGATTTTTTTAATTATAAGTAAAGTTATTAATAATTAAATTATATTTTATTATCACTTTTTATTAATATAAATACAGAATATAAGAGAAAATCATTTGTAAAATAATAATGCTACAATTTTATTATTATTGGTGATGAAAAACAAAATAAG
The DNA here is from genome assembly GCA_035583425.1 of Marsdenia floribunda. Classification (NCBI taxonomy): domain Eukaryota; kingdom Viridiplantae; phylum Streptophyta; class Magnoliopsida; order Gentianales; family Apocynaceae; genus Marsdenia; species Marsdenia floribunda. The sequence goes on along the minus strand of JAXGGT010000141.1, from coordinate 1,293,485 downwards.
AAAACGGTATTTTTTTGAAAAAAAAAAATATATATTGGTATTTATAATTATTTTAAATTTAATTAATTTAAATAGTTTTTATTTAATATCACTTCAATCAATACGGTAATAATTGCTACTCCAACACCCACTATCCTTTTGTTATTATTATTAATATTGGGAAAAAAAAAAAAAAAAATTCCCAGCCATTTGACTTGTTCAGTGTATAAGTCAGCCATCTTTATTGGCTTTTTTTCCAAATATAGTCTTCTGTCATAAATTTTCAACGACTACTTACATTTTTTTTTTCCCTTCAATTTAATTATCAATTTATTTAATATATTAATAAAAATTATATAAATTCTATTGTACTCCGTTGATTTGGAACTAATTGAAGCAATTTTTTTTTTTTTTTATTTAATAAAACAATTATATCATCCTTTGAAAGAGCAAGGAATCTTCAAATAAATAGAAGAAAATAAAGTCACTTTCAAAGAGTCAGCTCCTCCCCCCCTTCCCCCCCCCCCCCCCAAAAAAAAAAAAAAATCCTTATTAATTATTTTATATGTGTATATATATATATATATATATATATTTCCCCTAACATTTTTGTAATAAGATCTAATTAATTAAATTATCCCAATGGAAGTTTAGGTTTTGCTTCCGAGTTCTTGCAATATTCATCAATTAGTATACTCTTATCTCTCTCTCTCTCTCTTCATATATATATATATATATATTATGATATGGAAACAAATGATAGGTTGTAACATAGTCAACATCAAATCTTTTATTGTTTCCAACGAAATATTGAATTAAATTCATGGAATTCTGACTTTTGTGGCTTATAAGAATGTTTCGATTTTAGTTAGGTTTAGTATCTTCTTTGCAGCAGGCCAGCTACTGTACATATATACACTATGCATGCATGTTCTTTAATAAATATATATACATATTACTTTTATAAGGTTTTTTGACTGCTCGTTACTCGAACTTCTAACTTCTTGAATCATAAATCTCTTAAATTATAAGTGAAATTATTATCAACTGATTTACGTTTTTTTTTTTTTTTTTTTTTTTTAATCCTTATAGTTAATTAACCATTATTGATTATCCTTATAATATTTTAATTTATAATAAAAGAAAAAAAAAAAATTTAAAGCATTTACTTTTTTCCTTTTAAAAGAAAGCACTCAAAAAAGATATGCATTTTCTCATACATTTAACAAAGATTACTTTTCAAGATGCTCCAATTAATCACCACATTATAAATAAATTTTAATTTAATTTAATTAATCTTTATTATATAAGATGCCCACTTCCACCACTCGATTAATTAGTTGGCTATAGTCTTTTTTTTTTTTTTTTTTTAAATGGTAATTTTACTATTTCTTTTAACTTTTTTAAATTTTATTGTTTTTTTCTTTAATTTTAGCTTTTGTGATTTTGTATATTCATCTTTTCAAGTTTATCATATTCGTGTAACTTTATAATTTATTATTTTTTCTATTAAGTACTTTTTTTTTCCTTTGAAATTTGAGGTATTTTTACCTCTGTCATATCTCGAACTTATGACCTTTCGAATCATAAATAAGGTTGCTACCAATTAAACTACACCTGCTTGACAAGTACTTTATATATATATAATTTATATTATAGGAAGATTGGCAAGTTTAGTCCCAAACATTTGACCTTTTGGTAACTTTGGTCCCAAATATTTTTTTTTTCAATATATTTGGTCCTAAACATTACATA
>JAXGGT010000141.1:1274127-1288891 GCA_035583425.1 Marsdenia floribunda | reverse complement strand
AAAACATTATACATACATATACGGTGAAGAACACACCTGATTAATTTGCGGGAAGGTGTGTTCTATATGCGATTAATATGTGGGAAAGAAACACCAATTTGCCTATATATATATATTATAAATTACTTCAACATTTTATTTTTAATATAATTAATCATTAAGTATGCATAAACAATTTAATATTTTTTTTAATCTCATATTCTTATCGACTAATTTAGAAAAAAAATCTATGAGAAAATTTCCAAGACTACAATACATGGCTAAAATTTATCACAAGGTCATCATTAATAAATTTTCAAACTCAGGACCTCCACTTGACAAGCTAGGTGAAGGAATCTAACTAAAGAAAGTCACACAACTAGATTACCACATTGTTCTCACAATTTAAAAATTTTTGTGTTATATTCTCAAAAGCAAATATATATATATATATATTAAATATCATCTTTCTCTTTTATTTATTTATTTATTTATTGTATGTAAATGTTGTTTTTTTTTTTTTTTGGTAAGTTTATTGTATGTAAATGTTAATATACCATATATGATCTCTCTTCTATAACTCTTAATTACTTATTAGACCATTATTATGACAACCTTTGGGAATAATATATTAATCATATGACCTTCCTTTTTCTTTTCCTGATGAATTCAAATAAAATATTAAAAGAATAATAATTAAAAAATAATAATAATACATCCTTTCGATAATAATAACAAGAATCGTGGGGTTCGTGAAAAGATAAAGGCCATACGTACATTTAGGCATTATCATTATTATTATTACTATTATTATTATTATATGTGATATGAAAGATCTTTAATGACAATTATTAATGATTGATAATATAATTAATAATAATAATATTATTATTATTAGATGATAATGCTTCTTTCTTGGAATTCTTTTCTTCTCTTCTTTGGTCAGATTTTGTTCTCATTAATGAATTGATTAAAAATAAAATAAAATCATATTATGCACTTCCCGAAATGAACATCATCAACTAAAGTAGTCAACCAATGGCGATTAGCTCGAGAAATATTTAAAGTATTTAAAAAAAAAAAAAAAACTCTTTTTAGGTGTGAGAATAATCTATTAGTACATTTAATTACTGTGTGTGGCAAATGAATAAAGATGGTGTGTATATATATATAAATTAATTAATTACATTAAATTAAAAAAAAGAAAAAAGAAAAATTGTTTGCAGTGAAGAATCTTTCGTGTTTATTACTGCTGATGACTTTAGCTTTATAGAAATGAAATGATTATTAATCTCCATAAATTCCCCATTTCTTTACACATAGTAAATGTATGTATATAAATATATTATAAAATATAAGTATGAGTTTAAATATTTATTATTAACTTGATATATTTTTTTTAGTATGGTGAGAACGGTGTCAAATAATTAATCTTGAGTGTCCCCAAAATTATAACTTTGTCATGGCCTTTCGGACCCGAGTCGTCGTAACAGATATCAAGTGTCAAGTAAAAAATATTATGAGTTAGATCGAATTTAGATTAATCAAAATATTAATTTTAAATATTGAATGGTGTTAAAAAATATTATCAGTTTTTTAGCTTTTTTTTTTTTTTTTAATATATATACATATATATATATGCTATAAGGGTTCTATTATTGTTTCTTGAAACAATATTAACAATACTACAATTCTGAAACTTGGCAATAGACACTGAAGAATGGCATAAATCTTGGATACCGCCTTCTTTATATTTAAAATCAGCTCAAATCAGTTGAATCTCTGAGTTCAATTCGGGTCAAATTTGTGAGAAATTTTACAGTTCCACATATTTAATTTTTTAAAATAGTATTTAAATTATTGTTCTAATTTCTAAATCTTAAACTAATTTAAGACAATAAAATTAGAAAAAACATAATTAATTGGTATAACAGAGAATAGAGTAGAAGTGTAATAACAGGAAGTCTTTTAACTTATATTATATGATAGGAAAATTGGTCAGTTCAGTTCTGTAACTATTTTTGTTAATTAAATAAAGTCCAAAATATTTATTTTTAACTTGGTAAGTCCTATATCATTTTACGATAGCCTATTAAGTTCTTTTGAACAAAAATTGAAAATTTTCAGTCAAAATTTATTACGTATCAAGCACGTGATGTTTTTTGAGGGTGCAAAACAATCGAAACACGGTTCTTCTCTATGTTTCTCTCCAGACTGAGAAGCGAAGAGAATGACTAGGCTATCACAGATGGTGAAAAACTAAATTCTAGTGGATTTAGAGTTCCATTGAATTGTAAATACTTATTGTGCAATTTACTAATTTTAAAAGGCATTGATACCATCGCACTGCTTTCTTATTAAGATCATCATTATCAAAACCTGGCACATGATGAATTTTGACCAAAAAGTTAAAATTTTTGACCGAAAGGACTTAATAGACTACTCATAAAAAGATATAAAACTTACTAGGTTAAAAACAAAAATTTTGAACTTTAGTTAATTAACAAAAATAGTTATAGGACTGAACAAACCAATTTTCCTTATATGATACGAGTTTGTGATCAGTTTTTATAATATTTAAAGTTAATTATATATATTAGGATATGATCATTTACTTATCCTTTGAAATTACTTGTTTCTCCTCCTCAAGGATTGTAGAAAGTAGAAACAAGAAAGGAAAAAAGAGAAGGTGGGAGGAGCTAGGGAGAGGGGCAGGGGAGGAATTTGAGCACTGTACATATGCTGGAGAAAACTGCAAAACGAACATCTGGAAACTCTGTGTGTTAAATTAGGTTCGAACGCACTGAAGAAACATGTTTTCTAAAACATTGACAATTCTAGTCCCACTGTCTACCAATTTATTTAACTCACGGAGAGAGAGAGAGAGAAAGAGAGAGAAATGCATGAATGATGAAAAAGTTCATCGCTTTTTGCTCCACTTTTATCCCGTTGGTGACTGCGATCGCTCGTGTGCATGTAAAATACAACGTACGTAAATCTTAAAAACGCCCTCTCATGCATATTATTAAACATTTATATATATAAATATGGATGAGATAACGATGAATCATATATAGATTCGACATGGCGGATTAGAGTGGTCGACCCTTTTGCCACCATTGAAGAAGATGATATCACATCAGTGGCTTAATTTGCCTGTGCATTTACGGACAACCTGGACTATAATTATAAATAAAAACCGAATAATTTTCTGCCATAACTGAGACATTTTTATTCTCTTTTTTTTTTTTTTTTTTTTCCTTTTTGATATATGTCAATGGAGTTTCTGTATCTTGGGTTCTAATCTTAGTTGCCTTTATATATATATGCACACACACACATGACACACATACTCTTCACCACCACTACAGTGTTAATTTGGAAAAATTCACATCATGTAACACTTTATTGCCTGCTGCTGCCAAAACGATGCAAGAACATTTTAACTTTTCTTTCTTTGTTGGGAAAAGATGAAGAAAAGAGAAAAGGGAGCTCTTCTCATGGGACCAACACATGCAAAATTGTAAAACCCACTCAAAACTCTAGACCATATATATATATGTATAGCTATCAAACTTGATTCTGTTTCTTCAATACAAGAAAAAGCACCAATTATCAGGTCCCCCAAAATGTGCTCTTTTTCACCTTTATCAAACTGAATACATATACTAGTGCATGACATCTATTTTACATATATGTGTGTGTGTGTGTGTAAAAGAATTTTTTTTTTTTTTTTTTTTTAATATTAAAACACTACACAAAGTGAAGAAAATATTCTGGAAATGAAAAAAAGCAGCAGTTCAGTAAACATGGTTAAAAGATTCCGACTTTAGCTGACTTAATTAGCAAATCGAGTCAACTTTGTCTCAGTGTCTTTTGAGATACTGAGTTACACAAACATTCATTATATCCTGACTAAGAACCATCTACTGTACGGGCAAGGAAATTAGAGGGGAAGGGGAGGGGGGTGATAAGAGCAGCAGAATGAATAGGAAGTTCTTGACTGCATCAGTTCTAAATTTCTAATACTACTGTGTAACAAATCACTCATAGGCCTTCAATTTCGTTTGTCAATGTCACTATATTTATAGGGTTTCTTACACACAACAATCAAAAAGTAGGATGGAAGTGTAGGCAAGGGAGGGAGGGCGTGGGTGTGCGTGCATTGTAGACCTACTGTTCTACACTTATGATCATAGGTCTCTCTTGTTATCCTTATCTTCTAATGCAAGAGAAGAATCTACAGAGAGGAATTTTCAAGACTGTAGTGCATACATAGCATAAGTTATTTTTCTGATAAGTTTCGAATTATCTATACTTTTTGAGGAATCAGGTGAGGAATCACACACCTACTACTACTACCCTGTTGTCATCATAGATCTCATTTATTCTTTGGATCGGAGGTGCATGGACATGCAGAACTAAGCTGTACGTATGTGGATATATCTCAATGTAAAATTATGATTGGGCCTGTAAGCCAGAATTAGGCTATTGTTTTGTTGATCCAATCTGACAAGGAATAAGAAATAGATTAGTTTTATTACCTCTTGGGCTAGCCTTTGGAAAAGACAATTCAGCCCAATCATCGGTAACAATCTTCAATTTGAAGTGGTGCCATGATTTTTGTTTTTGTTTTTTTTTTTCTTCTTCCTGTGAAACCCTTAATATAAATTCTTACATGAACCAATTTTTTGGATCTAATATAGGAAAATTGATCTTGCAATCAGCTCTTTTGTTTCTTATTTTTTATTTTTTTCTTTAATTGTGATTTTTTTTTTAATTATTTTAGGTATTATTTTTATATCACATATATATACAGTCAGTTAAAATAATGATCGATTCAGTTAGAATAGAAATTGGTCCAACCGTAGACATAACTTAAAGCACTGCCCATAATAAAGACCGATCTAAAACACATCGTATCATGATAAAAAAATAAAAATAAAAACAAGACATTAATTTTCATCCAATATATATATAAAGTATATTTTAGTTTATTCAAAGTGTGTGATTTATAAAAGTATATTTTAGCTATCAATATCTAACTTATCAACTTAGATGTCTTGAATTCGATTCATATTAAAACCACTTTGTTCCACATTTTATATATTATAGTATTAAGATCTTCTCTATAAATTATTTGTAGATTAGTGAATAAGAATAAGAATGTCAACCCAAAGCGTATGTGAGTTGGTAAGATACTCTCCTAATTTAAGTGAGGTCGCGGGATCGAAACCACACTTACTTATGCAACTGTTTAAAAACTTGGGGTTAGAGCTTACCTCCCGTAAGAGACCTACCCGACTCGAGTGGGGATTTCAGTTAGAGTAGAATATCATGATAAAAAAAATAAAAACAAGACATTAATTTTCATCCAATATATAAAGTATATTTTAGTTTATTCAAAGTGTGTGATTTATAAAAGTATATTTTAGGTATTAATATTTAACTTATCAAGTTAGATATCTTGAATTTGATTCATATTAAAATTACTTTGTAGTTTGTACCACATTTTTAGTCATATATTATAGTTTTAACATCTTCTTTATAAATTATTTGTAAATTAGTGAATAAGAATAATAATGTTACTAAAAAAAAAAATATAGTATATTATTAAGTACTACCAAGATCATGGTCATGACGTGGACCAACTGCCCGACAAACAATATTGTTATATACAACATGGTATCCCTTACATCATATAATATAATATTGTCATGTATTTTTTTTTTTGGTAGGTGTATAATATTGTCATGTATAATGTAATGTGTAATAATCCAATCTAATGGTTCTGTTTTTAAAAATGGAAGAGAGAAGGGTAATCCGAGATATGCTTTTGCAGCAAAGAATTCCAGAACTATTAGTACTATTATTATTATTATTATTATTATTAGGAAGAAATTATAAAAAAAGAAAATAAAAAAGGAGTGTGTTTTGATAAGTGTGTAATGGAATCAGATTCACCACTTAAAAAAACAGATTTATCCATTAAATTATGTAAGAAAGCAAAGCATAATAATAAGATGCTTGTCATGACTTTTTTTTCTCATGAATAATCCCTTATTTAGTGCAGAATCAGAATAGAATATTTCGCAATACTCAATTAATTATTTAGTATAGTTCTAGTTGTACTAAAAAGAATGTTTTGAATTGACAATAAATATTTAAACTCTCGTACTTATGATGTGAGACGGAATCCACAACATCATAAAAAAAAAAAAAGAATAAAAGCAAAGAATGGCAAGGAGCCAACTGAAAAAGTTGTTTGGTTGTTTTACAATAACAATAATAATAAGCAGCAGCCAAGAAGTGGAAGATGGAAACCGGTATCTAGAAATTGCAGGTCAAAAATACATATCATGTTATAAGAGATTACTGTTTTTCTTCTTCCCCACCCTCATAACGAGTAATGGTCCAAAAATTCTTGTGTTTGCTGTGTGTAGTTTTTGTTTTTCTTTTCTAAATTATACGGAGGGGAAGAACTTGTTAAGGTTGCAAGGTAAGGAGTAGAACTCTTCACTTCTGGTGTCTGTTTTGAATGACCGAAATTTTGCCCACCACGGCATGCCTCTGTCCTTCTGTAATGCACTGTCTTTCCCGTGCAGGGTGGTGTCCAGGAACAATGCCAACAGTCCCGCAACAAATGCTTCCGATGAGAAAGGCACGTTGATCATGTCATTGAACTGACCAACATAGCAGCAAATTTTGTTTAACAGCAGAACATGTTAATAATTTCAAGGAATTAAGAGATGATTGATTGTGTATTGTATTGTATATCGCTTGCTTACCCATCTTGCACCGGTGTGAACAGGTCCAAAGCCATTGATAGCTGTGTACTCATTGAAATACTGTGGTATGGATAATCCCATGAAAACTGAAAATCCTAAGATGAACTTTGTTCTAAAGCTGTTCAGATTGCAGAATTGCATGAAACCAAGTCCTGCTGAGCCTGCTCACATTAGACGTTAAAAAAGAGTATAGTTCATACACTGTGAAATGATGTCTCTCATAGAAAAAGCCTGGAATAATCTTTGATATGCAACCAATTTGGTGCTGGAATTGAACCATAAAACATACCAACATATGCAAAGAAGAGGCAATATAAGGCTGCAACTATTGGTGCTGGAATTGAAGCAAACACAGCTCCAAATTTTCCTAGAAAAAGAAAAACAGATGGCTTATCTGTTCAATTCAATTCATTTTGAGCTTAAGAAGTGTGCTTATCAGTTCAATTCAATTCATTTTGATCTTAAGAAGTGTACTAACTTACCAAGTATGGAAAAGAATATCATGAAACCAGCAGATATCTGCACCACTCTTCGACTTCCAACTCGTGTCAGAGCCAGTAAACCTGCATTTTCCCTGTTGAAAAGGAAAAGAGTTATTTCTCCTACTACTAGTTGGACATCATTCTTTCATGTGTGTGAATCTGGAACTTTGATACAAAAAAAAAAAAAGAAAAGCATTTGTCAGATTCTTACACAGAGACTGAAGAACCTGTTCCTGTTCCAAACAATCCCGACAACAATATTCCAACCCCCTATTCCAAAGTAAAACAAATTCACATTATGTTTGTAGAATTGAAGCCTCCCAAAAAAAAATGGGATGAACTATGTTAAGAGGTTTCTGTACCAAGTATAAACCTCGAAGGTAGAAACATGTTTGATCAGCAGGTCAAAGAACTTACAAATAACTCTACCTCTATTTGCCATTAATCAAGGGAACTGACACACATCAACAGTTTATTACCTGCCAACCAACACCACGGCTAAGGACTGAAGGTGGCACTGGTGTTGCACTTGCATACCTTGCCACAGCTATGAAAGCACCAGTTGACTGTTGAAAGTAAAGATCAAACGTTTTCAGTAATTCCATGACAGGATCAATAAAAAATCACTTTTAAATATATCATTATACTAACAGTAATAATCTTTTACATGAACTGGAACAAGTTAGTAGATTGTTCCTTTTTCTCACCTCAACAAGAGCAACAAATGAAGCCATCATCATTGCAAATGATTCTCCAGCATGGAATGAGGGAGCCCCCCATTGGAATGGATATGGAACTCTGATCCTGTTGAAGAGTTATAAATGGAAGATAGTAAAACTGAGAAAACATGTAAAAACACCCAAAAATATTAGGCTTACCATGGAGCTGCACCTATAATTCCTGCCCGATCAGTTCTGCAGCTTAATTGAGTCTTCAGAGGAGTGTTCTTATAGGCTCCCCCTACAGTGAGTAGGTGAGCATAAATCCATACTATAATGACCGAGAAGAGGACAGCAAAGCGATCAAAGACATTTTTTCCTCCTTTCATCATGAAAGGTATATACTGCACAAAACAACAGAAATAAGTTGAGTCTGGAACATATTTTGCAAATAAAGATTCAGTTTTACACAGGAAAAGCAGCTACTGGAATTTTACCTGGGAAAAAATAAGTAGCAAGATGAGCTGAGGCAATCCGATTTCCACACATTTTGCAAGCTGCATGGATGTTGCAACAATCAATCTCACATTCCAGAATCACACAATTCGAATTCAGGGAAACCAAAATATATGCAGGTGTTGGCAATTTTTTCTCTGAAGACATACAAAGAATTGTTTTTCACATACTTACCAGGGGAAATCCAAATTCATATAATCCAAATCCAGATAGAGCCACCAAGGGAACAGCAGATATGGGACTCATGAACCTACCAGTTAACATACAAGTAGTAGCCATGAAATCAGTTTTGTCATAATTGGGGACTCCGCAAGAAAGGCAACCAATGATTTCTCCAGTCCTAACATATGAATAAGTCATGGACATGAACTGACCAACCTTGTAACGTTTCGCCATAGACCACTGAATCCAATGATAATCTGAAGTGTAGATGCTACAATCATGGCTCCTTGAATTCCTCGCATTATCTTTTGGAACCTCTGGAAAGCAACACTAAAGAAAGTTATATGAAAGCATCAACCATAGAATAGATGGACAGCTCTAAATCAAGGTGAAATCTCAAGGGCGGACCTCCTGAGGATCTGCAACATCATTGTATCGTCCTGCCAATACGATTGAAATTGTTGTGGGCACAAATGTGTAAGAGCCACCAATCACAGCCGGTAGTCGAGTTCCAAACAATGACTGAGTCAATGTATTCAAACCAGCGACAAAGAGCAATGTCTGTATCATCTTTGCTTTCTCTTCCTATCCATGGCAAGCATTAACATCTTTTCATAAGAATGACAAAGTAACATCCATAATCCAGAACTTAGAAGCATTATCAAATCTGATAATAACCAAGATCATTACATTTCCTCCTCCCATTTGGGGAACCAGAGTGGATGGGATAAGAACGGTTGTTCCAAGCATCACAAGGTAGTGTTGGAATCCAAGTAGAATGGCCTCAGCTGCATCCAAAAGTCCCATGCATATAAATATAAGTCCTTTAACCAATTATGTACATATCAAAAGTGATTTACCGAAGAAAATGAATGAGACAGATACAGGGGAAATACTTCTGGAGATGAATGAACTCTAAACTGTTTCTGAGAAATACTTTTTACCACAAGGGAAATAGCTTCTATGGTTCTAAATCACCAGAAAGAAACTCTCAAGGTGAGAATTTCAGAAAAAGAAAAGCTACAAGATCTAATCAAGTTATGAACAAAAACTGAGAAAGAACATGCAAATACATACGTACATACATGCGAGATATAGAGAATCAGAGGAACGTATAGAGAAGAAAAGCAAAACTCACGCCAAGGAGGAGGACTGGTAATGCAATAAGAAACATTTGGGAGTTGATCTTTCACTGGATGTGGTTGCTGTTCATCTTGCTTTGGTGGGGGTGCAGCTGCTCCACCTCCGGCCATTACTCTGCTTCTTCTTTTTCTTTGAGAAACTTAACACAACCCCTTTCACCTTATACAACTCAAATCTCCAGAAACCCAATTCCCGAAGCTAGTATAACAGAAATTTCAACACCAAAACCCAGAAAAAAATCTCAATCCCCAAGAGATGGTAATCTTAAACCTCAAAGAATATATTCATATTTCTGTATGCGTGTCCAATCTTAGTAAAACCAGAATACTATTTGTTTTAAAGCTCTATAAGATATTAGGCAAAAACCAGACAGAAAGAAAAGAAGAGTTGCTTTCACTGTACCAAGAAACAGAGGAGAGTTTTCTACTGTGTAAAATGTGCTACAGCCTAAAAGGCCATAAACCCTCTTGCCAAGAAACCCATGAAGCAAATGTAAAGAAGGTTAAAGTTGAGTTGAAAGAGAAGAGAGAGAATGGGAAAGGAAAAGAAAAGAAAAGGAAAAGCAAACAAATCCTAAAAAGTGTCAAAGAGACCAAAATGCTTCTCTGCAACTCTTCCAAGAGAATCTCTTTCTCTTACTTCTCCCAATATAATCCCATTTAAAATTCAAAAAAAAAATTTCTCTGCATGTTTTCCAAGTTTTCAGTCTGAATATAGCATATCTTTTTCTCACACGGAAAAGATAAAGCAAAAAAGCATCCCTCCACCGTTAACTTTACCAATCTCATTAATACTTCTATGGTCTACACTGACTCTGCAGTCTGCAACAAACACATCTCTCATGTCAAGTGATGCAACAGTTACAACTATGCATGCATGCATGCATGCATGTGTGTATATATATATATATGCATATATGTGCCAACAGACTCTGCGAAAAGATCTTGATTAGCTAATCAACATTCTAATCAAAACCCAGATTTTCACAGCTCTTTTTTTTAATCGAATTGCAAGCAGCCTGTAATCTTTAGTTCTTTCCATAACCCTTTTTCTTCCTCTTTTCTCTTTCTGATGTCTACATGCATATTTTTCTTTAGAATTCTTGCACATGAGGACATTGGTACATTTTGCAAATTCCCAGAGTCAAAAGAATGAATTTTGTTGATTAGTGAGGGGGAGAGAATTTCAAGATGTGATTGGTCTTTTTCTTGTGCAGAGATTTTTAAATATGTACATGCAAACCCATTCTGTCTGGTATATAGATTTTTGTAGTTTTGTTACAGGCCATTCTGCATTGCATGTCATTTTGGACTGTGCTGTAACTCTATATATTGTATATATATATGCATCCATCTCAATCTGCGGACTGCGGGGACAAGTCTTTTACTGATAAAATTCCCATCACAGCCTTACCATCATTTCATGTTTGTTTTGGTTAAAAAAGGATCATTATCCAATTTCCCTTTATCAACTTCAATTCAATAACACATTAACACTTGTAATTTTGTATAAATTCATATACACTTATTAAGTTTAATTATCTTTCTTGACCTTCATGTAATAATAAATTAAATGTTAATTATCATCTTGATCACTTGAAATGGCCATAGCAGACATGGTTCTTTTCTTTCCTTTGTTCTGTCTGTCGCAGGGTAGCTTCTTTATTCTTTTTTAATCTGGTATGAATCTTTTCTTTGGAAAATCTTATCACTACAATTAATTATCATGGCAGATTGGCATAAATAGTCCCCAAATAATGGCTAATGGCTATTTGGTGACATTGGTCCCCAAATTGATTTTTTGGTGATATTAGTCCTTGAACTATGTTGTATTGTGTGACATTGGTCATTTTGGTTAATTTTTTTTTTCCTAGGAAGAAGACCTTTTTTTTCAAGTAAAAAGACCAAAATACCCCTGAGCAATTTTTTTTTTTTTTTAAAACTTAAACAATAACTAAACAAAAAATTTTAACCAAAAGGATTAATGTCACAAAATTCAACATAATTCAGGGACCAATATCATAAAAAAATTAATTTAAGGACCAATATTACACAATTTAATATAGTTCAAGGACCAATGTCATGATCATAGTTTGGAAACATTTATGCCAATTTGCCTAATTATTATTATTATTATATAACAGAAAGAGCTGTACAGTGAATTGACAATGGCCAGTCATACTTAGAACAACCCTTCTATCCTGTTTCCGTCATTTTTTGTTTTTCTCTTTCGTGTAATAATAATGAGAATCAATTCCTGAGCCCTTTGTATGATTGATGTACTCTGTGTTACCATATTTGGTAGGCTATAATCCCTGCATCGTTTCTCCCATGTGAAAAACTTATATTTGTGATTTGTATGAACAGACTTTGCTTCCTTCTCCTTCCTCTCCATCATTTTCTTGGCAGATTGATGATGGCCATGAGTTGCATTCCTACCTATGTACATGCCAACTTGCATTAGAAGGCATGGGATATACACAATCCCCCCCCCCCCCCCCACAACAAAAGAAAATCTTTGAAGCACCCATTTCATCTTTTTGTAATATGATATTTTTATCGACTAATTCAAAAAGAATTTATGGAAACAGACTTTCAAAATAACAGTACATGACTAAAATTCAACATGAAAACATCTCAGGTGAAAATTGAACTCAAAACTTCACGGCCCTCAAGTGAGATTTGAACTCAAGACCTCAAGGTAAAGATACTAAACAAGGGAAGCCACACTACTGAGCTATTTACCTTACTCTCAACCACTACATTAAATAGTAACATTATACAACAAGCTAATTGAAATCTTTAACACGATTTTTAATTAATAAAAATTAATTTTTATTGAGATAAAATTTCTACTTGTAATAAAAAAGAATCATGTGAAAGTTAATTGCACCATAATATGAGGAAGATTTTTCTCCCAACCCTAACCCTCAAAAGAATGATGAAGAGGCTTGGATTAGGAAGGGATTACCAAAGAATAACTAGTGACCTAAAGGGTTTGGGTATCTCAGCTTCAGCAAGAGAGACAGTCCAACTCGGACGTGACATGACATGACATCTAAGTTCAAGATTCTCTCATCACCCTGCTCATGAAATCATAATCTCATATATATTATATTACATTAAAGATAAGATATAAAGTTCCATTCACGATGGGCAATTTTCTTCCATCAATGAACAAGTATTCATTCATATTCTAGAAGAACAAAGATTGTATGGGGAGTAAAGGAAAGTTACACATCTTATAATGTCATTTTCACTTGTAAACCATGAGAGTAGTCAAAGCATACTATGCTTCATAGAGGGTTTAGTATATTAATCAAGTGTAAAAGAGAGATCCTTTAGAGAAAATTATTCTTTTGTCTTTCTTTCTATGTGCTGTAGAGGTCATATAATTTCCTGATATAGAGAGAGAAAGAGAGAACTTTGGTCCATTCATGGTCCCATAGCAAGAGGCACATTTAACTCTATATATAAAAATTATTCTACATTAAGACTTATAGTTGAAGATTTCTACAACATCTCATCTCCTCTTTAGGTCTTTCCAATTAAAAGCATACAAAAAAGCAGATTCTCAAGAATGAAGGTTAAAAGAAAAATTTGTAAATGATTCGAGAAAAAACAAAATTTTTTACTTTTTCTTTGGGGGGTTATACATAGAGTAGGGATTTTCTTTTTCTCCAATCAAATCTAAGTCACAACTACAAGCCTTGGGATGATCTTACATGAAGGAGGTGCTAGTCCTTCCAATACTTTGAAGAAGTTATGGCCTCCAATTTTTCCTTCAATAACCAGCGACTAGTAATTTATTTCACAGGCTGGTATTGCGAGACAGCAACCTTTTTCTCTCAAACTCAAGCTGTAGCATAAGAGAGAGAAATTTCAATATTTTGGCCGATGTCTATGTGGAATTCGTAATGGAGAAACTTACCACTTTGCGCACACGGTCGTTTGCAGCTGCTGTTCCTCCTGTAACAGATTCAGGAAGATATGGATTGCTAACACGGACTTCATTCATCACAACAATAACAGTCTTATCCCAGCGAACAGGGAGCCTGGTTATGTAACCAAGTAAATCAGTGCAGAAGAAACTATGAATCATAAAACACTTTTTGGTTTTATTATATATATATATGTGCCAAAAGCATAATTCTGAGGTTAATGACATTATAATATAGACTAAGAGAGATGACATAAGAAACAACACAGAATCATTGATTCTCATATTTGAACGATATAATAGAACAAGGATACAAAGTCTTGCATACATCCCATTCTCTCTCAGGGTAAGAACAGGTAACCAAGAATACTTACAGATATATTAATATACATAAAATCCCTCATAGAGAAAGAAACAACATGAAGAAGGGGGTGATTACTTGGAAATTTCCCCATTATGCACAAAATTCTGCATTTCTTTTTTAATTTGTGATTACTTGGCAAATTCCAAGTCTTATACATCAAGAAATTCTTTCACAAAATAATCCTCTTTTCTGGTTTAATCTACAGCCTTGCTCAATGAAAAGAGGGAAAGTGACAGGAGACGGAAAAAATAGTATGGTTTAATTAGGATCTTGAGTATAAATTCTGGAAGCCCCTGTATTAATAGCCTCAAAGAAAGGCATTAGGTTGCCCTACTCTCCTCAGAGCAATCAGAAATAACTTTTTGAAATAAAATTTGAGAGAATGTCCTTTCCCAACAGAATATTTTTAAATATCTATATAAACACACACACACACATATATATAACTATATATATGAACAAAGAGAAGAATGTCTAATCAGTACAATACAAAGATAAATAACTATAAGCAGAAATCATTCCTTCACATTCTTTTTAACTCCAGAATATCTTAAATTAGACAAAGACCTTGTCTATTAATGTTGCCCAAAAAAGAATCTATTCTATTCATTTGATAGGTTAATTGCAATGAACAATATCCTTCTCTTGACAAGGCATCAATTGAAAATCTAACAACTTCATAACCAGATTAGATGATAAGGAAAACTCTAAAAAGCCAAAAATCGGAAACTA
>JAXGGT010000141.1:1175014-1245510 GCA_035583425.1 Marsdenia floribunda | reverse complement strand
ATTATTTGTGACATAAAAAAAATTGATATTTGAAAATTAAAATATATTTATTGATATTTTTTTATTTGATACTCATATAATTAATAATTGACAACTAATATTTAAAATTAAAAGATATTTTAGTTTTTTTAATTAAAATTTAAATTAATTTTTGTATTTTATTAAAGGATGTAATGAATAAAAGAAACGAAAGGAATATTTTAATTTATTTTATATTTACATACGACAATAATTCATTTAGTAAAAAATAATAATACATATATTAATTTTTAAAAATTATTACAAAAATACAAATCAAGTTAAATTATTTAATGTCAATACATTTTTTATATGATATAAACGTATAGAATAAAGTTATACGCAACTTTTAACACACACACGCACAATTTAAAATAAATTTTTTATGAAGGAATTATCTTTTTTATTTTAATACTAAGGATTTCCTTCAATAAAAATTGATATTTTAACTTTTATAAATATAATATAATTATCAAAATTTTTCATATTATCATCATAATATACAAAATTAAATTAAATTTTTTTATTACATTTTAATATATATATATACCTCTCAAGTTAATAATAAATAAACCCTTTAAGACGGCTAATTTAAATTTGAAATATAACCAACTTCTATTTATCCTTTTAGCTTAACAAATGTAATAAAAGATTAAAATATCTTTTAATTTTATATTTTTATCTAAAAATAATTAATAAATATTAATTAAAGGAGTATTATAAGGGGGGTGGGGGACTCAACAAATGGTATATGACGACAACGTAAAGAAAAAAAAAAATCTCCTAATTTTTTCAACACTAATAAGTATAAATAGAGAAAAAATATTACATTTTTTTTTTCTATAAAATTCAATATATATATATATATATATATATATATTAATTCTTATATAGTGTTATATATTTAACAAGAAGGTATAACTCAATTAATAATAATTTTATTTTTAATTTAAAAAATTTCAAAATTTCAATATATATATAGTGTCAAATGTTGACAAAAATATTAAAGACATAAGGAATAACATCATATGCCATTGAAAATCTTTATAATACTTTGTATAAGAATAATAGTAAAATCTAAAAAATTTAAAATCAAATATGCCATATTTAATGAAAAAACACCATAATCCCACATCGAAAATATTACATTACTCTTTTAAATAATGTTTTCTATAAATAAAAGTTCATATTTTATAAAAATAATTAGTAAATTAACTAAACTCTTTGTTTCTTAGAGTTTGTTTTCCCTAAAAAATATGTGCTCCTCATTCGTATTCACGTATGTAATCCTTTAAAAATTAAACGTTAGAGATTGTTACCTATTCATTATTTTATTTTTTTTTAAAGAGATTATATATATATATATGTGTGTGTGTGTATATATTACGCCAAATTTGTAGGTTATAAAAAAAAAAAATGATTTCGTATGATATACTAACATAAAATAAGGTATAGCCACGTTGCACAATAGTTAGAATCCAAAGTAAGAGTCAGGACATGATGTCATCAAAGGAATGTATAAGTCCTCTCAGTATTATCTGGGCTTTTCTTTTGCTGATGCAATCAGCCAATCAAAAACCTAACTAGGACCCACATACACGTGTCACCTTTTTTTTCCCCCGAATGATCTTGGAATTTTAGAACCGTCACACCTTCTTTAATAGTATTTTTGGTGTCCCTCCTCCGTCATGATATTTGATTTCTTTTTGTTTAGTACACCAAATATTTTAAATAAGTATTAATTATAAATAATATTTTTAAATCATGTCATATTTATATTAATCTCAACTCGAATTAAGTAAGTTTCTTACAAAAAAAATAAACTCTAACCTCAAATTTTTAAACGACTGCATAAGTTCAATTTCAATATTGCAACAGACAAATTTACTTTTAAAACATGTCAATTAATCAACAATCGAATCGGGCAAACTCTTCTTTTTTTTAACAAGAATCTTTCAAAATATCTATTTTTCATTCATAAGTTCCAACTTCAATTTTTTTTTTTTTTTTTTTTTTAAAGTGTTTTTATTTGAACTAACAATTTATTAATAAAGTATTTCTATTTTTACTGACTTGTTTTGTCATTAATATATATATATATATATATGTTTTGTTTAGGAGTAACATTTGTGTCGAGTTTGAGTAATCATATTAGGTTAAGTTAAAATAATTATACTAACTTGACATCAACATGAAACAATACAAAAAATTAAACCCAAACACAACATAAAAATTAATAGTGTCAACCTACTAACCTAATTATGACACATATATAATTCAAAACTTGCTAATATATCAACATGATTACCATTAAACGATTCAACCCACTTTAATATGAACCAATTTATTCTCAATCCCAACATGCTAATTTTGTGTCCTTTTCGTGTCAATTTTTCGTATCAAATCAGATATTACCACCTCTTAATTTATTAGATTACAAAATATCCAAAATCATACTATTATTTTGATTAATGCATATATAAATCAAATTAAACTTTACTTGAAAGAATATCTCAGTTATCAAAACCTCATAAGTTAAAATATTAGTAGCAAAGAGTTGGCTGCAAAAAAAAACTCAAATGTAAATTTGAAATTACACTCATACACAATCGTTTAAAATTTAAAGACTAGAATTTGCCTTTTCAAAGTGGTTTATCCGATCCGAGTGAAATTAATTTGATGTAAATATAAATATGACTTAAAAGACCTATCTAATTCAAGTAAATTAATTTGAATTTGAATGTATATATGACTTAAAAATACCCTTCATGGTTAAAACCTACCAATGACAATTGGCACCCTGGAAAAAAGACAAAAAAAAAAAAAAAAAAAAAACAAGGTTTGGGAATTTAAACTTCTTTAGAGTAACAAAAGCCCAATTGGGAAGCCTATTAGAAGGCTCAGCAAACTTGGATCCAAAATAAGGGAGAAAGCCCATATTCCTTATTACATACACAATACACAAGATCATAGACAAAATGAGCAGATTTCTAGGTCCATACTGTCTATCCATTATCAATAAAAATCTTCCTGGGTAGAAGATATGTTTCTTTTTTGACCTTTTTATCCATGGTCAAGGTATCAGCATGACCTCATCAGGTGGTTGATGGGGTAGAGTTATTGCTCTAAGTTTACAAAAGAGGGGTATTTTCATCATTGGAATCTGTGTTTCTCACTACTAAGTGCTCAACAACCTTTGCTTCCTTTGCTTTTCCCCACATCACAGAGTAGAAACCAAGAACAATAATAATTGAACCAAGCAATCTACATACAAAAGAATTATAACACTGATGTAGGAAAAAGCTGATTGCATACTTTGAAATTTACAATTAGTTTTAGCAATTCATCATTTAAGTTTTTAATGATTTTTTTCTTGCTTTATTGATTCCTAATCCTAAAGTTTTTTACAACTTGTCGTATAGGTCATTTCTATCACTTTTCCAGTTATTTTCTCCGTTTGATTTGAAGCTAGAAAAGTGACCAGAAGGACCTATACGACAGGTTATAAAAACTTTAAGGATCACTAATAAGGCAGAAAAAATTGATTAGGAACCCAAACAACAAATTGCTAAAACAGAAAGGACTAAATAGACTATATTTCCCAACTATAAATAAAGGAAAAGGAAAACTTCATGACTATGGAATAAATCACATCCTTCTCCTTACCTCCCTAGGTAGAAACCCTCCTGTAAAAAGATGATGCCTAGTGCAGTTGCAATGACAATTCCTAGAGGATGAAACATGGCAACAAAAAGAGGTCCCATCCTATGCAGACACCATGTTGCTACGCCAACTTGAAATGCAGAACCAAAGACACCCTACAACAAAGAAATGGTGTGAGGGAAATAAACTCTCTGGGTACCACATATAAGGCACTATTTGGTGATGATAAGCAAATGAATTTTTAGTCTCTTTTGAAGTATAAAGCAAATGAATTATGAGTGGTCAAACACGGCTCACTGTGAAGGGTGAGATCTAATCCACATGGAAACATGGAAAAGGGAAGATGAAACTTCTTTTTGGGAAAATTAGCCCTTTAAAACCCCTAAAGTATTAGTTTTTATAATTTTTATAAGAATTGATCCATAATCTGAATTTTTATTTTTTTATACTTGTTCTTTAATTTTAATGTAATTAATCTTTCCGTCTAATTTTATTAGAGTTACATTAAAAAATAAGACGTGCCCAACACGTGATCTTTCATCTATTTGTATAGGGTAAAAAGATAATTTTAAAGCTTCCACCCTTTCAACTATAAATATTTGATTAAGATTCGGTGGCTAAAATTTTTTTATAATTTGAGTTAAATCGTGAATTTACAGTTGAGAAGGGAGTGAAGCTGTAAAATTACTAATTTATCCCTGAACAAGTAGCTCATCCGCTGAATGCGTGTTATTTTTTAACGGTACTCCAACGAAATTAGACAGAAAGATTAATTGCGCTAAAAAATTAAAGAACAAAAAGGATAAAAATAAAGATTAAGAATCAATTCATATAAAACTTCATACGTGAGGGACCAAAACGGCTAATTTTCCCCTTTTTTGGGACCATTCTTATATTCAATGACAGATTCAAGTAGGTTTCAGATGTGGGACGGGTATAACAATAATTACCAAAGAGACAGAATCACATGACAAGAACCAAGATTCATTAAGCAAGCTCCAAACTGAAAACAGTAGTTCCTTTACCTACCGAGTACAGAACAGCAAGATATCGCAAGCTCGGCTGCAATGTCCAAGAACTCAGGTCTTTTTCTACTATTAAAGAAACCACTGCAGATAGAATAGCAGCAAAGAAGCAGTAAAAGAAGACTATAATCAGCTCAGCTGGGAAATGCTTAAGAATGAATGCCTGCAAAAACCATAATGTAGAAAAAAACAGTCATTAAGTGTTCCTTCCCTTCTTTTCTTTATCCTCTATTTTATGTTTCATAAGTGTGTACCTGTACAATTATAAATGTGGATGAGGCTAAGCAGTCTACAGTAAACAACAATCCTCCAACAACCCAGTCTGATTCTTGCATGTCTAGAAACTGATAATGAGACTTCAAAGTGGATGAGGTAGTCAGTATTTGAGGACCTTTGTAGAGAGTCAAAATGAAGGCTCCAACAATTGATACAAGGGTTCCAAAAGCTTTAGCAACGGTACTTGAGCTACCGAAATCTACTTTCTCCATCCTACAGCCAAACTTTTGAAAGGTCAACTGAGCCAGAAATTCAAGAAATGGAATGATATTTTGAGTGTAAATTAGCAAAATGCTTTTAAAAAATTACAAAATGATGTGGCTCACAGTTTATTGTTGGTCAAAACTTACTGAACTAGCAACCAAATGATGCACAAAAAACCTCAAATTTCCTCATAGTAAAGGAAGCAGCAACACATGAAAACAGAAAAACACTCAGATTCTCCTGAAGCCTAACTTCTGATAACTCAGTATCTTCATCAACTCTGGAAGGGATCCACGGGAGACCCCAAGACAAAAACACATAGCTAAAATACAGCACAAGACTATTCCTAACGTGAGTCTTAAGACCTCTCACTTGACAAGTTCTTGACAGGCCACGCAAAAGAACCTATGTAAGAGGCGCCTCACTAATCGGGCTGCCACCTTCTTCTCTTGACAGCCTAACTTCAATGTAATTATGAAGTCTTTTGATAAGTCACTGCTATCCGTAACAATTGCAGTAAGGCACTACTGGTAATCAGAACCTTGGAACCATAATATTTGTTTGCTCAAATAAAAACAAGATGTAAAGTAGCAAAATTACTTAATTCCAGATTTGCTTGTGTAAAACTCTCATTATAGTGAAAAAGAATATAATAATTTTGAGTTTTCACTGATTTTCTGGATACTGCAGATTGAATCCAAAAAAGCAACAATTGGTAAATGGACAAAGGTCAAAGAATAAGCCAGTCTGCTCATAATCAAATAAACATAAAGCAACTCTTTTATAGAAAAACAGAAGCGAGGATTAAAAAGTTGAAAGCATCAACAATCAAGCTTGGAGAAGGTCTTTTTATAATCCCATTTGTACGAAAGATAAGACTGAAAGAATAACGACACCTGAAAATTACAGCAAGAAAAAACGTGAAACCAGGGCTAAGGTTGAGCATGGCCGAGGCAAAAGATGCTGAAGTATAGTTAATTCCAGCATATCCAGTAATCTGTGCAGAGCATCTGGAGACAAATTTCCCGGTATAAGACTTTTTTTAATAATTAAAAAATAAAAAATGTTCCTTTATTTTAAACAGGAAATTTTTACCAGAAAGCTAACTCAATTATCCATCACATACCCAAGAAGGCCCAGCAAGAAAAACCCACAGAGCAACTTAAAAGTGAGTGGAGGCCTAGTGGATCTTCTGCACAAAAATTTAGCAGGATCTTTGATTAAACAACAAATCCGCAAGATATACAAGGATTCAGCTGTGGGGTTTACCTGTGGAAGTGAAAAGAGACAGGGAGGAGAATCAGGGCAGCAAGTGCATTGGAATAAAAGATGAAGGTGAAATTAGTCATCCCACTTGACATAGCTTTTTGGCTCACAATCATCAAGCCCACCTGAGCAAACTGCGCTAGGGTCATGCCTAGATAGGGCGTTGCTCTCTCCATCACCGCCGCCATCTCTTCTCCCGGCTACCCCTCCTCCCCTGCAATTCAGGGAGAAATATAACATATATCAGAGGCAATTTTTCCAATTGTTATCTGATATGAAAGGAAAAGGTTTTGATTTCTTTCCTTTTTCAGTTTAAAACTAATTTCTAAAAAGCAATTTTTTTACTTTTATTCAAAGCTTTTATATTAAAATAAATTATACATATATATATATTCAACTTGAACATTATCACATTAATTAATAATTTTTCCTTCTAATTCTCAAAAAAGTATGAAATTATTTAATGTTACTTCTCTTTTTTTTTTTTTTTTTAAGGTGAAATGTTTGAGCAAAATTTGAAGACTATTGATTTAGGTTGAAGCTTGAAATGCAATCATTGGGATAGATTTTCTTATTTTAGTATTTTCTTTCATCTAACTGGTTAAGTGAGATTTTTAAATTGAATTTATCTTTTTCAAATTAGTCGATTAAACGACTTAAAAAAAATAAAATTTTAAGTGGTGAAGAGTTCATTGCTTTTAAACAAGATTGAAGAGTTTTAAGGAAACACAGGACATCCTAATAACTAAGTGATGAAAGCCAACTGTTTGGCCTTCCACTTAATAGCTTCCTAAATTCAATGTTTTCTCTTCTTATCTGAGAAGAGACTGCCCCAAAGCTAACCAAGCCAATTTCATCTGATCAGATCATGTTTGTATGCCTATGCGGCTGCCCCTTCAGCTTTGTTTACCAAGAGAGGGACTTTTCCACTGGCTGATTCCAAGCTTTCTTCCACTCCATTGTCATCCATCTTCTGCACCTTCTTCTCTGTAGCCTTTCCCCACATCACAGCACAAAAGCCACTCACAATGATCAGAGATCCTATCAAACTGCCAAAAAGGAAAAAAAAAATTCTAAGTTCCCACAAATTATCATGCTTTGTTCAGACCCCGAACTAATCCTATGAAACAGGAACAATATTAGTATAATATATATTACCTTCCAAGGTAGAAAATATCACCCAGAAAAATTACTCCAAGGGCTGTTGCAATGACAATTCCCAGGGGATGAAACAATGCAGCAAAAAGAGGTCCCTTTTTTCGCACACACCAAGAAGTAATGGTGACTTGGAACACATTACCAAAACATCCCTACATCATTGATTCCATAAGGGATGTTCAACACATGTGTAGACAATTTGTCAAATAAAACCAAAAAATAAATAAATAAAAAAAATAAAAGGGTTGAAAGAAGTTAAAAATAAAATAAAATAAAAGGGCTGAAAGAAGTTTCTCT
This sequence comes from Marsdenia floribunda, assembly GCA_035583425.1. Taxonomy (NCBI): domain Eukaryota; kingdom Viridiplantae; phylum Streptophyta; class Magnoliopsida; order Gentianales; family Apocynaceae; genus Marsdenia; species Marsdenia floribunda. Next base: position 1,237,603 of record JAXGGT010000141.1, on the reverse strand, counting down.
TTTTTTGTTTTTTTTTGGGTTGCATACATACAGCATAGATAACAGCAAACAGCCTCTTCTTAGGTTTTAAGTTCCAAGCATCAAAGTCTCTTTCTATGATAAAAGAAGTAGCTGCAGATAGAACCGCCACGAAGGAGCTATAGAAGAACATAACAATCAACTCCACTGGATATCTTTTAAGTACAAATGCCTGAAAATTCCAAATATGGAAATGGTGATCATTATTCTATCAATGCTTGTTATATATTTCCTGTTACCTTATCTATTATATTAATACAAATATAACAAGTGTCATCATTGTATTAGTGTTAAAATCATTATCTTTTCGTAATCATTGTATTGGTGTTACAGATGGGGAAAAGAGAGTAAACAGGAAATGTGACAAGGGATCTCTGTTTTTTCCTGATATGAAAATTCCCACCAGCCTATATTACTTCTTTCTTTCTACCTGTGCAATGATGAATATTGAAGCCACCAGACAGTCAATCCCAAGAAGGGATCCTCCAAGTATCCAATTTTTTGACTGGGTGAGAGGTTGAAGAGTTAGTGCAGAATGCAAAGGCCTGGATAATATGGGAGGGCCTAAATACAGTGTTGCAACGAGTGCACCTATGATTGTTGCTACTGTCCCAATGGATTTAGCTTGAGTGCTTACGCTTCTGCAGTGTAGTTTTTCCATCCTGGAAGCACCAATTCCAAGTAAAAAATCTCAATTTGATAAAGAAAATCTTTCATTATTGAAGAAGGATTTGATGAAAGAATTAGCCCTGGATTTTTCTTTGACAAATACATATATGTAGTCTTATAATCCTCCGCCAAATTCATGGTACAACCATATGCCTAAACTAATTAGAAGGATGGAAATTGGTATCTTTTAAGGTAAATAAGGCTTGATAACTTGAATTTTGTCATAAAAACACTCTCTTGATCATTAAACAAGATAAATAAATTGAACAAAAAATGAAGAGAAAACCAACAAAGAACAAACCTGAAAATGACGGCAAGTACAAAGGTAAACCCTGGAATCAGGTTAAGCATTGCTGAGGCAAGTGATGCAGAAGCAAATAGAACTCCAACATTGCCAATTATCTGCACTGAGTAACTGTATCACACCTTAGCATACTTCGGTAATTATTGTGACCAATCAAATCCACCAAATCGTGACGTGACTATACTTAGTCCCTCATTTTCTACTTCATATTAGATTCAAACATATGTCAAATGTGGGATTAAGGTATCATAATTATAAATAATAGCAAAAATAAGTCCAATTAGAGCAAGAAATGTGAACAAGAAGTGATAAAAGAACCCACCAAAAAAGGCAAAAAAACAATTATGCACAATAAAAAGGATAAAGATTGCACATACCCTAGAAGGCCAAGTATGAAACAGCCACAGAAGAAATTGATGGAAAGTGAGGGACGGCTTGATCTGGATCAAAGGAAAAAGAAGGTGGAAAAGCAGAAACATCAAGCACAAAAAAAAAAAACAACTTCACTGTCCCAAAGAAGGCAGAAAGAGAGGAGGAGGAGAAGAAGAAGAAGAAGATAAGTGTACCTGTAGAATAGGATGGAAGAAGGGAGAAGAATAGCTGAAGCAAAAGCACTAGAATAAAAGGTAAATACGAAGGTAGTCATCCCAGTTTTCATTGCTTCTTTGCTTGCTATCAATAATCCCACTTGAGCAAACTGGGAAATCACCATAGCCACATAAGGAAGTGCACTTTCCACTCCCATTTTTTATTTCCCCCAATTCTGTGCTTACGAAACTTTTGCAGACAGAAACCCAGATCAGATACTATCTTCGTTGCATCAATCGAAGGTGAATGAAAGAAAACTTCGGCAAAAATCTGAAAAAATATTTATCGATGTTGCCGAGATCTTTTTTTTTTTTCGGGTCTGGAGAGCAACAAAATCAAGTGACCCATATGGGCTACAAAACAATGCTTAAAAAAAAAGAAGGAATCTTTATGGACAAAAACAAGATTTCAGCAATGGGTTGGCATGTTGAAATATTTGTTTATCAGTTGAAATTGGCGTTGTATGTGATGAATTGCTGTAATTTTTTAATCAAACTGGATCAGGGATTTAAAATATAGTATAAACAAACTTTGGGACCACTTCTTCTCGAACAGATCCAGTGCGAGTTCATTGAATTTGTCCAGGCGATCTGTGTACGTAGCTGAAACTTTTCTTCCTAAAATCTAATCTTGACGCTCAACTTCCATTCTTCTTTTCCTTTTTCCTTCAACATTAATTTGTATCAGTAGACCTAGTAATTAAAATTCTTTCAAGTTAACAAACAAACGTAGGAACATTGCAAGAAATCAAACAAGTATGGAATTGATTTAAATTTCATAAAATGTAATAACATATTAGCCATAGAGTGAGTGAGTATCTCTTAATGGCGGAAAGCTGACTGTGGATCGAAGATCTCGTTAATTCTTGCTCATCTGTGAGAGAAAATTTTCTGGGTTTTTTATCTTCTTTTTTTTTTTTTCCCCCCTCAGTATTCTTGAACTGATTGACGTACGCATGCACACAGTTTACCACTGTCGATCATATGTTGATCCTTCTGGTCTTTATGCGCAATCTTTGAGCAGTCCCTTCGATCACCTCTAACAATGTAGCTGCATGTGTTTCCTATTGATCAATCCATCAGCGTACTAAATGACACAAATTGATCCCATGCAAGGGTTCCCCAAGATTCGAGTTGAATGAGGAAATCACAAAGGTTTATACAGAGGATTTGGCTATATATGAATCAAGAATGTGAAGCCTTTTTTTTCCCCAGATTGGTCTAATTAATTCTTTTGCTGAACAATGCAAATTTAAACACCTATTCCTGGAGAAAGGTTGATTTCAGGTGACAAAATTCAATCTTTGGCGATGCATGTGCTATACATTCTTTAAAAGGATTCTCTTCATTTTTGAAATTGTGGATAAAAACTTTGTCTGTCATTTTATTAATAATTCAGAATAAAAGAATTAAATACCAATTAAGGAGGAGCGTAAACGGAGATCTTTAGCCAATGTATATTGGTCATGATGAATTAAGCCATGCCCTTTGACTAGCTAGCTGTATCAATGAAACTTCCAAAATTATTCTTGCTTGTAAATCAGTGGAAATCTCACCTCCTCAAAACCCTAGTTTCTTCTATGCATGCCAACAAATGAACTTTTAGGGTTCCTCATGAAACATCCACCATTCTTGAATTCTTGAATGACTGTTTTTTTCATTCCAAAGGTATGCAATGACTTTTTTTTTCCCCCCACATAATAATGTTGCTTTTACTTTATGCTTGCGCAAAGGATAAGTCTTCTTTATTAATGAAAGTTAAAAAGTTTGGAATTTAGAGGGAGGGAGGGGGAAGAAAGAAAGAAAGAAAGAAAAAAAGCCAGCTTTAATAGTTTTTTATGTATTGCATGATCAGATAACCACGACCTACGGTGATGTGAACGTCTCCATATGTTGGAAATTTGTGGTTTTATGGTCCTGACTTGTCCTATTTCCATGAATCATGACACGAAACCTGTGCTATGTGTATATGGGTCCTGATTCTAAGAACTTGGAAAGAAATTTCGCTGCAGGATCCATAAAGAATTGAAAAACAAATGAATGTGCGGTTCTTTATGTAAAGAACTAGCTAGCTAACTAAATCCTTTGGTTTCGCACAATTGAGGGCAAATTGGCATAAATAGTCCCCAAACTATGTCTATTTGGTGACATTGGTCCTTGAATTAATTTTTTTTTTTGTAACATTGGTCCCTCAATTATGTTAAATTGTGTGAGATTGGTCCTTCCTTTAAAAATTTTTGTTATCTTTCGGTTCATTTAAAAAAAAAAAAAAATTACTCAAGGAAATTTTAGTTATTTCATAATAACATTATACAAAAAACAAAAAACAAAAAGGACAATGTATATGTACATATATACGGTGAAGAAAATGAGAGAAATGACTATATGTATATGTATTTGTATCAATAATATATTTTTCTTTTGTATAATATTATTGTAAAATGACTAAAATGCTCTTAGATAATTTTTTTTTTTTTTGAAATTAACGGTAGAATAACAAAATTTTTTAACGGAATGACCAATCTCACACAATTTAACATAATTTAGGGACCAATGTCACTAAAAAATTAATTCAGGGATCAATGTCACCAAATGACCATAATTATATGGGGACTATTTATGCCAATTTGCCCACAAATGAGTAAGCATGTAAGTCATGTCATGGCAAGATCTCACCCTAAGCAAAAGAAAAATACGAGAGAAGGATTGTCTTTGTTCTTGTTTTCTATTCTATTCCTATTTTTAGAGTCATTCGAGTCAACGTGCACCTATTTTTTGGGTCGACCTCGGTAACAAAGGAGCTTTCTCCCATTCAAAGATTAGCTAGCATCATGGCCCTTGTTCTCTCCCAATCGGACCCCCGTGTGTCCATGACTTTTGATGAGCTGTCACATTCACCAGCCGCCAAGCATGTCAAGCGACGGTCACCTGACTCTCTCATCATTGTGGTCGATCCTCCCCTACACACCCCAATGGATGATGCAATTGAGCCTCCTCCATCCCCTCCAATTCAAGGCACTCCACCTCCTTCCAACTCTTCATCACCTCATGCACGTGAATGTCCACCTTTGTACTATGGCCTAAATGAAGATGAAGACCCCTTTTTCTCTAATAGTCAATACATGAATCCTTCCTTCGTGTATGATGATGGCATTAGCATTCCTGTTGATCTTCCACAATTGTCTTTGCCAATTGAAACATGCAAAAGTCTCAGGACACCTTGGAACCGAGCTCTCCTTTTGAAATTGCGGGGGCGCCATATATCCTATAAGGCTCTTCATCAACGTCTCACGGACCTCTGGAACTTCCCTTGGGGCTTTGAACTTGTCGATCTTGATGACGGTTTCTTCCTAGTCCGTTTTTATGACAAAGATAATTATCTGCATGCTCTTCACAACGGCCCCTGGATGATCTCGGGTCATTATCTTACGATTCAAAAATGGTACCCGAATTTTCGCTCAAAAATAGCAACCATTCGGACAACAGAGGTTTGAATTCGCTTTCCTTCCCTTCCAATTGAATTCTTCTCTGCTGATGTGCTCATGCAACTTGGGAATTTAATTGGTCTTGCAACTAAAGTGGATAAAACTACTCTCTCTGCTAAAAGAGGCCGCTTTGCACGTGTTTGTGTGAACATCGATATCACGCAGCCGCTCACGCCATGGATTTGCCTAATGGGTTTCCAACAGTCTGTTGAATATGAGGGTCTATACAAGGTTTGTTTTGCATGTGGTTGCTATGGCCATTCTTTAGATACCTGCCCTCATAAGTTATCCCCCCATTCTGCTGCTTCTGAACCTACTGCGGCTGCTGCTGGAGCTAAACTCAGGAGCACAAATGCTTTTGATCCCAATAACCGTTTTGGCCCCTAAATGTTGCCCACTTTCCCTCGCCAACACAACTTGGCTAGTCATCCCCCACATCCAACCCCAGAGTCAACAAAGACGCCCCACTATTCCAGCAATCCAGGTGCGCCATCCACTGCAGGGAGCACGCCGCAATTCCAGGAATTTGGAGCTCAAAGTTTGGTGAGATCATATCTGCTCAATCAAGGTTCTCGTTTTTTGCCTCTATCTAATCTCCCCACTGATTCTGTTAATTTGGTACCACCCCATTCACGTGATCATACCAATCCCATGTATGCTCAAATTAAGCACAAGATTTTAGCAGTTACCTCTACTCCTTCAAAACGTACACCAAGTACATCTTCTGCCCAAGATTCACGTAGACATCCCGGTAAGAGCTACTCTCTTGCTCTCTCCAATCCTAGTAAGTCTTCTTCCTTATCTAAGCGCCAACAGATTCCCCCCCCCCCCCTCTACTTCTGTCTCACCTAATTCCCCTAATCTTACCCATAACAGTGTTAACTCTACTCCTCTACTTTCCCACCCCGTTCCGGATCTTTCTCCCTCCTCTTGGCCGATTCTCTCGTCCCCTTCTAAATCCCTTTATAAACCTACTTCAAACCCTAATTCCCAACCCTTTTCCAGTCACCTGTCACCCCAACATAAAACTATAAAACAGAAGAACCCTCCTCGGTCCCGTTCTACCATACCACCCCCTACCTCTTCGCATCTATCCTCCCTAACCCTTCCCCCTTCCTCTAATGCAAACCTCTTTGACGTCAACATTTCTTTCAACCACAGCCTTTCCCGTTAGTCTTCTTTTCCCCCTGTCTTCTTTCTTCCCTCTTCTTTTTCCCCCTTCTTCAATCTTTCTTCTTGCCCTCTTTCCTATATCTCTTATCTTTTTGAACTGTCGTGGCGCTGAATCCTCTTCCACTACTCGTTCTATCCTGCATTTAGTTCATCATTACCACCCTGCTTTTCTCATTCTTGCCGAGCCTCGAATTCCCAATGACAAGGGCTCCTTTCTCACTCGCTTTACTCTTCTTAATCAATCCTTTTTCTCTGAATCTATTGGGTTCTCGGGTGGTCTTTGGTGTTTTTGGAATGATCATATTTATACCAATGATATTATTAACTCTCATGAACAGTTTATTAATTGCATTATCCGTGATATGAATAACAATGGTTGACTTTTATCTATGATTTATGCTTCACCTTGCTGGGACTCTCGTTCCCTCCTTTGGCAATATTTTACCTCTTTGGGTACTGCTTTTAATTATCCTTGGCTTGTTATTGATGATTTTAACCAAGTGTTTGATGTTTCAGAGAAACTTGGAGGACTTCCGCCTAACCCATCGCATATGCATCATGGTTGGGAGTTTATAAATGCTTGCTCTCTTTTTGACTCAGGTTTTTCGGGTTCGCCTTATGCATGGACTAACAATCGATTTGGCACACAACTTATTTTGGAAAGACTTGATCGAGCTTGGTGTAAAGCGGACTGGCGGCTTCTTTTTCCACATGCCTTCATTACTCATTTGCCTCGTTTTTGCTCTGACCATTATCCTATTTTGTTATCATTCTTTTCTTCTTGTCCTAATCAGCCTCATCGTTTTATGTTTGAATTTTCCTGGTTGTTTAATGAGAACTTTGCTGCTTTTGTTTCTGATTTTTGGTCTTCTAACGATATCCCCTTCCCTAATGCTCTCTCTTTATTTGCAGGGAAACTCCAAGAACGGCATTTTTCTGTTTTTGGCAGTATTAAATGGCATAAACAGCGATGCCTTGTGCGACTTGCTGTTTTACAGAATTCATATTATGACTGTCCCTCTGATTTTCTTGCAGATCTTGAGTCCCAACTTCAACAAGAATTGCAGGTCATTCTCACTCAAGAAGAGGTCTTTTGGTTCCAACGCTCACGAGTAAAATGGATTCTTGAAGGCAACTGTAACACCCGCTTCATCCACCTATCTACTCTCATTCGTAGGAAAAAGAGTAAGATCCTTCAACTTCAAAATGAGCATGGCCATTGGATCACAGATTCTACTCTTTTGGCCTTTATGGTGAGAAATTTCTATGTGCAGCTTTACATCAAAGACACTAATCTCTCGGATGACCTTTCTTCTTGGGGTCTTCCCTACTCTTTCTTGTGAAGACACCCCTTTGCTCAACAGCCCAATCTCCCCCGATGAAATCCAAAGGTGGTCTTCCAAATGGGCCCTCACAAGGCACCGGGGCCTGATGGCTTCCCTTCTCTCTTTTTTCAGAAATTTTGGCATGTTGTATCCCCTTTCCTTATCCCTTATATTTTGTCTATGTTTGATACTGGTTATTTTTCGTCTAATATTAATTCTGTCTTTCTTGCTTTAATTTCTAAGAAATCTATACCTGAACATGCTTCTCATTTTCACCCTATTGCTCTTAGCAATGTCATTGCCAAAATTGTTACTAAAGTTTTTACTAACTGTTTAAAGCCACTCATGAGCTCTCTTATAGGGGACCATCAATGCAGCTTTATTCCTGGCAAGCGAGGTAAAACTGGTTGGATGACCATCAAATCAGACCTAGAAAAGGCCTACGACAGAGTTCACTGGCCATTCCTGTCCCATGTGGTCGCCTCCTGTGGTTTCTCGCCTATCTTTGCCCGTTTAATCATGGAGAGCATCTAGAATTCCAACATTTCCTTACTTTGGAATGGCACCCCCCTTGAACCTTTCACCCCTTCTAGGGGAATTTGACAGGGAGACCCTCTTTCCCATTATCTTTTTGTTCTTTGTATGGAGGTCCTAAGTAATAGAATTTATGAATGTGTAGCCTTAAATTTATGGTCTGCCTTTCCTATTTCATCACCTGGTCCTCACATTTCTCATTTATTTTTGGCAGATGATTTGATACTTTTTGGCCAAGCTTCTCGTATTCAAGCAAAAGTCATCCATGATGTTCTTCACGTCTTTTGTCATATTTCAGGCCAAAAAATTAACCCTAGCAAATCCCAACTTTATGTTAGCCCTAATACAAATCCGAGATTAGCTCGCCATATCTCGAAACTTTTTGGCATTAGACTTACTAAAGATCTTGGATTTTACCTTGGGATGCCTTTGATTCATCACCATCTTACTACTAATTCTTTTGTTTTTTTATGTTCTAATCTTGAGTCTAAATTGTCAGGTTGGAAGAAGAGGAGTTCCCTTGTTGGTCGAGCCGTTCTAGTCAAATCCGTCCTCATGGCCATGTCGCATTTTCATCTTCAACTTTATCTCTTGCCAAAGCAGGTTCTTGCCAAGATTGAACGTATTATTCGCAATTTTTTTTGGGACAGCACAACTGGAAGAGGACTTCATCCTATTGCCTGGAAGACGGTCTGCTCTCCACTAAATTCTGGGAGAGACTCGGCTTCACGTCCTTATATGACCTCAACCGGATCTCCTTGATCAAATTGGACTGGCGCCTCCTGCGAAATCCTAATTGCTTATGGGTCCAAATATGGCAATCTTCTCCTCCAATCCAGCGCCCCACGCCAAAAAAGCTCCTCATCTGGAAGGGTCTTCGGCACGTCGTTACGATCCTCCAACAGGGCATAGCTTGGCAGCTTGGGAATGGTCGCACCATTCTCTTCTGGACCGACTTCTGGCTTCTCAACTGTCCCTTTGTGGATATGGCCTTTATGCAACCTCCATCTGAGTAGTTATCATGCTATGTATACCAGTTTGTTCACCATAATGGCACCTGGAATTTTGATCTTCTGGCGGATCTACTTCCAGACTCTGTTCTGGATTCCCTTGCACTTGCTGTCATCACTCCAACTGAAGAAGACTCCCCCATCTGGCGTCTCTCAACTAACAGCAAGATCTCAGCTAAATCCATTTTGCAGCTGCTTCATGTGACTACTGATGCCAACAAGCCCTACTGCCAGAATGTTTGGCAGTCCAAAACTCTCCCTCAGCACAAATTTTTCCTTTGGCAAGCGCGACATGGTCGATTGAAGACCAAGGCATTACTCTTCCATCGCCACATTGTTCACTCTCCTACCTGTGACCTTTGTCTACAAGCAGTGGAATCACAACTCCATGTATTGCGCGACTGCCCGATGGCTTTTGATTTATGGCACTGCCTTTTTCCCCGGGAAGCTGCGTTTCATCCCTTTTTCGCAATTCAGTGTTGCGTGTCTTAGCTTGATTGGAATCTTTCATGTGCAACTCCTGTGTCTATTAAGAATGTTTTCATTCCTTGGTTCCATGTTTTTCGTTTCTTCTCATGCTCTCTTTGGTTCTGGCGCAATTCATGCCTCTTTCAAGAGAACTATGAGATGCCCCCCTACAGGTTAGGCTCTCCAAAACCCCAGGTCACCTTATTCTTTTTGTAGAAGTTTCTGCGGGGGTTCTTAATCCCTCTCTATAAACTTTGTTTTCTATCTTAATAACAAATCCATTTTCTCCAAAAAAAAAATCTTACCCTAAGCAAGAGTTAGACTTTTCAAACACAATTTAAGTCAAATTCAAGTTAGTCAAAAACTAGATAGGCAGATAATCTTGAAAAAAAAATAATGTGTCACATCATTAAACCTATAGAGAATAAGTGATGCAATTATATGATTACTTTCATTCTTCAATTACTATTTGATCTTGTTATTGATTGCTCAAAATCGTGAGCATAGTTTCGCCTAACTGTACTAGGGCTATTTGAATAATAGTACTTTTGAAATATGTAAAGATACCTTATGAAATATAAGGATATAATTTTAAATATTACTTGTCAATTCAATATAATTTTGGCACAATAAAGATGATACTAAATAATTAATTATAGACAAAATGGATGGAGGGAGTATTAAATGCCAACCAGACAAGAATTATAATCTGGTAGCAGAGATTCAACCTTATTCATTGATAAAGATCAAGGTTGTTGTCGTCCAATTTCTTACACCAACCCTTTATTTGTTCTCTCTCTAATCATCATCATAATTCGTAGCACATTTTTATTATTATAATTATTATTTACTTTTAAATCTTCTAATTCTAATTGCATTGTCTAAGTATTGAGACAAGTTTTAATTTAATTAAATTATATATAACCTCATCATCATCTTCAATTAAATTAACGTTAATAACTCTCTAATAGAAATTTTCGATTAAAAAAAAATCAATAATAATAATATAAATAAAAAAGTTTTCTAGATATTCTTTTTTTTTTCCCTCTCTGAAAAGTTATAACAATTTAGATCTTATCATAAATTTAAAAAAAAAAAAAAAAAAAAGAAAAAAAAATAGTTGATTTGATATCTAATATTTATGTATTTAATACGATTGATCAATTTTTTTTTTCTTTTTATTTAGTAGGTTCTTTAATGTATAAGTAACAAATGTATTTAGTTGCTTCCTTTACAAAAGTTAATTATTTAGGCATATCAAACAATATGTTTGGCTTTGCCCAAACAATAAATCCGATAAAAAAAAAAAGAAACAAATATTTATATCTATTATACATGGAAAACCTGCTTAAATTAAAAAATAAATAAATAAATAAAAAAGTAATAGATTAATTGTACCAATGATCGACAAATTGGAATTAAATCTACTACTTTTCTTTCTTCTTTTTTTTTGTTTTTTAATCTTTTGGTGGGGGCTGTTGACAGCCATGAAAGAAGATGAAAGAAGAAGGGATAGTTGATGAACAAATTTGGGCCATCAATCAAGTGGTCCACTAAACATATATAGTGGAAGTGTGTGTATACATAAATAAATATATCCCAACAATATGTTGATTCAAGTTAAAAAAGCTTAATTTCTTTTAAATAAAGTTTCGAGTTCGAACTTTAAGTAACAAAAAAATAGTTGTTAAGGAGAACTTCTTCTTGAAAAAAAGGTCCAATATGATTTGAATTTAAATTAGTTTGAATTCAAAATGCCTACTGGATATCGAAAGGTTAATATATATATATATATATATATATATATATGTGCGTGTGAAATTGAAGTCTCCAAAAACTTGATGATAAGGAATCATTACATAATGCATGGATTTGGAGAATCCCACCATTCACAAACGACACCTCAAACCCCTTAAAATCTTCCATTTTTATCATCACCTGTAACTATCTCTACGGTACCCCCTCCCCCGCACCTATAATGGTAGGCCCAAAATATTGGGCTTGACCCGAATATGTTTATATACATACACATATATCATGGAGGAAAGAAGCAAAGTATAGATACACATATCAAGAATCGGAAAAAAGTAAAGAAAGTTTAAATGCGTCTTTTGACTTAATTAAAAATTGTGTTTAAACTTATTTTAGATACTTCGTATAATAAACAGAAAAAAAAAAAAATCAAAAATGAGAAATATTTATATTTATATATATATAATTATGGGTATGAGAAGACATGTACGATTGTAAAGTTCTTGAGATAACGAATTGTGTCTGTAGAAAAGAGTATATTTGAGTTCACTACAGCCATATGCCCACACGTGATATCCTTCTGTAAAGAAAATAGAGACATGAGAACTACTTGCTTAATTGGTTGACATGAAATGACAATTGTTGGGGACATACATATATATATATATATATATTGAAATTATAAGATTTTTTCGTTTTTATCAAGACTCAAATTTATAACTTTTCATGATTATGAGTGAAGTTGTTACTATAAAAGCAATATTTCTTGCTACATACACACACAGATATATATATATATATATTAAAATTTTTAAGATTTTTTTGGTCTTTAATGTAGTTTAAACTTATAACCTTTTAGATGATAGTGAGATTGTTACCAATTGATTTGCATATGTTAGATTTATTTAAATAAATCATGTGAGTTTATGTGTTAATTGTGTATTTCAAGACTATTATATTTAATTAGGTCTAACTAAAGTGATCTAATAAGGTTTAATTTAATGGGTTTATATGCATCAAGGATAAGTATGGACCTACTTATATAGAACCCTAATCCTAGTCTGGAATGGGTTGACTAGGGTTATTATATATATAATAAGTTATGGTCCCCAGACAGTTTTTTATTGTATATCTCATCAATAGAAAGAACCTTGCAACTCTAATAGATGTCTTGGAAGACTGTAATCCAGTATTTTATATAGGTTCCAACAATACTACAAGAATGAAGTTGACAGATACGCTTCCGCAAACTTATTTATCTATTAATTCTCGATAATCTGACTTAATAGGTCTTGAAATGTATTTAAAGAATAGATTCTAATCAATATTATTCCAACAGCATCTTCTTGCCCATATGTGTATACGTATATATATATATATATATATATATATTTAAAGTTTCTCACAAAAATAATAATACTAATTCGAGATACTTCTCGTGGTTGGTAGTTGGGAGAAATTTTGGCAAGGGAGACCTTGCTCCTATATCCTAATTATCTTGAGTTTGAATTTTTGAGTACTCGACCGTCCATCCATGTGAAGTGATCAATGTTTCTAGAATTCAATTTATTATTATTATTATTGTCAAATTTAATCGATCGATCAATTCAATTGTACTATTTATTATTTTTTTAAAAAAAAATTATATTATATAAAAAATAATAAAAAATTTCGGTTCAACTAATCTAATAATTGATGTAGTTCAATTTGAACCAATTCAATCAGTTTAAATAGTTCAATTGAACATCAGTTCACTATTATTAAATACGATGTGAGACGTATCGAATTTTTTTAAAAAGAAATATTTTGCAAATGAACAAATGTTGTATGTATGTACATGTTTATGATGAAAGTGAATTAAATATATTTGAAGGTAGAAGAAAACTAGCTATAGGGATTAGGTTTTGTTGTGGGGCGGGGGGGGGTTGGGGTGGAAGGGTGTGGATGGGTTAGGGTTAAGGTTAAGGTGTTTTTGCTTTCTATATATTGTGATTGCTGCAACGTCTCTATCATATGAAAATGAACCCCACATATCTCAGTCATGTCCTCAATCAAAGAGCTTAGATGCCTATTCCATCTTTCTATGATTGTAAGTCCCTTTCAAAAACTCTGTTTGTTAAAGGGTGTAGCATCATCATAAGCCCCCACACCCCCAACTCATTCAATCATACCCTTATATCCCCACCTTCTCATAATTTTCTATTATCCAAACACCCCCCCCCCCCCTCCTTCCTCACCAACTATATATACATATACATCTCTCTCTCTCTCTCTCTCTCTCTCTCTCTCTATATATATATATATAGAGAAGATAGATAGATAGATCTTTAATTAATTGATCTTCAAATAGATGATTATGCATGACTAAATGCTTGCATTGATTCACTATGTAAGTGCCTATATATATAATGATCAAAAACCCTAATGTTTTCTTTAAAATAAGATTAATTCTTTATGATTTTTCAAAAATGTTGTTTGGACCATGCATGTAGATTTTCAAGGTTCCCTAGTTTGGAGACATTATTAGGAGTTAAAAAGACTCATATAGGTCTTGGAAAATAAATAATTTCATCACAATATTCCTTACTTGGCTAATGATATGTTATTATATTAATGTTGCTCCTAGTATGGGGACATAAAAGTATAGAAAAAAAAAAAAAAATGAAGAGAGACAAACATATTCATAATAAGCTAATAATTAATGATCATCAACAGCAGATGATTTGATTTAAGAGTGGTTGCAAAGTTAAGTAATGATTCACAAATCAATAGAGATGTGTGTGTGTGTGTGTGTATAAATATACATACATATATATAGTCAAGAAAGGATATCTAGCTTGAATATGTATATATTTTTCTTTCCAAGTAGTAAAGGCTATAAGAGAGAAAAGCTAAAAGCTGACTGCTTAGCTTTTCTTTCTTTATCTTTTTCTCCTCTTGCCTTTTGTTTTTCTTCGGATGGGTACATAACGCTAAATCCCAGGCCAAATTCCCAAGCAGCATTGCCGCCACGTGACCGTGGCCTTAATTTTGGTCTTTTCACGGTTCCTTATTACCTCAACTTCGGCATTTATAATATTTTATTAATAAAGCAAAATCATCAATAATTTTTATTTTTATTTTTATCAAAAATATATTTTTAAATTCTCCACAACTCTATATACTTATCATCTAATATTTCATAATAGATTCTAACTGAGATGTCAAATAAAAAAATTTATTGATTTAATCCTATAACTATTTATGTTTCTTTGACAAGGTTCTATAACTTTTTTTCTTACTTTAATTAGTCTCGTAACAATTTTCGTTTATTTAAATTAGTCTTTCCAGCCAAATTTTTTCAAATTTTCCAGTGCTCAGCTGACGTGGACAATAATTAAAAGGCATTTTCAATAGTTTCAATTCTAAAAAACATGAAAAATGAAATTGAGGGAAATTTTTTACTCTTCCATATGTAGGGCTTATTTTTTGAGTGAAAAATCAAAATTTCGACTGCAAAATTGGGCAAAATTAATTTGTAGTTAAAATTTTGCCCAAATTTACAGTCAAAATTTTGTTTTTCACTAAAAGAAGAAGCCCTACAACTAAAAGAGTAAAAAAAATTTCCCTCAATTTCATTTTCCACGTTTTTTAGAACTAAAACTACCAAAAATGCCCATCAATTTTTATCCACGTCGGCTGAGCACCGGTGCAACAAGCAAAAATTTGACCGAAAGGACTAACTTTAGTAAACGAAAATTATTACGGGACTAATTAAAGTAAGAAAAAAATTATAAAATCTTATAAAAAAACATAAATAGTTATAAGACTAAACCGATAAATTTTCCTTTCAAATATAAAATTTGAGTATGAGAATATATATATATATGTATATTACTTTGTCCGTTTTTCTAGTTGTCATAAATAAAAAATTATATAATTTAAAAGAAATTTATGTATTTTTTTAGTTTTAAAAAAAAAAAATTCTATCTTTAATAAAAAATTAGTAATATTTATAAATTATAAAACATTAATTATAAAAATATTAAAGAAAAAACATTAATAAATTTATATTAATTTATTTACGTAACAAGTGAGATTCGCATATCACAATATATATATATATATATATAAAACCCTGTTTGGGAAAATAGAAAAGGAGGGGAAAGAAAAGGGAAAGCAAGAGCTAGCTGCAATAATCAGAGAATATGCTGTAGGGTTTTGGAGCAGTAGATCGACCATGAATATATATATATATATATATACATTTATATCAAGTGCATGCCCGACACTTTTAAGGTGACGGCTAGCTCATGAAGAGGGTAATAAAAATTAAAAAAAAAAAAAAAAAACTTACGATTGGACATGGAATCCAGCTCCTTCATCACTGGCTAGAAAGTTCTTCTACATATTATTATTATTATAAACAGTTTTTTTCAATGGAAAAGGCCGGCCATGCATGACTCTGTCATTTCTTTGCCGGCCTCACCCATCAGGTTTGGTCTGTCTCTAATTATCTTTTTCTTCTAAGTGTAATATATAGAATCTTTGCTTTTATATATGTCTGTATATATATATATATATTATTTATAAAAGAAAGTAGTATTCCCCCTCCCCCCCCCCTCCCCCCCACCAACAAATATTTAAGGTTTTGACAATTTCCTGCAGGTGGGAAATGAAATGAGTACGGAGCATATATATATATATATATATATATGTACATACATATGTATTTTTCAATCTCCACCAACCATAGTACTCTTGACTTACTATATATATATATAAGTGCATTACAACCCTAATTACCTTAAAAAAAAAAAAAAAAAAGGGTGCATTACAACCCTATGCAGCTGGATTATATATATATATATATAAATATGCACCGTCCATCTCATTTAACATGTTTTAATCTTGTATTGAAATTTTGTTAAAAATAAATCTAAGTAATATTTTTTATCGAGTTCATGAATTTATTTGTTTTAATATAATAAAAACGTTGATATTATTAAATTTATAGTTATATTTTTGAACTTGTCATTGTAAAAATTTACTGAAAATAAAATTCGATTTTTTTTATCACAATCTTATAAATCCTTAAAGAACTTCAAATTAACCACCATTTCTAGAGAGGTGGTGGTGGAATTGGTTATGGAGGAGAGAGGGGATGGGTACGTATATGTCATCCAACTATGCCCCTTCCTTTCTAGGATTCTATATTATACTTTCTCTTTTTATATATATATATATACACTAGTGGTATACTTCTCCCCCAAGTGCGAAGTATATCAAAAGTCACAATTAAAAGAATATATGATATTTTATTTTTAAATAAAAAATATTAAAATTTTATTTATTTTGTTGTAATATTGTGATTGAGTCTTACAACAATTCAATAGTTATATCAAATGTTAAAATTTATGGAAAAATTAGCCAAAAATAAATAAATAAATAAATTCGAAGAAGCACATTATAGTTATTGAATCTACAAGAATTAATAAACATAATATTCACTATCAGTTATAATAAAAATAATTAATTTATATAAATTTTCAACTTGCCTAACCATTGTATATTTGAATACATACTCGTAAGACATATAATTTACTAAAATGTTAGAATTTCTTAACAATAATAATAATAAATAATAAATAATCATGTGAATTAGAGATATATGCAATATAAATGAAAAAAAATATAAAAATGTAAAAAATCATTATATAAATTAAAGAGATCAACTTGAATTTGAAACTCAAACATTGTTTTCTTACTTCATCAATTTTTCTACTTTTATGTTACTTACAAGAGAATTAGATACATTAAAAAAAAATCAAGAAAAAAAGTTAAGAAAGTGTTTTCATTTGCTTGAATAAAATTTATTTAAGAAGTTTTGAATTAATTATTTTAGAAAGAAAAAAGAAAAAAAAAATAATTGATATAGATGAAAAAAAAAATTTCTAAATATAAAAAGTCGAGAGAAAAATGAAAAGTCTTGAAAAATATAATATTTTATTAATAGGATAATATTTTAAAAGATGTATAACAAAAGGATAAAAATTAATTAAAGTTAGAAATTGAAATTTTATTTTATTTTTTTGAAATTTTGAGACACTTTCATAAGTGATACTGCAACCAAATAAGTTATGTCTTATTGACATAAATCAAAATATCAATATATAAAAATTTGGAAAAGATTAAAATAAAAAAAAAAAAGAAGTAAAACTACCTAAGAGTACAACTTAATTACGATAGAGCCATATTATTGAAGAAAAAAAAATTCTTGTAATCTTATATATAAATAGTTACATATATATATATATATATATTATCTCTTAAAATTTAAAAATTTGTTTAAGATGATAAAAAATATTAATATAATTTAAAGAAAAATATTTAAATTTTAATTTAATCATTATTTTTTATTTACGAGAAAGATATATTTAGAAAATAAAAATAACAAATTATGAAAAAAAAAATTAGATTAAATGAAAAACAAAAAGAAAAAGAAATGAATTTTATAAAGATAATAATAATAATAATAATAATAATAATAATAAACGACAACTAAAAATAAAATAAAAATAAAGAGTCATAAATGAGTATTACTTTTTCTTATCAAGAATAATTTAGGGGAGAATGATTGAAAATATTAAGATAAATATTTTAAAAAAATCAAAAATAAAAAGAATTTGTTAAAAAATAAATTTAAAAAAAAAAAAACCTTAATTATTCAACTAATTACAAAGAGACCATTAGAAGAAAAAATCTCCTAAAAAATGTATCTTAGAATCTTTTATATATATAAGATATATTAGCTTTCTTACATTTAAAAAAATAATAATGAAGTATATCTTATAAAGTTATGGTAATACTTATTAATATTTTAAAAAATATATTTTTATTTAAAACTTTATTATTAATATTTATTAATTATTCTTTATAAAGAATAATAAGTCAGATTATTTTAGTATTTTAAATTAAAAGATACATAAATATTACTTTTTTTTTTCTAAGTATAAAATAAATTTATTTGTTAATAAGTAATATATATATATTAAGCATTCTTTAATTGGAGGATACATTTAATTTTTTATTATGCAAGAAAATGTAGTAATTCAATTGGTGTGATTTTTTTTATTTAATTTTTTTAACTTAATTTATTAAGTGAAAAGTTTTGAATTTTTATATCAAGGACAATCATATATTGTAGTTTTTATAGTCTCCTTTTAAATCTTTTGAAATTAGTCGATGGGGTTAAATTGGAAAAAAAAAAAAAAAAAAAAAAAAGGGTATCAAGCATATCCTATACTATGAACACTAGCATATATATATATATATATATATGCATTCCTCACACATGGCAAGATAAGTACAACATAGTAAACTGTGTTTCTGATGATTTTTTGGAAGGTTCAATGATTTAATATAAAATTAAAAAAAATTAAAAAAAAAAAAAAAAAAGCCTTGGGAATTGTTGTAACTCATATGTATGTTTTATTTATATCCATCCACAAGTAAAGATTTAGCACACTAAAACAAATCCCTAAACTTACGTATAGGAAATGGCAATTTATCGCTCCAAGAAACACTGAAATTTAGATCCTCCTTCCTACGTTAACCAATTCTTGATTACGTGCTGCTTAACAGCCGCCACTAATATACTCTATACTCCTTTTTTTTTTTTCCTAATCTTAACTTAAATATTATTCGAAAATAGTAGTTAATCATTTTCGTTGCGAGTGTTATTCAGGTAAATATGTTTTTTATTTCAATAGATAAAGTTTAAATTTCTAACCTCGTAATTAAAAGATAAAATGAGTAATCACCAAATCATGTTTCGTGATTCCACTAATATTACTCTTTCCCTTTGTTTCCCTTTTACTTTCATGGAAGAAAAACAATTTTTTAAATATATGTATACAGACACAAACTATATCGAATATCATATAGAATTATTAAATTGACGTTAAATTTAAATATTACAAGTTATCAATATTTAACTCAATTAATACAGTAAAAACATATAGTTGTAAAAAACAGAAGAAGTGAGGAAGAGATATGATGTGGGGTGTGGTTGGTATATTCAATTTTATGATTTGGAAATATGTATAGAGACACAAATCGAAAAAAGAAAAAAAAAAAAAAAAAGGGGGTACGTGGGTGAATATGTTGGGTAGACATGCAACTATGGGAAGGATGGGGTGAAAGGAATGACACAGAATTTGCACTTCCTTAATGGAGGAAAGGGATGGGGCATTGCTCAGTATGGTTATATATATATATATATATATATCTTGACCAAAGACTCTCTCTCTTCTTCTTCTTCTTCTTCTGCCATACTTTGATCCTATACCATACGCTGCTGTCATTCCCATTCCATAACAATACAAATTCTACTATTATATATATATTATTATTATCTTATTTTAAAATATATATATATATATATATATGCTTTGAATATGTGTATATATAATTTGATTCAGAAAAAGATCCATCTTTCATTTTAACTCTTATATAATATTTATAATCAGAGGGAGTTATATATATATATATATATTATTGTATGTGAAAAAGAACAAAATCCAAAGTCGTACATATCCCACTACATTATCTACAGCACCACCATCACTTTCATTCACTATCTATGTACCTAGTTGTACAATTATGCTCTTCTTTTTAAGTACAGAGTTACCTTATAATTCATTACAAACTTTGTAAATTTTTTGTTGTTATATATATATATATATATATATATATATGTATATTCTATATATTCTTAAAAACTTTGAAGTCACTTAAAACCTAAAAAGAGTTGAGGAAAGAAACTAGTGGATAAGTCACGAGAACCAGAACGATAACGCTTGGCCTGGTTTTTTTTTTTTTTTTTTTTTTCCTTTTGAAAATTTTAAGGTTTTTAATTTTTATCTTTTTAACGTAATTCAAACTTACAATTTATTGAGTAACGAGTCAGTCTGTTACTAATTGAGCTTTTGACGGATTAATCATTCATATAACTCTCCATGATTATTAAAAAATAAAGTAAAATAAAAAGAGGAGTTGGAATTGCAGTAAGAAAGAATACAAGGGTTCACATCATGCCTCAGACTATGTCTCCAATAATACTATTTTTCTTCTCTTCTCTGCCATAACTGGCCGTACAGAGAACTCAGTTTATCCTTCAATAACAGAACCTCTGCAGCTCCTCCTTAATTTCTCTCTCTCTCTCTCTATCTTCCCCACAAACCCCTTCAATAAAAGAACCCTCATTTTCCCTCACTCTTCTTTTCTCCCCTTTTTTTTTTTTTTTTTCCCTTCTGCCATTGTGAGGTGTAATGGGGTTGGATTTTTAGAACATATATATATATATAGCAACTCTGTCGCTGTCAAGAAATGAAGGGACGTAAGTGTGGTGATTTATATAGTAGAGTTGTTTGTGTTTATGATTTAAATATATATATATATATATATATTATGAACGGTCAAAAGAGAAGAAAAGGGAGGGCATATGTATGTATATTTAATTAATAATGGCTTCTTGAAAACTTTCTCGGGTGTCCATATTACAGGACGTTGAAAGCAATGAGAACTATCTTTTTTAAGGTCACCCCATGCAACAATAGTTCAAACATCAAGTACCACAAATGATAAAGAACTCTCTCTCTCTCTCTCTCTCTAGTACGTTTCAGAATCAGCTCCCCCCCCCCCCCCTGTTTCAATATTGCTTTTGGATGTTGTGTGCCTAGAGCTAGTCTTAAAAGAAAATAAATGTAAATTAGTCTTAAATTGGATTATTAACATGTTCCATTTCATCATTATATAAACTAAATAAAATATTCGGAAGTGTATAAAAAGTAAACGCAACAAAATGATAAGTAATTTTACTTATGACTTGCATTTATTTCACTTCACACCTCAAATTGCACCTCATACATGTCTTTACATCTTAATCCAAAAATGAAATGGCCAGAAAGAAGAAAGAGTGTTTTTTTTTTTTTTTTTAAGATGCTCTTAAGAATAAATTTAATAGAGACAAAGTAAGGTCTATAGTTCAAACTTCAAAGGATTAAAAAAAGCGCTTGTTATAAACTAGGGTGTCGGGGTTCGAATCCCAAAGCTAAAATGGAAGTACTTTTCCCTATAGAGGTAAAATATGATTGGGACAAAAGACCAAGAAAAGTTATGGATAGAATCATATAGGTTCGAGTTGTAAACGAGGTAAAGGTTCTCCTTACATAAAAGAGAAGACATCACAAAGGAAAGAAGGGTCAATGGCTACTAGTGTATACTAAATGCTTAGCCAAATAAGGTTCAAGAACTGAAATCATGCTGTTTAGGCTGTTGTAATAATAGCTACCAGTACTTTTGGGGAGAATCATTGTTGCTTTCTTCTTAAATTTTCTCACCGTTTGCAAAAAGCAAAGGATGGCCTGGTCATACATACATACATACATATATATATATATATATATGTATATATGCCATATGTGAATCAATAGCTGAAGAGTACTACCATACGTACGTACTGCTAAGAAGCCAAATCATGTTTCATGATTTTGGTTGAAATTTCTCTGGTTCGCAAGTATCTTGTTTTTCTTGAAGTGAAGGAAGCAGCCTGCATTTTGAGTTCTTGATGTAGAGTAGCTTTATCTGGAAAGAGAGAAAAAAGAAAAAAAAAAAAAAAAAATGAAAACTTGGCAATCCTCTTCAGTGGTCTGCTGTTCAGAGTAGTACTGCCCGGCCATGGATGAAGCTAGCTATTGGACCACAAGAACTGGACCTAAATAGCCATTGTAGAGAAATCATCCTGCCATGAACGTCGTACCATGCGCGCGGCTGATACATTATTAGTAGTAGTAGTAGTATAGCCTAACTTCATTCATGATGAGTCTCTTCATATGGTTGGGGGGAGGGGGGTGGGGAGGGGGTGTTGAAGAACTTTAAAGTTTTGGTCAACAAAACTAGAAAAGAAAATGCATTGATGATGAAATGAAAACTGCTCATCATAATGTGAATTCTTTATGCCCATTTAATAACACATGCAATTTTGTGAATATACGTCCATAAAAGCACCAAGAACTAAAAAAAAAAAAGTACAATATTTTTGTGACATATGTTAAATTGTTGCCAGATAGCAAAGTCCAACACACAATCAATAATCGACAAACAAAGGTAAAAATAAGAATTGAACTCAAGATTTCCTATGTTAAATTGTCATATATGTTCTAAAAGCTTAAAGAGATAAAAAAATAGAAATATATTTCCTCTATTTTTTCACTTGTTATACGGCAAAGAAATCAAGGTTTGTTTTTAATTACTTGGCAATTTAGAAAATTAAGGTACATGTTAATTTTTTAACACCCTTATAATTAATATTTTACAACTCATAAGTCAGAATATTTTACTATTTTTAACTTAAAAAATACACAAATTTATATATGTATATATATTTTACAAAGTGTGTGTTTTGTTGTTAGTGACAAGTAAAAGAAAATATAGAGGGGGTAATAATTAATTATGTGTTTCCATTTGGGATGAATTCTAGGGCTCATGAAACAATGTCTCTTTTGACCTTCCAAAATTGTGCAAAACATATATGGTTCAATAATTTGACTGGTCTTTTAAGTGTATTAAGGTACGTGCACCAATACTTTATGGATAAGTAAAAGGTGTTTCCCATATGAAACTCGTTTGGGGTATTGATTATATATATATAGTAATGCATCAAAAATGTATTCCTAGTAGTCTTTTTTTTTTTTTTTTTCTTTATTTATTTATATAGCTAGTATTGAAAATATTATTCTAAAAAATTAAAAATACTTGTCGCTATCTACTGTTTAAGTTAGAATTTCTAACTTAACAATTTGTTATATAAATACATTCACAAATGTTATAAAGATATTTATAATTTTTTATAATGATATATATGTACATTCAAAATAACGTTGTTTTAATAAAAGATGAACCTACTATTACAAAAAAAATATACACAAACTCATTATTATAACTTTCAATTCTAACAATTACTTCGATACTCAAATTAAAAATTCAACTTGAACAGCCCCTAATCTTGTCACCATTTCTATATACAAATGAGATAAAAGAGAGAAGTATTTGATGATCCGATAAGTTATTTTAATTTATATTAATTTTATCCCATTTTGATCTATTTCTTTATTTATTTAATTTGACAAAACAATAACAATAGGATCATTGATCAAGTTCAAGTAATGCTATTGATTAATATATATACATATATATATACACACTATATAAGTGATTCAGAATTTATTATAAAGATTGATCCGATCATAATTTAACTTATTTTGTTGTGATAAGAATTGAAGTTCTATAGTAGAAGAGGAGGATTTAGGCTATTTAAACATAATTATGTAATACTATATATTCATCAATTTACCAAAAATAATTAGTATTCTTAATTTTTCTAACATAATAAAAATATCCCTCTTTCTGTACTCGTAAAGTCGAATCACATAAATTCTTCTTTAATTTTTCTTTTAATTATTTTATTGTCTATTATAAAATTTTTGCAATACTTCTAATAAAATAACTAAACCTTCTTAAAAATTTATATCTAAGTCTGCACAAGGTAAAATTGGATTATAAACTAGGTCTATGAAACTATATATACATACATACATGCATATATATATATTGTCCTTGTTTAACCATAATAGTAATGTATACATAGGAAGTGGTCCAACTCATTGTTCCTACATTGTCACCTAATCTAAAAAGATTCTGGATTGACACGATATTATGAATTTGTGTTTGAGCATTTGGGCAAGGACATGCATGGGTGTCAAAGATTCTATACAACTTATTTGTTTCTTTCTTGAAATTTAATACAAAAATAATAATAACAATAATAATAAATTGGTAATATCCTTTGTACCCCAAGTGTATTACAACAAGGATCAAGGCATGATTTTTATTTTTTTATTTTTTTCCATTTTTTATTTTTTGCCCTTCTTTGACTGTTGTCAGATACCTATATATATATATACACACACTAATGTACCGAGATATGGGTTTTGGTCGATGAACCCATGCCTAATGATCAAACTTGTGATATCTCTATTTCACGTAATAAGGATGGGACATAGAATATCCGTAGATAAGTCTAAGTATTTATTATTAACTCAACCTTTTTATATAGTAAGGATGGTGATAAATAGTTAATCTTACTTGCTATTAGTGTATAAAGCTTATAATCAGGTTGTGAGCTCAAATCATGACAAAATCCTGTAAACAAAGTGCCAATATATATATATATATATGTATATGTATGTATTAGAGAAATTAATTTAAGGTTAATTGTGAAGTAGGTAGTTTAAATATTAGGATCAAATTAATTAGGTGTTAAAGAAAATAAGTAGAGGGACTGAATAATGAAATTAATTAACTAGCTAGGAAAGAAAAAATGAAATGAGTGGTAAGGTGTCAGATGGTAGGGATCGAAAGAAAGAAAGAAAGAAAGGTCTGGTGTTGGAAGAAAAGATACGGGTCTTCTTGGAATAAATATACTGATAGAGACTCTCAGAGAGGATCTACTCATGCTGTATGTAGAAAAAAGAAAAAAAAAATTATAATAATAATAATAATAAGGTTTTTGTCCCTTCTTCTGATTATAACTCATTACTGGAGATGAGAAAAGGGTCATGAGGATCGGACTAATTAAGTAGTAAAAATAATATTGTGTGTATATATATATACACATATATAGTTTTGAATGGAGAGATATCGATTTTGAAGAGAAGCTCTTCTAATACCCTTTTCTTTATTTATAAAGTTTGAAAGTCGAGATTTTACTTAACTTAGAATTACTGCTGCATATAAAATTCTTTTTCAAGTGAAATTTTCTTAATAATCATTTCTCTATTTTTAAAATTTTTGAACTCAAGACGATGTTTAATGTTATAACTACAAACCGGGCAGGGAACAAAAAAAAAAAAAAAAAAAAAGAGCATGTGGGCCTTTGGAAATCATATTGGTAGAAATTTAAAGCCTAATTAAGAAAGAAAGAGAAAGGGTGGTGGTGGTGGGGGTTCTTGGTGGGGGTGGGGAGGGGTATAAATGTGAGATTTTTCTTCTTTTTTTTTTTTTTTTTCTGTTCCATGGCATGGTAGTGTGGCCATACTTGGTCTTATATATATATATATATAAAGAGAGAAAAGGATGTATGATGAGTCTTCCTTCTTTTGAAGATAGATAGAGAAGAGTAGAGAAGCAAGAAGAGTGTTTTAGACTCAAAATATTCCACACTGCACGAAGAAAAAAAAGAAGGAAAAAAAGAGTTATAATGGAAGAACAACTCAGCTCATTAGCTGTTACTCATCTTCTTCAACACACCCTCAGAAGCTTGTGCATTCATGAAAACTCTCAATGGGTTTATGCTGTTTTCTGGAGGATCTTGCCCAGGAATTATCCACCACCCAAGTAATTAATCTTTCTATCTTTTTTAATTTCTTTCTTCATTAATTTATAATTATTAATTATACCCTGCTATATATATATATATATATATTAATTAAGTAGCTCCAATATTATTACTATATAGCTACCTAGTTTAGAATGGAAAATTTTTCTCATCTCTTCATTCTTGTGTTTCTAGAAAGAAGAAAAATGGACAACCAATGCAGCTAATTAATAGTTGTTGTTGTTTTGTGTGTGTGTGTGTAGGTGGGATAGCCAAGGAGGTGCATACGATAGGTCAAGAGGAAACAGAAGGAATTGGTAAATTTTAAAAAAAAAAAAAAAACAAACAAAACAAAAATCATTGCTTCTGTTTTTATCCATTATTTTTTGGTTATATTCAATTCAATATATATATATATTGTATCAGGATATTGGTCTGGGAAGATGGTTTCTGCAACTTTGCTGCCTCATCATCAGCAGGTGAGATCAACAATGGAGGAGAATGTCCGAGCTCGTCCACTTCTGTTTGTGGAAACTGTGAGTATAATCATCAGGGACTGCAACCAGAACTCTTCTTCAAGATGTCTCACGAAATCTATAACTATGGTGAAGGGTATATTATATACTACTTTTAATTTCTCGTTAATAATAATTAATTATAAGTCCCCCCAACTTCAACCAGCTACCGGCCGGTCTTGGAACATTAATCATATATATATATGTTTCTTTTTTTTGCAGTTTGATTGGGAAAGTAGCTGCAGATCATAGCCATAAGTGGATCTATAAAGAACCAAATAATCAAGAAATCAACTTCTTGTCGGCGTGGCACAACTCAGCTGACTCGGTGACCAAAAATTGTTTTCTTTCTTTCTTTCTCTCCCTCTCTCTCTGTCTCTCTAGAACTATATTTATAGATATATATATATATATATATTATCAATTAATTAAGTTATTACGTACCGATTTCTTGCAAGTTTATTAATCGTGCTTATTTTTTAAAACAGCATCCTAGGACTTGGGAAGCTCAGTTCCAGTCAGGTATTAAGGTCAGTCAAGAATCAGATATATGTATATATATATCTCTCTCTCTCTCTCTCTCTCTCTGTGTATGGATGCACACATATAATTAATTAAAAACCTTAAAGATTGTATCTTTTCAGTTGATCAGTGATTCTGCTTCACTCATTTCCTTGTAGACAATAGCCTTGATTGCTGTTAGAGAAGGTGTTATTCAGCTGGGAGCTGTCCAAAAGGTCTCTCTGTCTATCTATTTCTCTCTCTCTCACACACACTCACACACACAGAGGCACACCACTTCACTACTGATCAGTACTGGTTGTTGGATTAAATGTGTGTGAAGGTGATTGAAGACCTGAGCTATGTTGTATTACTAAGAAAGAAGTTCAGTTACATTGAAAGCATCCCAGGAGTTCTGTTGCCACATCCATCGTCGTCAGCAGCAGCATATCCTTTCATCAAGATAGACGGCTACCCCGGCGGCGGAGCAGATGGGTGGCACCATTTCCACCACAGCAACCTAGGACCACCACCACCACCACCACCACCACCACCGCTACCAGTACCACCAGAGTTCTACGACCATTACAACCATCACCAACCCATGAAGATAACTCCTTCAATGAGCAGCCTAGAAGCCCTCCTTTCAAAACTACCGTCAGTGGTGGTGCCCGCTTCCTCTTCGCCGCCTCCACAAGCAGAAGCAGCATACCCCGAGGCTCAGCAACACCCACACTACGTGACCTCAACTAGGCCTATGGAACTGATGGGAATGGAGAAAGTGGCAAAAGAAGAATTCGATCAACAAGAAGATGATGGTCATCAGAAGAAAGAGAAAGATCGTGTGGGTGATCAGACCGGTAGCTCGGTATCATCGTATCATCACAATCCACATTTTGGTAATTATCATCATCAGGACCTAAATGTTAGCCATGAGAGCATGCACAGCCATGGCCATGGATATTAGTTAATTAATCAAGGGTTTTGTGTCCTCCATATTCCATAGACCAAGGTAATTAGAGCAATTTATTATAATATGCAGAAATTAATGTGTAGGTTCTGAGTGAGTGAGTGAGTGAGTGTTTTTCCTCTAACTTAATTTCTTGGCAGTAGAGAATTTCTGAGATATGCATTCAAGTTAATCATATATAAATGTAGTGTATAAATATTAAATATGGTTTGTGTATTATTAGTTGGAGAAAATTCAGACAAAAGATGATCAAGAAAATCTTGGAGTTTAATGTTTGAATTTAATAATAAAGTCGCCACAAAGTGAGCACTCGTATTTTAGCCCATATTTTACTACTTTCTTACAATTTTGGTTTTTTTTTTTTTTACTGTTTTAGTTGTTTAAATCATATTTGATTCATTTTTACGTGATTTAAGACTTTACAATTAGTAACTTATTTTTTCACCTTTTTTAATTTGTCTGATCAAATTAGAACAATTATAAACTTATTATAAGATCAAAAATTAATCAAAATATGATTAAAAAGATCAAAATAAACCACTCAAAAATAATTTAGCTAACAAAAAAGACAATGTCTATATAAGTACTAAAATTGTAAAATATTAATAAAATATAGATTAAACTGAATAATTTTTTTTTATATATATACACATATATGAACATGACGAAGTTATGATTATTGTTCTTGAGTTAGTGCTAGAAAAATTTATGTTCTTACCTATATGTACGTATGTACAAGTTAAGTAAAATAACCGATGTGTAATAATATAACTTGACCTTTAAAAGACAAACGTTACTATGACGACGTCGTACGTCTAGAGTTGAAACTGAAGAACGGCTTTTGATCAGCAAATATGCTGTAACGCATTTCTCTTCTATTCAGCTGTATGTATATATATATATATATATATGCACACACAATTATGACAAGCTGCATTTAATGGTTCACCTGCAAAATAAAATCAAGAGGAAAAAATGGAAAAGTTGGTGTTAGGGACACCCCCCATCCCAAACACCAGTCTGCCCTGCGAAGGGGATTCGTAACGAACACGTGCAATGACGAAGTTTCTGAGGTTTGCACACGGGATACATAAATATATATATATATATACATATACATACATATATATATATAACTCTAGTTCATTTTCCAACATATATAACTCATACTCGCCAGAATTTTTATCGACTAGTATGGAAAGAATTTATAGGAGTATATCTCCAAAACTATAACACATAACTGAAATTCAACACAAAATCATCCCTAATAAAAATCATTTGAACCCAAGTCCTCCATTTAACAAACCAAATAAAAACACCTAAGTAAAAAAAACACACCACTAAACTATCACCTTGTTTTCAACAATTGACCTTTCATATAAATATTAAAAAACATTATTCAATTCAGCCCTTGCTTGATATATATATGTGAAGCAAAATAAATTATAAATATTTTTGAATTTAATACTCGTACTCTCGTGGAAAAGAAGAAAGAAGATAAAGTGTTGTGCTATAATGCTATTACATCTTCTGCAAAGATGTGCCTTAGTGTCTTGCAGTATTCAGACAGTTTCTTCGATTCAAGGTTTCTATTTTAAAGAGATTCTTGATCAGCAAGGGTTCGGACCCAGCTTAGGTTGGCAAGAAAATAGCAATTTCCAAAAATAAGGTGATAATAAAGGAATATAATTCCACCTAACTTTTATTTAAATGAAAAATTCTTAAAAACTGCTCCCTCCATGAATTCCCAACAACATTCCCATTTCTTTTTGGGAAAAAAAAAAAGGTGAATAATTGGTTCATTTCATTGAACCATAATCAGTAACAATGGAACATTGCATAGTTAGATGAACCATGGAATATATGAAGCATAGCTGCTTTTTTTTTTTGTTTTTTTTTTTCCCTCTTACAACACTATAAATAAAGAAAACCACCATCCTCTTTCCCGACAAAAGTTAAAAAACAAAAATTAAAAATTAAAATTTTCGATGGCATGTGTGCTGCTAGTATAAGTAGTAGATTGCAGGCTCTGCTAATGAAATTCTGCAACTTCATTTTTGAAGTGTGAAATGAGATCGTCAACACTCATGACTGAATGCTTGGGCTGATCTCTCACCCGTACACTTACCTGAAATTATATTATTGCATTTCCAAGAATTCAGTACAGTCTTCATACACTGCCAAACTTAATCATAACCAAAATCCAGATACAGGAGATGTAGATGCATATGTAAAACCATTTTTCCTCCCTTTTCTATGCTAAATGGAGACATTAAACACCCAATTCATGCATAAAGAGGTAGCGGGTTAACAGAAAAGGAAGCAAGTATGCAGCATGATTAAATTTACCTGTTCAGTGTTTGCTTCTTCCTCGCCAACAACTAATATGTAGTTGTATTGTGCTAATTGAGCTTCTCGTACCTGCACAAAGATTAAAAATACATAATGTACTAGTAAGATCTCAGGCCTACAAAACTTTTATCAAGGTCAAAATAAAGATTAGATGACAATCCCAGTTAAAAGGAAGGAAAGTTTCCAATTCTGGCAAAGATAAGCAAATGATCAAAATGGAATCCAGTCTGAACATACCTTTTTGTGGATCGTTCTGTCCGATGTATCAACATCAACATAATAACCAGCATCATGAATCCGGTCCCGCAACTAGTAACATTCAGTTGAAGCAGAAATGAATGTCAAAGCATGAAGATAATAAATGTAATAGAAATCAGAGGTAGTTCCCAAATAAATTAAGACTAGTATCATCAATCTAAATCCACATGAACTACAGAAGAAAAAGTAAAATGAAGTTATCCAGGCTGAGAAAATTGGAAGATTGGTAGTATAGGGTAAATCCAAAATGCATAAAATCAAGGTTAAAAAGAGTGTATGCAACACGAACCTTTAATGCATATGGCTGGGACTTTTCAGAGACAGGGCAAACAATTGACTGACGTGGACTAAGCCAGAAAGGCCACTTCCCTTTGTAGTGCTCCAGAAGTATTGCAAACATACGCTCAACAGAACCAAGAATCGCTCTATGAATCATAACAGGCCTCTCCCTCTTATTTTCATCTTCCGCTATGTAAGATAAGTTGAAACGAGAAGGAAGCTGAAAGTCCAACTGAAATAACAAAAATCCATCACAAATATTACAATTTTTCATTTATGGCAGCGGGGCAGGGGGGAAGAGGGCAACAGAAAAAGACACACAAGTTCTTCCATCTTTTCTTTTAAGTATACATATGAAATTATGGATAAAAGACAGGCAAGAACGAAAATAGAAAGGATAAGTAAATTTTAAATAATAATAACAATAACAATGAAGGACATACGAAAGGCAGATAGAACAAAAAAGTAGGCATTTTTTTCTTTTCTCGTGAAATCATATATTAAGATGGAATTTCATTAAAATTGGAAAGAGAAATTAAAATTATATTTTACAAATTAGAAAATCCTAGCGAATTGGGAAACAAATAATAATAATAATAATATCTTAGCTGATTATATTTTATTGTGTTGGTATAGAGATTTTTAATTTTGATATACCATTTAAATATGGTTAATCAATATGTTATTTAATTAAACATTTTAACAAATTAAATTTCTCTATGTTTCAGAGATATAAATTTCCAATTAATTAAAAAAAAATTAGAAGAGTATATTATTATCATTATTATATATATGTTAATCAAATGATGTTATTATAATTAAAAAGAATTTTAAAACTTAACCTGCAATGTTGCACACTGGAATTTCCTTCTCATTGCATCATTAACGCTGATATCGATCTTGGGGCCATAAAATGCCCCATCACCCTCATTTATCTGACAAAGTATATACAGTTCAATTCTAAAGGAAGAGAAACTTAAAAATGTCACTTTAAGAAGAAATAGGCACAAATACAAATAGCATGAGGTGAAAGTGGAAAATATATACAAACACTCAAAAGAATCTATAGAGAACAAAGTGTTTAAAATATAAGCAAAGAAGAGAAAAGTAGTTGCCTCAGTGGACTAAATTCAGAGAAGAAATTCAGTTCTAGATAGATTCACTATTCAGAGAAACAATTGAGAATTTTCAGTTACATCAATATTCATTTTCTTATTGATGAAAGCCTAAGGGTGTTTTTGGACTGGAACTTTTTTTGAGAAAGCTCATTTTTTTCAAAAAGAATTGAGTTGGATGCGAATAACGAGGAGTAAGGTGAGGCCAATGTAAGATATTGTCTAGCACGTGAGAGACAAAAATAATATATTTTATTAGTGTAATGATGATTTTTTATTTGAATTATATATATTTATATGTATATATTGAATATTTATAATAAGTGAATTTTTTATTCATTTTTTTTTCCACCTCACCGGACATGAATAGTAACGTGTCAGATTGGTGTCCAAACAAGTACAACTATTTTTTTTGAGTTTTAGTGAAATTTTGAAAAAAAATCCTAGTCCAAAAATAGCCTAAGAATTTTCTTTCTTTTCCCATTTTATTGGTTTTCTCATTGATTAATCTTGTTTGGATCTGGCATCCATCTGAAATCCTTTTGATTCTGTGATTTCATTTATTAGACAAATTTCCTATAATGTAACCTCTATTTTTCTACCTAGCTAACAACTATAGCCTAGCAGAACCAATGATCACTTTGTGGGACGGCTTCTAGTGGTTTTGCCTGCATCTCTCTCATTCAATTTAATTCAAGATTTGAACTAACGATGGCTACTCATATAATGATGTATATAAGCTATAATTTAACCTTAATTAGTAGCAAGAGTCTTTTACTGTGAGTAACATCAAGAACCAACCCAACAAAGAGGAGGTTAGGAAAACCCCGTGTTTTTGGGTCAGCAGCAGACAAAAAATAAATCAATAAGAAGATTTTGGAAAACTTAGGTTCTCAAATGGGCTGATGAAAAATATCACAGTTCAAAGCAAATGATTATCTGGAAATACTCAAATTATCTAGTCAAAGAAAATGAAAGGATATATA
This sequence comes from Marsdenia floribunda, assembly GCA_035583425.1. Lineage (NCBI taxonomy): Eukaryota > Viridiplantae > Streptophyta > Magnoliopsida > Gentianales > Apocynaceae > Marsdenia > Marsdenia floribunda. The sequence goes on along the minus strand of JAXGGT010000141.1, from coordinate 1,204,886 downwards.
AGTAGAAAAGAAAAAAAAAAAGATAACTTGTCCAAAAAATACAGAAAAAGATTACATATTTGAAGTCAAGACTAACCTCCCAGGGTTTCCCAAACTCATTTAATGCTTCAGTAAGGGCAGCTTCGGCTTTCTCCCATGATTCCAGGTCTCCAAGAAATTGTTCTGGCCTCTATAGTCAAAGTTATAAAAATACAAAAACATTAATGATGTGTTTTTTTATCCAGCAATAATGAACTTTTAATTTATAATATAAAAATGGTTTTTCCTACAGAACCCCAAATGGTATGAGCACTAGATAAGTGCCAGTCTCAAAGTGAGCTGAAAAAGGAATTGATGGCAATGCAAAAGTAAAAGAGATAGAAACAACAGCATCAAAACAAATAAGTGGAACATTTTTTATGCAAAAGAGAAATTTGGCATAAATTTAAAAATACTTCTGTAATTTAATAGAAATTCAACTTTTCGGATACAATGCAAGACATGAAAATCCAAAAATGAAAGACATACAGGTCCACAATATAAGACATGAATCCCTTACTCAAGACTTACAGAACCTATTCCCATATGTTCACTATTACCAGTGGACTAGGTAGTATATTTCTAAATCACACAAGTTCAAAATGGACCCCAGTACGTTAATAGGAATCATCGGGCATAGATTGCAAGAAAAATCAAAATGTGACAAGATTAACAGAATCAAATAGAAAAAACAACCAATGTCCATACCGTTGATAATTTGAGGTCAAAAGTGAACCCAAATATCTTGTATGCATAACTTATGAAATCTAGCACCCCTTTGACTTCATCTTTTATCTGTATCAGTGATAAACAGGGAAGATCAAACCAATACCAAAAGTTGATCACTTCTAAGAAATATGTATTAATAGATTGTATCTCACCTGGGACTCCCTGCAGAAGATGTGTGCATCATCCTGCAATAACAATATAGTTTCATAAGTAAATTACCTGAATGAGCACCTTCTGAGTGGCAAAAAGATATAAAAATTACACAATATAATAAAAGACTACTAGTCCAAGGTGGTGTTTACATAGCAAGTACCTCCTGATCCTAAATGAATTATTGCCCTCTTTTCTGGCCAGAACAGATTAGCTAATTAGAATAATACCTGCTGAAATCTCCTGACACGAGTTAACCCAGTAAGTGCACCACTGGCTTCATTCCGGTGCAGAACTCCAAAATCAGCAAGTCGAAGAGGTAATTCTGTAACATACCATGTCAAAATTCAATGCACAACAGTAGAAAGGGCCAAAGGGAACAGCCAAAAGATTAGTCAGGATAGGGCTTGCACAAAATCAAAATGACACATTAATCAATTAATCAGTGAAAAGCTACTAAGAAAGCAAGAAATTAAATGAAAAGCCAGAAACAACAAACCAAAAAGTTAAGCCTAAAAAATTCATACAAAATATCAGTAAATAATGACCTAAAAACATGCATTCCAGAAAGAAAAAGAGAAGCCAAGTGCCTATATTCCCTATAGTACCAAGGCCAATGACCTAACCAACCCCCTCGCCCAAAAGGACATATGACTCAATCAAAAAAGAATTTGGAGATAAGGCAGACTTTCTACAGTAGTATAAACAAATTACTCATCAGGTTTTCAATATAATATATTCACACCCAAAACAAAAACAAACAAAAAAAAAAAAAAAAAAAATGAAAGAAAATAAGCCAATTTGCTTAACATGATAGCCATTGAACAAATTCCAAAAAGAGCGCCTGGAAACTATCAGTCTATCTTCAAATGATACATTTAAATTTCTTAGGAAGAAAAATCTTGATACAAAAAGCTAATGGCTTTTAACTTGGCCAATGGCTTTTAACTTGGCCACAATTTAGTAATGCCACATATACCAAACACCATTATGGAACAATCAACCCATATCATCATTTGATGTTCCACTATTCCATGACACTTGTACTGAGCAGAGTTAGAGCACTAAACTAATCATGCTGATATTCAACATCTATATAAAAAAGAAACAGGTGAAAGAAGATCCAGCATTAGCTCACCCCTATAAGAACGAACTCTATGATCAAATATCAAACAGTGCCCGGGGCAATTCATCGGTTTCAGCCCAAACTCTTGTTTCTCAATCTGCAAAAGATATCATCCAGACCATGCAACCATATTAAAGCCAACCAGGAGAAACCAATAATCATAATCAGTGCACTTAAAAAGAGAAGCCAATAGAATTAATATTCTTTCTCCAATGTTCACAATCCTAAAACATTCATGAAAAGCAAACCATTCCGTCCAAGTAAATATATCTTGTTAATTCAGCAATAAAAATTTCGTAAAGACGTCCAAATTTACTTGTAACAGCATTTCCCCCCTTCCACTACATATATTGTTGAGCTTCAGGCAAACTTAGGCACCTCAGATTTAATTTAAGTTCCAATCAATGGCTAACAAGTACCGCCCAAATTAAATACACAAGTGTCAAATCAAGAAGGCACTCAAGGCTACGTAAAGAAGAATACAAATTAAGACATTTAAATGAATTACTTATAAAAAGGATCTTTGTTCAATTTTCTTGTGGAGAAGGTAAAGTATGGTAGCAAAGAACTGCTACCTGAAAAGAACAGTTTAGGAATATAAACTAGCGAGATCAGATTCATGACATATAAAAGCAATTTTAGTATCCATCCAGTCGGAAATGCTAACCTCAAACAAAAACATATTCTCTTTGTAATTTGCAGCATGACCAGAAGTTTCCCACAGCTGCATGTTATACATATTCGGAGACCAAACCTATGAAAAGAAGTCACATGAGACGTGAAGTCCAATAACAGAACAACAGAGTTTCAATACACATACTCCAGAACAGTTGACCAACCTCTTCATAACCTCTCTTCCAGTACTGGTTTCTTATGAATTCTAACAATTTATTGCAAACTCGAGCACCATGTGGAAGGAAGAAACAACTTCCCGGACTGAAAATTTATGCTATACATATCAAATGGGGCAGTAGACAAACATGACTGGTGAAAAACAATAAGCTAATGCTCCTACCTGAGATGGTGGAAAAAGAAAAGCTCCTGCTTCTTTGTCAATTCCCTGTGGTCATACTTTTTTGCTTCTTCCAGGTCATCCTTGTATTGCTGCAACAAATGCCATTGAATCAATAACACTATTAAATGACATGTATTATCATGCAGCATAGAGAAGTAGAAAAGTTTCCTTTTTATTGGGGGGGCACCAACAAAAATGTGTGTGCAGGAAGAAGAAAATTCACCTTAAGGCGTTTTTGGTCCATAAAAGATATTCCATAGACTCTTTGCAAGCTTTCACGGTCACTATTTCCCCTCCAATACGCTGACGAAGCCTAATCTCAGAAGACAAGCACACAAAAGAAATAAACAATTGCCAGTGGACCAACAATATCTCTTTACAAGCTATGCACTCCTGCTATAAGAGGTAAACATATTACCTTGAGACATGAAAAAGCTTTTACAAAAGATGTGTTTGGTATATGAGGCCCACGACATAAATCAACCAAAGGACCACATCTATATACCGTGATAGTTTTATCAGCAGGCAAGTCATTGATGATTTCAACCTGTTCAAATCATGATGAGGATAATCCATCAAGCTGAAAAGGGAGGACCAGAAAAACTTAAAGCATCTGATGATTGAGCATGTTAAATGATTAATAACCTTGAATGGATTTTCAGAAAACATCTCAAGAGCTTGGTCCCTTGTAACTTCAATGCGTTCAAAAGGTTGTTTCCCCTGATAATAGAAAGGTATTAAGCCAAAAAGATAATAGTTAGATAATAATAGAGCAATTTCATCTATTTCAATTAGAAAGCATCTCTATATGTGGAGTTTAGATGTTTAGAATGAAAAACAGATGCTTATCAAAAGGATCAATAGCAATAATCCATGGAAAGAAACACTTTCATATTAGCATCAGAACTATTTTTCTTGTTTCATAAATTTCCTGAAAGGCCCAACAAGTCATATCTCTAAACCTGACTATTAAGTTCCATTTATTGTTTTTGGAGTTAATATAGAACCAGTTTCCAAAAATCTACTTTAGGTAAAAAACATTTGATACTTACATCAAGGGAAGTGGGGATTGAAGAAGGGGGTAACTAGATTCCACATTCATCCTTCATTCACTAAGACTTTGGAAGTCTATAGCCAAGTTCAGTTAAAACATCATAATCAGCACCAAGTAAAATATGACGCAAAGGCAAATATCATATAATGCAACAGAGAGTAGGAGTGATGAATTGACTTCATGGGGAGGGATGCAGCCAATTTGAATTTGACTGTAAAACTATACATTATCTATAATTAGCAAATGTCTGGGCAGAAGACAGCTCAGCAATCTATCTGGTTCCTAGTAACGGCATGTGGGTAGTAGATTATTTTTGCAAAAGAATGCAAGTAGACCAATATTTACAATTGTCTACAATATGGGGTCCAGGCACAAAATACTAGCCCTTATCTGCCGAAGGCAAGAATCATTCTGCCCCTTAGCCAGTAGGTAATTCAAGAAGCACCAATTAGGTATTCCTTAAAAACCAGCCCCAGTAAAACAGCATCTGCGAAAAGCTATTTGATTGTTACAAAACTTGTTTTTACTTTACTGGGAACAGATGATATTATATAAATTAGCTTCCTCAAAACCCTTGACTGGATAACAATGTCAGATCCTAAAGATCAGACAAACAATTTTGAAACTTTAAGAGCATATATATATTTTGTTTAGAAAGATGAGGACAAGCTTCAACTTAAACAATTATCTGTTTCTAAGAATAGAGGGAAAGATACCTCAACAGCTTTCTTAGCCGCTTCTTCAATCAGTTGAAAGTGGTCTTCGTTCAAGCCTAAATCACCATAGAAGGCATCATAATAGAAACCCTGCAAGTTGAAGCACAATAGTTCAGCACATAATCAACAGACGGAGGGAAAGAAAAGTGAAAGGCCTGTGATGAACAACGAGTAAAACTTCAAACATATGGAGTACCTAGTTTACTACTGGTTCAAGACATCCAGACAAATTCCATTCTTTCAAACTTAAAGAGCTCAAAGAAATAATTACTTAATCCCAATACAAGACTTTTCTGTAATTTATGAGGAATATTGCAGATTTTCGGCAGCTGGAAACAGCTCAAGATACTGTCTCATTGAAATACTCTCAGACCAAAGTTTTGTGCACTGTAATAATGAGTTCTCATAAATAAAGTTTACAATATAAACAGTATCGCGCTATAAAGTTCATTCCTTCTTCCTTCTTTTGGTAAATAAGTACATCAACTTATGCCTAATACTCTTCTTATCCCTTCATCCTTAGGAACCTTTTATGCTATCTTTCTTATAATGGAAAAGGGATAAGAGGAAAATATTCTCAACAAATACTAAAGCCATTTCAAGATTAAAAATTCAGATACAGATTTCTATCGTTATTACTGATTGCAGGGAAGTAAGATAAGGGAAATATCTTCTTGGCATCAATTCCCCTTATCAGTCATCCTTCCAGATCTACAATAATTATCTCCTAAGTTCCAACTTTATTGTATCTATTCGTGAGCAATTGTCCTGGTTTCAGAACAAGTAGCCACTTTGATGAAATTTTCATAGGAAGTAATTAGTTCCAAAAGTCAATGGTCCTATTGTTACAACTAATATAATGTTGCCTCATCATTGTTTAAAAAGAGATTATAACTCCAACTAGACCTCCAACCCTGAACAGCAAGAGAGCCCATCTATAAATATGATACCACAAATAAAACGCCACTATTTGTTCTCCCTCATAATACGGCACAACCTAGAACAATATATGGAAAGAAGAGGCATACTTGATCCTTTTTTTTCAGCTTTCTTAACAACCAGACGTCCAATATCCAGAGATAAGATTCCTTTCCTGTTTTAAATAAATATCTGATGGCAAACTACTCCTGTTTATTATAAAGAAAATATATTTTACCATCCATGCAACATTAAATAAGAAAATTCTCACATCAATAAATGCAAAACATAAGAACTCAGAAATTCATTTCCTCAGAAGATTACCTCCCCTCTGACTGTACAGGGCCCGATACACAATTTGCAACCATATGTCTGTTCCAGTGACTGCAGAGAAAGAGTCCCGGTGAGCTAGTGAGAGAGTTTTTTTTTTTTTTTTTTTTTAAATTGTGGGGGAGAAGCACAATGCTAAGATGGATAACGATCAAACCTGGCCAAGAATGTGAGCACTGGAGTGCCAGAAGGTGTCACGGCCCTCGTCACTCTCGAAAGTGAAAAGTTGAAGCTCACAGTCCCCCTCTAATGGCCTCGACATGTCCCATAAGACTCCATTAACCTTGGCAATCAAAGCATTCGATGCCAAGTTCTTCGATATCTCCTCAGCCACATGAAACGGCGTGGTACTCCATTTCTTCCCTTCCTTCACTTTTCCATCAGGCAAAGTGATCCTGCACCAGAACCATAAAATAAATAAACAACAACCGAATTAATAGAAAAGAAGACGATTTTCACAGTCAAAATCCTTACTTGATGGGATCCGAGGCAAGGGACAGACGTTGAAGGGATTGCTGGGATTGTAAGGATTCGAACAAAGAGATTCGCTTGGGGATAACTGTTTGGAGATATGTCTCGTCCTTAGGAGGGGAGGGGGAGGAGCTGGGTTGGGAACTCTTGGCTGCTTTACCCATCAATTGTGTCGGGGAAAGGAAAGCGAAGTGGCGGAGGAGAGATTTCAGAGGCGGAGGACAGCGGAGGGAAAACGAAGAGCGCCACCAGAGATGGGAAGTCAGTGTGCCAAAGCGCATAAAGACGTTGCAGACTAAAGGGCTTCAGATAGTGTAGGGTTTAGGAATTTTTATTTATATTTATATTTTGACCTTTTGTGATTAAATAAATTACCGCGTGCGTGCTAACCAAGCAATGGGGAACGGGATTTGCGGGGATTCTTTTCGGGGATTTTCACCGGAATTTTTTACTATTTAATTTTTATTCTTTATTTTTAATTAAATTATTTTTTAAAAAATTTATTAATTAAATTATTAATATAAAATTAATTAATAAATTTTGCAAAATAAAAAATAAAGTGTTTTTTCACAAGTTTTAATATATTTTTCTAAAAATTAAAATAAAATTTTAAATTTTTTGAGGAATATAAAGTAATTTCCTTCAAATATTATTGTTAATCTGTCGTAAAATCTGCAGATATAAAAAAGAAAAATATAAGTTAATTTTTAAAAATAGTTATATGAATTATCAATAGAATATATTAATATAATTTAACTTGTATGAAAACATAGAATTAAGAAAGTCGAATATTATGGTTATAGTTTAATTTGTTTGTAGCTATTTAGTATTTATCAAATAGTTTTATTTTTTAAAATAAATTAATAATTATTATGCTAATTATAATTTTATATATAGATATATTGCACATAATTAAAAAGTATATATTATGGTCACTATTTTATTAATTTGTATACAATTTAATATTTATTAAATAATTATTATAATTTATTATAAAAATAATTGTTATTATTATTTAGAAATTTTATTTTATTTTTATATATGTATATAATAAAAAATACTATATATATATTTAGAATAAGGACGGGATCAAAGATTAATACCATCTACGAACCTGGTCAATTATGAAAAAAATTTGACTTTCTTTAAGCAATGTATCGAGTTTGAATTTTATGTATAAAGAAATGGGTGTTAAGAAGAGCTTTATGTTGAAAAGGAGTCTAGTACAGTCCAATTCTAAATTAATCAGAATTCAAAGTGACTACTGAATATCGAAATGACTCGATTCCAAATTAGTATTGGTATCATTTGCATATTAATTATATACTATTAATTCAAAAAAAAATTTATAAAAAATAATATATCTTAAAATTATGAAAAATAATTAAAATATAAGTACAAAACCTTCATGGATAAGTCTAAATAGGAATACCTAATATGGGAGTGATACCGTAAATTAAGTCAAATACCAATTTAAAGAATCCTACAAATTGACAATTGGAATTTGATGATCATCTATTGGCTATGGGCCCCCAAAAAAATGGCCCGTTGAAAATCGAAGCCCAATGAACGGCCTGGTGGTAATATAGACCCATTTTTATCTTCCTTTATTATTATTACTATTTTTTACTTAGTACACAAAATATCGTAAATGGATCCCAACTATGATAAGCTCTAACCCCAAATTTTTAAACAGTTATATAAGTGAGTGCTATTTCAATTTCGCAACCTCACTTAAGTTACGAGAACACCTTACCAACCCACCTACTTTAGAGTTTGTTTTCCTTTATTTATTTACTTCTTTCATAGAAATCATGTGTCTTCGTCATCGACTAATTGAAGAAAAGTTGATAGAAAAATGCTCTCAATATTACATACAAAATTAAAATATGACGTAAAATCATTCCTGAAAAAAGAGTCATACCAAGATGGTAGTTAGATTGGCATGGTTCCGTTTAATTTTGTTTTTCTATATGGTTTGTCAAGTGAGAGATCTTAAGTTTGACTTATGTTGAAAACTACTTCTTGTTGTATTTCAATCATGTATTGTCGTACTAGAATTTTTCTATAAATTCCTTTTGAACTAATTGATAAACATACCGGTTATCCAAAAAGACTAGACAAAAGGAAACATTTAGGTGGACTTTCTAGGGTTTCACTTGTAGATTTAAATTTGCCCTTCATCCATTTTGCCCTTACTGTTTACCAAAAAAAGAAAAATGAAGAAAATTGGCATATATCTATTTCTATTATCACAAAAACCCCTTTACTCTTTTAAATTTCAACTTCTCCCATAGCTTTCTCCAACTTAAGAGCTATGATGTAAAGTGAATTACTTTCCTAACAATTTTCCAAAAAAAAAAATTAATTACTATAATCACTTACAATGTTTAGTGTACATTTTAGTCTAAAATGTTAATTTCGTGAAATCACTATATATTATATAAAGTGATTTCATCATAAATGATAAGAATCTAACTTTTTAAATATAATAAATATAAAATAATACTTTCTTGATATTTTAATTATCACTTTTCTTATTATACCAAATACAAATAATAATATAAACTTTGTAAAATTTGACAAAAATACTAGAATTAGAAACTATATGGCTTTAATGACAAGATCGATACTATATAATACTCTGCATAATACTTTATTGTTAAGTATAAATTTTAATACGTGTAATATATTTAGTAAAAATAAAGAAATATGTTTCAATTCTTTTTTTTTTAAACGGTATTTATATAAAATGTTATTAAAAAGTATTACAATAAATATAAGTCAAAGATATATTTTTATATTGTAATATTTTTTATAAATGTCACTATTTGGACCTATAGATAATTAGTGTTTAATGTGATATTCGTCTCACATCTAACTACCTAACGATTCAACGTGGAATATAAATATATATGGAATATAAATATATGGAGAGGAGAAAAAAAAAGAAAAAAAGAATGGGGTTTAAGAGAAAGTGATGCCTCTTCTCTTGTTTGCCACAATTTTAGGAGAAAGAAAATGAATGAGAGAGAGAGATTCTTACTTCATTTAGAGCATTTAGGAAAATGAGAATTTATATGAAATAGCGAGATTAAAATGTCAAAGATACCCTCATTATAAATACAATATATTTTAAAGACTTTTTTTTTTTTTTTTTTTTTTGCAATTATGAGTACATTTAGTTATATATATATATATATATATATATTGTAATATGAAATATTTTAATTTTTTTCTACGTTCCTAATATATGGAAGTTTTTGTAATAGCCTACTAGTTTAGGAGTCTCTCCCTTACCTCTTGGGGAACCGCCCGAAGGACTTGGGATACCACAACCAAAAAAAAAAAAAAAAAAAATGTTCCTAATATATGTAAATTTAAGTAAATTGGCGCTTAACAACGTACAACGTTGTTAATCGGTTCAAAAGGAAGAGGTTGACCTTTTCCTTTTTCCATTTTTTTTTTTTTTTTTTGCCCTTTCTTTTGAGTCACAGCTGTTGACGATTTGACCATTGCTTTAGTTCTGAATGCTAGTTCTACTAGTTTAGCTATTAAGCAACCTTATTAAAGACTCCCATTCTCAGTACACCACCTTAGCTAGCTCAGGGGGAGCTTCCATTTTTTTTCGTAAAATTGAGAATTCTCTAGTTCTTCTCCTTTCCTTCCTCCCTCCTTCCCTCCACTTCCCAAGAGAGAAAAAAAAAAATGAAAATCCATACCTAAAGAAAAGGAGAATTCTTCACAGCTTCTGCTATGATTACACTTTCCAAGAAGGTTACCCTTACAGTATCTAAACCAATGGAGACAGGTTCAATAGTTGGACAGATTGGTGTTTGGATTGTGTTAGGTAAGAACTAAAAGATCTTGACATCTCCGAGATCATTTTTTTACCCCCCACTCTTGACATTTGGGGTATCGGTGTTTTTCTTTTTGTTTAGTATTTTTCTTTGTCTTTTTGGAGGGGTTCAGGTGAAGGAGTAAAAAAAAAAAAAAAAAAAGGGATATTTTTAGTATCTGGAGTTCTACTCAAATGAGAGATTGAGTCACAATTCCTGTTCAAGATTTGGGTTTTTCTTTTTATTTCATTTATTAATGCAATTGGGGTTTTCTTGTAAATGCAAGAAAAGAAATATGGGGGCGTTGCTTGCTCACCTCATTTTGTGAGCCGGGATTGATTGATTGATTACTCAAGGCAAGCAATATTAGGCAAATGTGTTTCTTGGAAGACTACAAATACCTAAGAAAGGCTCTTTCAAAATTTTTGAGAAATCTAAGGTGAAGTGATGGTCTTTTGTTGCCAAAATGCCTTGGTTTCAATCTGGAGGCAAAATAAGTCCTGCAATTTTATTCATCATTGTAATACTAGCGGTTGTGTTTTTCATCTCTGGGCTTCTGCATTTGATAGTGAGATTCCTGATGAAGAGAAGGCCATCTTTGGGTTCTCAATCTAATAGTAGATACCCAGATATGTCTAGCTCTGGTGCTTTCCAGAGACAGTTACAACAGCTATTCCATCTGCATGATTCTGGTCTAGATCAAGCTTTTATTGATGCTCTCCCAGTGTTTCTTTACCAAGATTTGATGGGTCTAAAAGAGCCATTTGATTGTGCTGTTTGTCTTTGTGAGTTTTCAGAACAAGATAAATTGAGGTTGTTGCCGTTATGTGGCCATGCTTTTCACATTGATTGTATAGATACATGGTTACTGTCAAATTCAACCTGTCCACTTTGTAGAGGAAGCCTTTTCACACCAGAGTTCTCCATTGAAAATCCCATATTTGAGTTTGATGATCCAAGAGATGAAGATGGGGTTTCAGGAAATCTTAATGCTGCTAGTGCTCCTCCTTGTGGTCCAAAGGTAGCGGAGACTAACAACAACAGTATTGTTAATTCCAAGAGGGTATTCTCAGTCAGGCTTGGCAAATTTAGGAACACAAACGATGGTGGAAGAACTGCAGACATAGAAGTGGGAGAGACTAGTAACAGTAATTTAGGTGCAAGAAGATGCTACTCAATGGGATCTTACCAATATGTGGTTGCCAATACAGAACTGCAAGTGTCGGCCTTGCAACCTGGTAGTAGAACTAAAGGTCAAAGTCTTGATGCTAGACTTCTCATAGGAAGAGGTGGACTTAATGGGAATTCCCTAAATGATGGGGAAACTGATGGAAAGAAACTTAACATTAGAAGTAAAGGTGAAAGCTTTTCTGTTTCCAAGGTCTGGCTCTGGTCCAACAAAGATAAATTCTCAAGCTCCACAGAGAATCAGATTTCTAGTTCAGTTAATGTAAGTCTGCCATGGACTTCTAGAACTAATATTATTACCACCACAAGACACAGTTAGAATTTTTTTTTTTCCTTCTCTTGCTTTGTACTTCATTAGTAGTATTTTTTTTCCCCTTTCCCTCCAACCATTAATTATTAACGAAGCTTTTTTGCTTTCACTTTACTTTTGTTTCTTTTTGTGCCTTCTACTGCAAAATGATGCCTCTTTTTAATCACACTTTGTGGTAGATGGCCAACATTCACTTTAACTTTCATTCAAATTTCCATGTGAGGTGCTTTCTTTCCTTTTGCTAAATTTTCAGGCATCATGCTGTTGCTTCTTATTACTGTACCTTTTTTCTGGGTATATATTGTTTTCAGAGCAAATTCTCTTTTCACTTTCACAGGTCAATCTCATCCAGCAATGCCATTTCATAAAATTACATTACAAACCTTTTTTCCCTTTCCCATGCAAGAAATGGCTCTATTCAGGGCTAGATTCTTTTGTGCCTTATTCCTGCATAAATGACTGTGTTGTGGACTCCTAAGCCTATATAGGGTAGAAGAACCTTTGAATTGGGATTGCTTTTCATCATCATTGTCACACTTGCTGGGGAACAGAGAAATTAAGGCACATAATTTTTTGGTCCAAAAAGTGCTACTGTCTGCTACTGGCATCTTGCTTTTTCTCTGGAAGGGTGAGGGTAAAGGGTGGGGGAGGGGGAGGAGGAGAGCTTTGGGTTTTTTTTTTTCTCTCTAGAAGTTCAAATCTGCATGCCTTTCTCTCACATAAGGGTCCCCCCACTCTGGGAATTGGATCATCAAGTAATAGGGACGTGAGGTACACTTGTGATGAGTAGGAACTTTGAAAATTTTGGAAGGAAATGTTTGACACAATTGAGTGGGGATAATGCCAATGGGACCTTGAGAGAGAGTGTTCCATTCCATCAATATCAAAAAGCTTCTTCAGCAGCTTACATGATACATCCTTCTTCTCCTCCCTCCTCAAAATAAGAGAAGAAGACTGCCCTCTCCTTTTTTGGCTTTAATCTGAAAAACCCATTTGATTTGATTGAAAAACCATTTGGTAGAATGAATTAGTACTAACTACCTAGTAGTACTTCTACTGATCTATATTACAAGACAACATACAAATGTTCAAAAAACATAAAGATCTTGGTAATATATTCTAGTACATGATTATCTTTGAAACAATTTAACACCCCCTCCCCCCAAAACAAAAGAAAGAACAAGTGACGCCCCCGGGCACAGTCGCGTTGGTCGAACAATTGCTTTGATGGGCTCTCACCGCCTCAGTGTGGAGGGTTCGAATCCTGGGTACCGCATTCTTGGAAGGGAGTTGAGGGGCTCGAAGGCAAGGCATGTGGTCCAGTGACGAGGGCTCTCTTGGGGCGAGGAGTATAAGTGGGGCAGGAACCTGGGAGCCAGCTCGGGCATATTCCGCTGTTTACCTCCCCTACCAGTTGAGGGGCCAATTGTTAGGGGTCCAGGATGTAGTCTGACGACGCTGGAATACTGGAATATCAAAAAAAAAAAAAAAAAAAAAAATCCAAAAAGAAAGAACAAGTGACCGTAGACAGTAGGTAGGTAAGAGGGGGGGGGTGTGTGGGGGGAGACCTGTTACACGTGTTGGGTGGGATGGGACAACAAGTAAAAGACATTTTTCTCATTTGAAAGAAAATAAGAACAGAATGGCAGAGAGAGAAGACGGCAGGCACCGTCACATAATAATAATACATCATACATCATTCATTAATCTTTAACTTTTGTTTTTCATATATTGTTTAGTGCCACCACCAAATAAAACTTCACGGATGTCCAAACATGTGATAATGATTTTTTTGGGTGGTTATAACTTATAATGTTTGCCAAAAGACTTTCTTGTTGGGATCCAACCACTGTTTGACTATATATTACCATATCTAATCCCATGCTTAACATATTATACTCACATATACAATTCTATTATCTATAAAAACTGTCTTGACAAATGTAGATTTGATATAAGTTCCTAAATGAAGAAGAAGGGAAAAAAAAAAAAAAACACACCCTAATTGTGTCAAACCTGAAGTTTGATTATTATACTCGAAAACCAACTAGTTGTTCAGACTAGATGGAAAGAAATTGACTTTACAGAGCTTTCTGTAATGAAGGGTCGGTCCAATATAATATATATATATATATATGTATGTATGTATAATGTTCAGAGAATCTGCTTGTACCACTTCTTGTTCTGTCATAACAATACAGAAATGAAGAGGAAAACATTTTTCGAGGTTTGCGCATGTGATTCGCTTCTTCCCACTTGATTAATTAATGAACATTGTCTTATCAATTCGGTTAAAATACAAATATATTTCTGTACTCGGGATGTGTTTTTAACCATTATGAAAGGAAGGATGAGATGAACAACAGTAGAGCAGACAAAGTACAAATGGCGGGATTCTGCCTAAAACTTAGAAAATTTACAAGTCAATGAAATCCAAAAATGCATTCACTTGTACAATCATTGGTAATGGGTTCTTTTTTTCTTTTTTTTTTTTTGGTGGAGGGCAGAGGACGAGGGGGAAATAGAAAAGCACGTACAAATTACAAAAAGATTCTCAGATTCCAAAGGAAAACACCTGCACTACTGATTTTCCGAACTAAATTTGTCAAAAATCAAATCTTTAGTTTTAGGCTTACAACCAGAAATATAAGACCTTTTCTGCCTGCACTGATATTTTTTCCTTTTAACTCCAAACGGAAGAAGAAGAAGAAAGAGACAAGATAATGTTAGGGCACCCCACAAGAGAAAAAAAAGAAAAATGGACATCTGGTTCTTCTCTGTGTGGGCAAATTTGATTTCCACAATGGCGTATACCAATAATAGTTCCATGATCATAATGTACAAAAAACCACCTTTCCAACATGGTTCATGCATACCTGAAGCCAATCCAATTCCATGCTTTGCTGCGAGCTGGATCTTGCCCTCTAGAGATCGATAGACTAAAGAGAGAGAGAGAGAGAGAGAGAGAGAGAGATCGCTGGAAACTACAAGAAAAGAGATGGCATGCAATCTCTGTTGTCAAAAACCCCAAAAAGAGTGAAGAGCTCTCACATCAAAACCAACCTAAATGTTCTTTCCATCATAAACCACGGGGGAAGTTGCTGATTTGACCTTCTTCCAAAGCGTCTTTGTCATTCATCTTATAACTTATCCGTATGCGCATCACAAGGGCTTTCTGCAAGTACAAGAACCATTTCAAACTCAAATTGAACAAGATTAAGTCCTCCTGGTTTAATGCCTTGTTTCATTCTAGTCAATATGTATCAAGACCAATATGTAGTAGTTTAAAGTTTTCAGACCGACCAACCCATGAACACACTTCATTAGTTCGATATAAGATGTTAAAACTACTTTAGGAACACACTCCAATACAATTCAAGTGAATCCATCCACTCAAGTTTCCATGTCATGTGAAAAAAATGGTGATGTATAGCGCTCGATGTCTTCATTATTTCAATAATGATTATTGTGACAATTGTGTGTAATAAATTACCTTTCCATGTTGACTATTTGTGATTCTTAATTTCTGAGTGACCAATCCATTACTATTTGCAGGAAGTGTAGTACTACTAGCAGGATCCAAGTGTAGCTGAAGAAACTGTAAGATCAAGAAACAGTGTCACCAGAGGCTCAAATAAAGAAACTACATAATAGAAGCATAAGACCCAAGTAATAGGGCATTTTCAAGAAAGTCTGCAAAAGAATGACATTGGCGAAGTTTAAAAGAAAATCAGCAAAATCAAGTTAAGAATCAAGTATCTAGTAATTAAACCAACATAATCAAGATTTATGAGGGTGGTCTAACAAATGGAAACATAAGTAGCATTACTTCAACTTTATGAAAGACAATTTGCCACACGACATTTTCAGGTTGAACACATCAAGCACAATAGAACTAAGCAAAATTTAATAGTATTATTCTACAACAAAGTCACACAATGTTCATCATTTTCACCGAAGTCTGTAAATCATCAACAAATGCAATGCGGGATCAAAAAGAGATGGTGGCGGATCTCTTAACCTGACAATTCATTTTGGAAACCATAAAATACAAAACACCATGAGAGACACAGAGAGAGAGAGAGAGAATCACTATGTTGTAGTTTTTAAATAAAGATCCTGTAAAACTAAGGAATAAGGTTACATGTTACAATATTGAAGCTCATATACATAGACACTAACATAATAGTGAGTGAAGGCAGTATGATCTACGACATTACCTTTGGCACTGCTACTTGAAATATAAAATTCGTGCATATATTAGATGTCTTGTTTTCAAAGGCAGCTTCAATGAGTGTTGTCTGGGGGTTTCCAGACTGCTTGTTGAAATTGAATGTTACTTTCAAGGAACTGCTCTCAAATGCAGTGATAGATGGATAAGCTGTCCCATTGTCTTCTGCAACCACAAACAAGAAAGTAAATATTTTTTTTACCAGAAGACAACCTCCCATTTGAGCACAAGCCAAGGTTTTACCAGGTTTTGGTGGGTTCGGAGAAAAGCCATCCAAGAGATCCATCATGGGAGAATTTCCAGAAGAGACTTGACCAGTAGGTGCGGAAGGGGAAGATAATTGTTTCAAAATATTCTCTGGACTCTTGTTGTCTTGACTGGAAGATAACATATCAGATATAGAACTGTTACTTTGAGCTGGAGGAGTTCCAATTGACAAAAGATCCAGGAGGACATCGTTGCCATTTTTCTGGGTCTGATTTGTGCCTGATAAGCAAGGAATAAATCCCAACTTCTCAATAAAATGTGGCTGACTTCAATTTCTCTTTATCATTTCCTGGTAATGACAAACAATATTTGATAGGGAACAATAATATGCTGAAGTATGTCACCTGATTGTGAAGAAGCCGGTGCCAAATCAACACCCAGAAGATCCTGAAGAAAGTCTCCACCAGAAGAGCTCGGTGCAGGAACATCATCTGAACTGAGATCAAGTAAATCAATCAAAGGAGCAGCGGACGTTTTAGCAACTCCATTAGGAAGATTAAGAGCAGCTTGTGAAGTTGAAACAACAGCTGGCATAGAACCAGCTCTCCTTCCACTGTAAGTTGCTTCATCAAGGACTGGCATCCTTTCAACCAGAGCAGACCTGATCATATGAATCCAAGCAAACTCTACATCAAGGGAGAAGATATATAAAAAAAAAATACAATATCATGATAAGATAGAACAGACAGATACCTGATATTCTGATGCCTATCAACAATAGAACTGAATTCAATGGCTCTCTGTTGAAGCTCAAGAACCAAGCTTCCTTTATAATGAACAATGATATCTTTTATCCTCCTGTATTCACTTTCATGGTTGAATAAAATTTTCATCTGATGAAAGAATACTAAAGACAATTTTTAAGAATGAAAAAACTTTCATGAACAGAAAGGAAGCAGCAAATTGAAAGAAACATGCTACACTTAAGGACTATTTAGATCCAGCTATACAGTTTTATATGAGTTGCATGCATGCATCAAGTAAAGTAACAAAAAGAAAAACATACAGCGAGCAAGATGGAAAACGACTTGATAGCTTTAACAAAGCAACAAGACACATTGCCCGAGTAGTGAGATCTGCAGAATGATGCTTGATAGCGGTTTCTACAACATCCACGGCATCTGATTCTGTGACCTGCTCCATTAAACTGATGTCAAACAAAAAGAAGCCACCAATGCATAGAAGGATGACATAGCCACAACCAAACAATAACAAAAAAAGTTCCACATACGTCTGAAGATTGCACCTCAGACTATTATTTTATCATTCTGCAAAGAATGGGATGAAACTATCCAAAAGAAACTCACAGTTCCATGCAGTAACTTCTAATAACTAATCAGATGCTAGCTGAAAATGATATCTGTCATGCTGATTAAATTTACACACAACTACCAAAAAAGGGTACCGTTGGATTGGAAGAAGGAGGTAAGCATGAGGTGAGGAGGTGAAACAATAATTGCAAATCATCACAAAGCTAAAAAGATCTTTGCAGCTAATAAAACACACAACTTTCAATCTGTCCTATTATGAGAGAAGAGGAAATTTGATAAGAATCTCGAAGATCATATTCTAGAAATAACATGGATACAAATCCATTCAATGATTGTCAACTTTGACCGCAGCACACTGCATGTTCAGGTCCATAGCATTCACTCATTAGATTTACTGACTATATTGATTGAACTCACAGTTATTGGTTCCTCAATATCAAGCACTCCAGCATTACTAATTAACATGTCACCATATTCACCGATGGACCAAACTGCAACCCGAACAAGTGTTTCCTGATGAAAACAATCATAAGAATAACATGGTAAATTATTGTAAGCATGCAGAATAAAGAGAGGCTTCACTACATATGCAAGTGAAATGTTAAGTTACCTGATCTCCTGCTGTTTGGACTGCTCTGTACAGTGACCTTACCGAATATGCATGAAGATTAGAAGCATTCGTAATAACAACAATAAGGGCATGCCATACTTCATCCTTTACATAATTTCCAGCCTGAAAATGGCAAAAAGAGATCAGCACACTTTAAAATGACTGAGATAAAAAGGCAACAAAAAGCATTAACAAAATATGCAACTTCTAGCATCCAATCACTAGAAGTTTTCATGGTTTTAACAAAAGAAAAGACAATTTTGTTAGCAGTAAAAAAACAAGAGAAGCCAGAAACATTTGACATCTTATGAGAAGCATAAAATATTGTGCCATATAAGTTCCAAAACCTATATATAGCCTACAATGAACTAGGAGGTGATCTTATGACATGACAAGAACTGAATCCAGAGGAAAATACACATCCAAAACTGAAAGGTTAGATAGACTTGATTTGTCCTCAGTTGATAGAAAAAGAAGAATTTACTTATTAAATGTCTATGAGGGAATTTTCATCCATTTACAGAATTAATTAAACAAACAGTATGCACAATGATGGCATACGTTTCAGTAAATAGGATAACGCATATTAAAGTTGTAAGTGAAAACCCACTGGTCTGAGAATCCAGGATAGTAACCCTGTAATTATTGAGTTGCATAACAATATATTTGGGAAGTAATAATACAAGAACTGGAAGCATGATTTAACAGATACAAGACAAATAATCAACAATGCCAGCAAAAAATATTAGCCCAAGAAACAAATTAATATTGGATATATCAAATATCAATAATACGGGATTGTCCTATTGAAACCTTGAAGTGCAAGTTCTTAGATGATTTAGAACAAAGGAATTCGAAAGGAGAAGCGACCTTCATAGACAGGGAAGACAGGCAAAAACATGTCAAAGCCTCATACTAGTTAACTGACTTGATGTGAAGAACATCTTGAACCAAATACATTTCATGGGTAGAGAATATACAAAGGAAATGAAGAAATTAGTAAAGTAAAAGCTTTTGTATTTGAGAGTGTATATTAATTTGGTAGTGACAAGAATGAAAGTCAGATGTCAAATTTGGGATACACAGAGTAATTTGTTAGTATAAGATATGAGAAGTAAATTGGATTCTTTGACACCATATTATATGATTTCACAAAGTCATTAATTTCTGTTAAAGAAATTTGTCAAACATGGGAAAAAAAAATGGAGAGGGCTCTGTAGAATTACAATAAGTTTAAGCTCATACTGTATAACTATAGTTACTATATTGTGGAGGAAAAGTAGAAACTTGACCTTTTCACCTCTGAAAATAACATGACATCCATTTTATGAAATGAAAACCAGAAAAACAGAATATAATCAACACGCTGAGAAGAGATGAATTTGTACCTCAGAGAGAACCTTAAGCATCTGATCAATGTACCAGATTTTCTCTGGTGAAAACCTAGCAACAGAACATAACTGTTAATAGGATACTTATCAAAAAATTGGATCCAGTGGTATAGATTCAACTTATTTCAATCATATGATTCCCAGGAAAGATATTATGTGTTGACATAATGACACGAAAGGAAAACAAGAAAAGATATCCTAGCCCCCAAAATCAAAATTGCAAAGCATCAAGGTTAAAAAGACTAGCCCCCAAAATCATTTTGCACAGCATATCCAATATCAATGATATTTATGGTTTCTTCTGGTGGATCAACAGACTCTCAGGGCCCACAGCATAGGACTAACTGGGGAAAAAGAACCAAATTAATCTGAATCAAACCATAACTTTCAAATGCTAGACAAAATCAAAATGATAAGTGGTTAGTTCAATACTCAAAATTCCTTGTGCTAAACGAATGAATACAAAATGGAACACCACATCATGATGAGATTTGAATCCCAACAACATCACATACCAAGGAAAGAAAACCTCAAATTTCCTTATTTTTGAATTTGAACTTACTTTTCTATGATCGAACAAATTTTGGCCGTAAGATCTCCTTTGAACTCCGGGTCACTTACTTCCAGATATTCAATTAGCTCCTTGGTCAAAGGCTTGGCATTGCTTTCATTCACCAGAAGATACACAAGCTCAAGGGCTCTTTTACGAATTGAAGCATCTGAATCCTGAAAATTATAAGTTGTGAGTAGCTAAAGATATAGGAGATACTAAGGTTGCTTTTGGACAAGGTTTTGAGAGTGAGCCCCCCACCACCACCTTGTTTAGAGTGAGATGAGAGAATTCATTTATTCATTTGGATAAGAATTATACATTATTAGTGCCTAACTTATGTGATACTTGAGTCCCACATGTATGGTAGGAATAAATGGGTTCCTCTTAAAAATCACCAGTAATTGCATTAGAAATGAAAAGTGTCTCACTTGACATAAAATTTGGAAAAAACGAATATTTTATATGTTTAGCATGTCCTACAAAAATTTGAACTTGAGTCACTGATTTTCAGGTGAAAAAGTGTCTGGGAGCAAACTCACTCAACTAGAAATGGCCATCCAAATAAAGTCTAAATTTAACACATCACTGTTTTCTTACCGGTGGATTCAACAATACCACACAATATGATACCAAGACAAAGGGAAGATAAGGCAATACTCTCTTTCTCATAATATAGGGCCTTTTGGCCATTTTGATTTGTTTGAAAACTCTTCTTTTACACCTTTCAATGTATCAATTATTGATTTTTTTTCCATATTACTCTCATTTAATAATTTAACATAAGTGGGAGATAAAAGAATGAGATAAAGGTAAAGAGAGGTTAATTTGTAGAGAGAAAACTATTTATCAAGGCTTTAATTAGAACTTCAGTAAAATTTTCCTTGTTTTCATGAATTTGGTATGTGAACAAATGGAAAAAGACCATCTGTTATGATTATGAAACAAAGGGAGCATAAAAAATATGATCTCTGAGACAGTTTCTTCTGGTTAAGTTTCAAATCTTCAAAAGAATGCTGTTGACTATTTGGTAACAGGGAATGGTTTAACTCTGTAAGCTATCAACAAATTAGTGTGTCATAGGACACGAGCACAAAGGGATATTTGTCAGGGAAAATGAAACTAAAATGTCTACACAAAATATTTCTGCCATATTGGTGAATGGTGATATGAGAATTCAGGTATTAAAATATATTTCCAAACTAAAAGCAGCAAAGAAAATTGAAAGACATCTCTCAATTGCTTATGAAAGAAAGAGAAAATATCAGGATAATACCTTAACACATTCCAATATTGTTGCTCTATGCCTCTGCACTGCTTGGCTATCTACTGTAATAGCTCTCATCAGCATGTTTAAAGCAACGTATCTGAAAATTTTAAAGTTTAACTCCACAAGTTAGAAAAACAGCCATTCAACTACGAGAAATAAATCACCATAAAGATAAACCCTGACTTCCTCCTAGAAACACATGAAACTGAAAGTAAATGCCATGGGAATGTCAAGGTACAGTGAGATTCTAAACCAGAAGAGCCAAAAACAGAAATAAGCAAACTGTAGGAAGTATATAAAAAATTAAAGAATTTTCAACTCTGGAAAAAATGAAAGAAGAAAACTGTGGGTAATGAATACTGCTGCATACTACAGAGAGTCAGCAAAGAACATTCTTGGTGGTTGGCAGGTAACATGAAATCCAGTGAAAAACTACACTAAATATTACTCTATTCTAGTTCCTCAAAACAATATCAAGTTCATTGTCACACCAAAGACCAACTGAACTATTTGGAACAGATAAGTAACATTGTAATAACATAAACACGAATAATAGCATTTTCACAATCAAATGAATGAAGTTAACCTGATATTATTGTCACGGTTGGACAGAAACCTCCCCAAGATATTGATGGCAAGCACCCGCAAGCCACCATTGTCTTCAATACTCATAATGGTAGCAACACATTCATAAAGAATAGCATTCCCTGCATTCTTGTTTGACTCGGTTTTTGTTGCCACCTAGAAAAGAGGAAAGAATGTTAATTTGGTGGTGGCAAGTATTCAAATATAACAAGCAAGATATCCTTTTCTGAATGAAACAGGTCTAGAGGAGTCAACATTCTGATTAATAGAGTAATGAATATCGGGTATATATGATGATACTTGGTAAGAGTCAACAGCACATCTGACCAAATCCTGAGAGTGTCAGCTTATACTTGCACTTTATGAAGGGCTTCATATAAAGGAAAATCAAGAAATGTGCATATAAACAGGATTTAAGAAAAATGCTGTTCATACTTATTTTTGGACAAGGCAGATATAATTTTCTTGATGCTTTCATGCATAGGCTAAAGACAAAGCAATTTAATCAATTGAAATGAAAAGGTATTTTCACAAATTATAATGATGTTGGTTGAAACATTAATAAATTTGCATAATGTAATAAAAAATAATCAGGTAACAGATTGACTAATTACTCCTTTTTGCCTTTCCTCTCAGTAACGTATACTTTGAATCAATTGAGGGAAAATAAAAGGGAAGAAAAGGAATTACAAAAAATACACAGAGGTCCAAAATAGTTCACTTGAAATATTAATGCACCCATGGCAGAACTAACAATATCAACCAATTTTAGGTCATCGTGCAAAATGCAGTTGGAAATCATTGAGGAGCTTAGTGGGAGGATAGTGGTTTAAGATTCAAGCTGAAACACAGATTTGATGCCCAACCTCTTCCCCCCAAATGATGGAGAAAACATAAGCTCTGGTTGAAGGTTTTTCATAAAATCAAATCACCTTGGATGAAATTTAAAATGGGAGGAAACTTAAATTTTGATTTTTTTTTTTTTAAATCTTCCTAGTTTGCAAATCATTTGGGCTAGCACTTTTATCCATTTACTATGCAAACAAACCTTTCCACCACATCATTGCATTGCACAGATTTTATTAACCATGCTGACATTAACATCAAGATTATAGTATTAGTAAAGGCATTCCCATCAATAACTAATTACAGCCCTTGATATGATCACCATTGTCCCACACATACATTTTTGGCTATGATTTCTTTCAGTATAGAATTTATATCTTAAGTTGGTGCGGAAAAAATCATTAACTTTGTCCACTGCATCCAAATAACAAACTATGAGTCAAATGCTAAATAAATAATATTTTGTCCAGTTTAAACCACTGGCCGTACAGTCATATTTTCTGGAAGTCCTCTAGAAAATAATGCTGGCACCACATACCATGATTACTTTTCATATGCTTCATTCAATAAAACAGCCTAAAAGAGAAAGGTTGTAGGATATAAGAAGTAAATATTCTAACTTTCTGCAAACAGGATGAATATTGTTCCACCAGCGTTTCCAATTTACTAAAAGTTTATTTCTTATGTTTACTACTTACAAAACTATAGGGTGCACTTGGACAGCCATTATTTTACAGAAAATTTACATTTAAATTTTAGACGGAATTCAAAATAGTCTTATTTTTTAAATTCGAACATTTAAATTTGAAATTTAATAGTTGAGTATTAAAAATATAATTAACACTTGAAATTTTAACTTTTAAATAAGTAAAGATGGTCAAATTTTAAAAAACGGGTTGTCCAAATGGGCCCTAAATCATTCTATTTTCTATTTCAACTGGAAAGCAAGGCACTTTAG
This sequence comes from Marsdenia floribunda, assembly GCA_035583425.1. Lineage (NCBI taxonomy): Eukaryota > Viridiplantae > Streptophyta > Magnoliopsida > Gentianales > Apocynaceae > Marsdenia > Marsdenia floribunda. The sequence continues at coordinate 1,181,043 of JAXGGT010000141.1, read as the reverse complement.
TCAAATACTTTCTATAGGGAGAAAATTTGAATCCTAAACATCCTTATTATAGTTAATTATAATAGTTTAGATGGGTAAAACACATAAATGAAGAATGATTAAGCAGTTGTAATGCAAAAAAAAGAAAAGAAAAGAGGAAAAAAAAAAAACATACAAACCAAAAGTACTTACAAAGATAATAAGCACCGAGAAAGAAGAGAAAAATGCAGAAAACTTTCAAGATCCTTACCAAGACATAGTAGCTGATAGAGTACAGTAACTAACCTGCGCAAGAATGTCATTCATGCTATCACTAGCATCAGCATCTCCTTGACCTAGTATACGCAAAAACCTTAGCAATCTGATGTGTAGAAAAGGGTCTGTAATCCCTGAAATGTCGTACTCTGGTGCATAGGGACTGTTGGCTAAATCCTTCAGCACTTTCACCAGACTATCTGTGCATTTCTAGAACCACAGGAAAAAAAAAAAAAAAAAAAAAAACAAGAGTTAAAATAATAAAATTCTTCTTAGATTGAAAAATTGATAAAACATTCTAGACTCTGTTAGAACTTGCATTACTTCAAATATATATATATATATATGCACATATATCCATATAACCTCACACAGGAAAGTCAAGCCATTATATTACAATGAAAAGTGCAAAACACTAGGGAATCAGTTCAGAGTGAATATAATAATTGATGTTCTCATTTCTAGTGAAGGAACAAGATTCTTATTTTTGGAGGAACGTTGGCGTTTGATCAAAGGCAAAATCAGAAACTGTGACAAACTTATAGCATATTCAGCTCCTTTCAGCAATCTATCAACGCTCGGCTGTGATATGTTAAAAATTCCTCCTTGCAAAGGAAGTACAAGCATAATATTTTGAAAGATGCCAGACAACTAACAAGCTGTTTCTATTAAGGAATCATTAATGCTGATGCTTCTCATCTGCTGCAATCTAAAGGTTAAAAAATGAATGGAAGGAGATTGGTACCAAAGTAGGGAGATGTGCTTGCGGTAAAGCATGGGGAAAATGTTCATAAATTATCATTTCATGCTGCTGGAGAAAAAAAAAAAAAAAAAAAAAAGTTCTCGTAAATTGGTAAAATACTTCTACTTGACCCAGATCCATCTAATTCATCCACCAACAACAAATTTTATAAATTTTGGCTTACCTCTTACATCTAGTAAGAAACCTTTTTACTCAGATACATCTAATATCTCAACAAGAAAATAAAGTTTTTGCACTCAAGTTCATGTTTTGAATCAGTTTATCTGTCTATCCATGTTTACCAAATACATGAACAGAATACTAAGCTTAAACCCAATGGTTCCACTATTCTACGAAAATCAGCACAAGTATATGAAAGGTCATGAAGGAAATGAGACAGGCTCATAAGACTGCAGTGATTTATACTTCCTCCAGTAAGTACAGTGCATGGAAAAGCAGTGCTCTTGAAGTGCCAATTAGTTTCTGAACACACGGTATCTAGATATTAATTTCTCTAAGTACTTCACAACTTTCTTGATGAAGACTAACAAGTCAAATTTTACATGAAAAGTTCCTAAAACGAATTACCAAGCGAACAGGCACAAGAAAGAATCATGGAAATGAGGCAGGGGAGTGATTGCAACACAAGTTAAGGGCAGGAAGTTCCAAAGTCAAACTTCAGAGAAACTAACATTTCCAAACAGAAAAATAAACATATTCTTACCTTTCTGAAATATTCAAGGGCCTCTGAACTGATTTTACATAAATCGGTACACAACTGTACTCCTGTCAACAGAACTCCATGGTGCTTTTCTTTCAATAAAGCAGCAGCAGGATTTACAAAATTTTCAGCCAAGTCCGGAACTTTCTTGATAATCCTTATGGAACATAGTGCTGCCTATATTTAGGTAAACTTAAATAAATATAATTGAATTCAAAACTTGAACAAACATGAAATAAGGAAATTATGTCTCCAATGATTTCTAATAAATTTATCTTTCACTGCAAAATTCACCATATGCCTATATCTGCTTCATAAAAGAATGATCATTTAGAAATGAAGGTACACAAAATAACCCCAAAAACAAGGTGCTCAATAAAAAATGAAGTGAGAAACAGAAATGTTATTTGAAAAATCTGATATATTCATATTTCAAAAGAAAAAATTGCATACCAATCTTCACCACTGGAAGAAGAATCAGTAACACTATCATCAAACTCCAATATATCCTAAAATTGTTGATCACCCAGAACCTTCTAAAATTAGTAGTTTCCAACTTTTACATAAGGTATCACTGATGATTTGGCTTACTGATGGTTAGGTCAAAAGTGGTGAGGTGGCAGAGAGGAAGGAATTAATAGTAATGAAGGTATCCACAAATTTCAGTTATTCAGAATCCATGACTTTTCAGAATCTTTTTTCCATTGAATATTTAGAGGTAAAACTAAATAATTAAAAAATATATAAACGAAAAAAAAAAAAAAAATACAAGTAAGAGTTAGAATAAATTGATGGATTCAATTAAAATATATAGACATACTTAAAAAAAAAATAAAAATAAAAAATGTAAGCCAAGAATCCTATATGCCAGAAATCATTCAATGTCAAGAGAACTTTACTTTCTTTCTGATATTTGGATCTCTGAATTGCAGCAACCTTTCAACTTCAGGGGCTAGATCACGAGCCATTTCTGCAGAACAAATGTTCCCCAAGGCACAAAGAGCAAGCCCAACAATATATTGGTTGGTATGATCAAGATCTCTATCCGTGTATTAAGGTATCAAAACAGAAAGTTGGTACTATTTGATAATATAGCAAACTGACATAGTTTAAGTAATTCCTCTTTTATCTCTACCTTTGCTAAATGTAGGACATAATTACAAAGGTTGGGAACATAGGAAACAGGACCTCCAGGTTCATGGTAAATTCCTTTGACACATTAAACCACACCCAGAGGATTTGTTTTACTTTTCTATTATCTAAGTATACGGTTTGTATTAGGAAACTGAAAATACAAAAAGAAAGTGCAGAATGCAAATGGATACTGTTTAATAGAATTTGTAACCAACATCAGAACTTCCTGCCGTTCATCAAGAAGTAACATAAGGCCGAGATATCCTATTCTCTTCTCCGGAAATCCAGGAGATGCAATTAACTTTAAGCATTCCATTTGACCAAAATGCGTAGGATATCCAAGCATGTGAATAAACATGAGTTTTGCAATATTACGATGCCTGTAATCTTGATCATTTTCGCTAATCGCAGCACGAATAGCAGCACACTCTTTCCTTACAACAGCACGCTCCTCTGCTGCAGTTTTACAAGCCCGAATTGCCCGAATCATGTCCCTGTATTTAAAGAGGTAAGCATGTGCAAATATAATGAACTACATCTTCAAGTTAACTACCACCAGACACGTATCCATTAGATGGGGGGAAAACAGATCAATTCTAATCCCAAATTAAAATGGATGATGAAAACTCTCATGTACACACAGAAGTAAATACTCTTGTACCGAAAAATAAGATTATGTAATATATGATGCAGAACTTAACAGTTGAGTCACAAATTCAGTTCAATAAGCACCTTCACCACAAAATTAAAAATATATGCCCTTGATAGGAAACAATGATATTATGACTCCAGTGGAAAAGGAAGCTGAAGTGTAAACATGATATCTGATATTGTCACGCAGAAAGAGCATTTCTATCCAAATAAAAAACAATAAGTGTTTGTTTATTAAGGAAATGGATGTTTTCTGAAGCAGATCCAGCACAATCAGAGCAGAAAAAGGTCTCAACTGGGTTACAACAAAAAGCTAAATGTGTGCAACACAAAGATATCAAGCTTAGATGCAGATGTAGCTTAATGCATGGAGAAAGTTCCTCACTCATCACAAACAGTCTTGGGACGCTAGCTGCACTGCTGAACTTACTACTAGAAGCCTTCTGAATCAACTACTTTCGAAGCACCAGTAACTATTAATTTATGGAAGATATGGGTACACAATTCCATAAATATTGCAAATATCGTAGGATGCCTATGAAAACATTCTTGGGCTTAACAAGAGTAGAGAAGCCATTGGGGGTCAAAAAACCTATGCCTTCTATATGGTAAAACCAAGAACTTTGGTCCATCAAAACCACTTTCTTTGATAAACATAATATGAATTCAAGAGAACAAATGCAATTTAACAATTTCCCAGTCTATTAAGTCTTACTTGCATGATCACATGCATGTCACTGGAAGCCAGACCTGTAGACTCAAGGGGATACGATTGTGCTGGCAAGGCAACCTAAGTCTAGGTCCTTCACTACCCCAACTTGATCAACAAACAAAGTTGGATTCCTAAATTCCAGGGCCATTATGAAACTATTTGTTCATATATATATATAACACTTGACATTCATCTAGCATTTTGAGATTCGGATATGTGTAGAAATAGACTTTTCTTCTCACATTGTCGAAGTCTTTTTTACTAGCGCAATGCTCCTAGTGAAGCAAAATTCTCAGTAATCACAGGATTGGAAATGAAAAGCACATTAATGGCGACAAGTACACGACAAGAATAACGCAAGCTAAATTCAGGAAGCAATTCCCTAATCCCTACCCTAATTACAATCAAGTCATGTGATTGTAAGCAATGTCCCCAATCAAGCTAAAAATGCTAAATTTTAGACAAAATTCAAGACAAACTAAGAAACCCATCAGGGAAATTGATTCAAATATCTAATACAAGCAAAGAAGTGAAAAAAAAAGAAAAAAAAAAAAACATAGAGGCACACTAACCTCAGACGAGTGCCGGACGAGAAGGGATTCATGATTGGGTCCGCTGAGAAATTGCGGGAAAGCTCGATCAGATCCAGGATCACAACCTGGAAGATAAACAAAAAAACAATAACAAGATCTGGAAGGGCCAAGGATCTGATATCCGAAATATGCGATTAAAGATTTTTTTACTTTTGCAAGACTTGGATCTGGAAATTAAAAAAAAAAAAAAAAAAAAAAAACGGGAAACACAGCATAGAAGGGAAAAGAAGTGAACAGTGGTATTATTTTATTTTTCCCCTTACAGCTAGCTAGCTAACGAAAGAATGAATTAGGAAAAAGAAAGGAAAAACATCAGTAACAAGAAGACTCTGCCGTTCATCAAAATTAAATAAATATGTCGATTTCTTGCGTTTTACAGTGTGTGTGTGCGCTTTTGCGAGCGAGGAGACGGAAATAAAGAACATGCACTCAAAAACATTATTATTATTATTATTATTATCTCAGTCTTTATTGAAATTTTTATTTATTTTTCCTTTGTGTTACCGACTGAGCTGTAAATATAATGGCTTTTACATTAATATATTTGGTTTTTATATTTATATGAATAATTTGTAGATTTAGTCCCAAACAAATTTATTTTTGGTAACTTTATTCCCAAAAGTTTTTTTTTTTTAACTTTTAAGATCCCAAACTATTTTACGATTGGACAATAAAGTCCTATTTGACGGACTCTGTTAGGAAAATTTGCAAATTTGGTCCTCAATCTTTTGATCATTGGTAAATTTGGTCCATAATATTTATGACTTTGGTGTGATTGACCCCTTTTCTTTATTTTTTATTTAGTAGGTCCCCAATGTATAATAAGTTTGTGCATTTGGTCATTTTTTTTACAAAATTTGACTTGCCCAAACAAAGATTTTGTAAAAAAAATGATCAAATACACAAACTTATTATATATTGGGGATCTACTACATAAAAAATAAAGAAAACGGAACTACCACATAAAGTTATAAACATTAGGGACCAAATTCATTAATTTTCTATAATATTAAAAAAAAAAAAAGGTAATTAAATAAATTTACATTGATGACTTATCAAAAAAAAATGTAAATTCACAATAATGACCCCCATTAAATTAACATGAAAAATATGATTTCTTCTACCTTGGTTCGTTATTCATTAAACTGTTAATATGAATTTACATTTTTTTTTATAAGTAATTAATATGAATTTACTTAATTACCCTTATTTTTTTTATTGGTGAATTTAATCCCTAATATT